>CP092865.1:139626224-139842722 GCA_030710605.1 Cordylochernes scorpioides
TCATTAAAACATCCAGAATTCAACAAATTATTGATTTCACAAATAAAAAGGTTTCCAGAGAAAATTCTCCAATATCCCCCGATTCTTTCAAAAGTCTAACCCCACCAGCGAGTGCAAGTAACCAAACGAGGCTCTGGCAATATTTGTAAGTGCAAAGTCGAACTGCTTTTTACATGTGTAGACATGTGGTGCAATTACAGTAAAAGCAGTCGCCAACTTCTACCCACCATGATTATCATGGCCTGTACCACGTGTACTAGGGATAAGCAACAAAAAAGTTTATTTTTATTTGATTAACACCGTCTCAAGCCTTCAGGCATCTCTGCCCTTCTACAGGAGAACATATATAACGAATAAATCGCTGACTGATGCCAGAATGGTTTGTTTAACGAATATCCAGGAGATTAAAATCAATTGATGTGAAATTATTGGTTGATGTATTGATTCCAATAGATAGTTCGATAATAAATTGTCTTGTGGCGACTACACTTTGCTTCAGCGAGTGCGAACTGGGACAAAGCTTCAATACACATACGGGCGGAAGAATGGCGGCCGCACTATGCCTCGGCAAGCGCGTGCTGGGATAACACGTCACTACGCATGCGCGGCTCGTATGTGTTTTGAAGCTTTGTCCCAGTTCGCGCTCGCTGAAGCAAAGTGTGGTCGCCACAGACTTCTCGTAAAGATAGAGGCTGCCTGGCCGGCATTCATATTTATTGAAAACTAGCGGACGTACCCGGCTTCGCCCGAGGTTTTACCCGAGTAAAGGTTTGTCTAACGAACATCTGTTAAAACAATTCTCTATAAATTTATAAAAAATAAGATATATTTTGATAAGTTGAAACTCGTAAATTTGAATCTCTCGATAAAGTGAACATTTTTTCCCGGTCCCTGTGTGCCGTGTCATCCTGAATTTTGTCTTCCATAATTTTCGACATTACAAAATCATCGTTTTATCTAGTGAACATATTTTCCCGGTCCCTTGAAAAATATTCGATAAGTTGAATAAAATAATGGTCGTGAATCTCTCGATAAAGTGATTATTTTTTCCCGGTCCCTGTGTGCCGTGTCATCCTGAATTTTGTCTTTCCTAATTTTCTACATTACAAAATCATCGTTTTATCTACATATTTTCCCGGTCCCTTGAAAAATACTCGATAAGTTGAATAGAATCATGGTCGTTTATGGAAGATGGACGTAGTTCCCGGAGGTTACCCGCCCCCCCCAGCGCCAGGACCTCTTGATTCCTCTGATTGGCCGGCGGCCGGACGGGGGTGGGGGGGAGGGGGGGGGGGGGAAGGGGGGCTCTTGATCCCTCTGATTGGTCGGTGGGAACTTGGACTGTCCAATGGCCGGCGGCCGGACGGGGGGGGGGCAGACCTAAGCCTAAGGCGGCTCTGCTTGCGAGTTAAAGCTACAAATCTGCAAATAACTCTAAGGATATTAAAGATATTCAAGAAATTATTTTTCGTAAACCTTTCCGGGGATACACCTAATAATATCCCAAAATTTCACGGCGATTGGATGTATGGTTTTTGAATCCATAGAGGACACACAGACACACACACACACAGACACACAGACATTCAATTTGATATATATAGATAAAGATACTTCGGCCAGTAATTCTTTTTTTTTTTTTCAAATAAAAATATTTACTGGCCGAAATATCTTTATTTTCAAGAAACATTTGTCTTTTGTATTATAAAGCAAAATAATATCGTTCAAATACAATAGTAGAACTCTGAAAGTGTTATGGTTGACGAAACCGTTGATAGGGTTCACTACTGATGAACCAAGCCCTCCCAATAATTTCTCATCATAGTAAGGATAGTAAAAAATTTAGGAAAAAAACATCTCCTGATCGTGCAATTAAACATTTGCTGACGGCTTGTCCCATCTGTCGGAATAAATATCAATGATGTCGCAAGCCATCAGAAACTTAGTTACATGATCAGGAGATGCTTTTTTCTTAATTTATGCATCTGATCTCAGTAAATTTCACTTTTGTACTATTTTTTCAAGTAGATAGTGTATTTTATTAGTAAAATAATGGTTTTATTGCTTATATATATATGATAATTTAAACCAATAACCCTATATTATGTAATACGTATAACAAGATTGTCATGTTGTATATAGAACTAATTGCAAATCTATAAATAATTATACGCATAATTGACATGTCTCCTTGCATAACCATATGTAATGTACTGAGGATGAATAAATAAAACTATATAATAGATTAAAAGCTGAGTAAAAGCAAGATTGAGAGAATTACAAAGTAACTTCTAAAGATAGATTGGAAGCGACAGACTGTCGCCAGTGTCCGGTGTCCCTCGACACGTGTGACACGTGCATGACCCAATTCTCGTAGTATAAAAAGGCCCGTAGCAACAGCAGTCAGTTCAGTTCCAGTGAGTCTTCCGGTCAGCGTCACCCCTTATCGTCTCCAGGGACCAACTCATCGACCATGTAAAACAGTAAGGAATCTTCTATCTCCATCTTGCTTTTGGCTCGACTTTTTATCTATTCAAGGAACTTTCTTTCAACTGTGTCGCTTCGTTTTGTGTATGTGGACATTCCCAAGCTTTTTCCACTCTGCCTCGACCACGACTGCCTGTACCCTGTGAGAACTGTTAAAGGTCCTACAAGGTGCAGAGAGGTACTGGAAAACTCTCCACTGTCCCTCTCGGTTACTACAGGTTTGACCCTCGGTTGCATCACCTTATTACAGAGAGTCGACGAGGTACTACAAGAGTCAACCAGAACTCCAACGCATTATTACAGAGAGTCGACAGGATCCCTAATCACAGATAAGTCGACTCAACGCATTATTACAGAGAGTCGACAGGATCCCTAATCACAGATAAGTCGACTCAACACATTATTACAGAGAGTCGACAGGATTACCACAACGAAGGAGACCACAACGAAGAAGGTAAAAAGACTGTCCAGATAGAAAAGAGCCAAGAAGCAAAGATGGAGGAACAAGCATGCCATTCCAACGAAACGACCAAGCAATCTTCCCCCCAACGACACAGCCGAATATCCCGCAAAATAAGCCGGTGAGAAGTTACCCACCTTCGGCCTTACAACGCAACCATCCAGACGACATGCCACCATCGCCAAACAGAAGTCACAAGCTTCTACAAGCTCTACATGGGACGCCTTCCACGTCATCAGGACAACAACCAAAGACCAAGTCTCCTGACTGAACAATCATAAAAACTGTGAGTTTTTAAAAAACTACTTAACTCTCTCCTCATGCTAACAACTTGATTTTCCATAAATATAATGTTTATTTTTACTGTAATTATTTTTAAATCAAATTTTACCATTTTTATAGCATTTCAATTCAAATGTTAAAAATTGTACACCCTCATTTATCATTTTTACTTTATTTTAAGTAACTTTTAAATTTTAATTCATTACTTTCAATTTTACATTAAAAAACTCATATTATATTTAAATTACTCGAATCATAATTCTAAACTTATTTGTGTGTTTCTCTTAATACCTTATTTTTATACCAAAAACACCAATGTCTTAAATAAATACACAAAACTTTGCAAAAATCATTGTTATGTTCACTATTTTATGTACACGCCCCATTCAAAATATAAGTCACTATCATGCCATTGCCCTTTTACAAGTATAATTTTTGCACTACCATAAGCACCGATTAAAAAAATATATTCAAATTTTAATAAACATAGATGAAACGCTTTTTTTTTTTAAATACAAAAATCGAAAGATACACTATCTTCAAAAGCACAACTAGAAAAGTAACTGTCCTTCCCCAAAACAAGTTAAAAATTCCAACATAACTACACTCCCTCGTCCTTTTCTTTTTACATGCATAATTATTAATATAATTCACACATCCCTCGGAACGAACTTCAACACATTCCCACCTTACTTTCTCCAATTGGCCACCATCTATTAACGCGCAATTTATCAAGACGTCCAATTTCGAGCCACACGAGCTCCATATCGTCGCGAATACAAAGATTTCACGATAAACATACCACCTCTATAACAATCTGAAAATTCTCGATGTGTTTCGTACAACAACCACCCATGACTAATAAATTTGTTGTTCATTCGGAAACTAGTTAGATGCTGTACCAAAAACGAAGACTTCACGTGACACCTTTCCATACAATTCACCCACTAGTGTCACACAGCGCAACACAACAATTTTTCTCACTTAACAGGCCCAAGACGCCTTCATGCCTGTGACACCTCACCAAAGCGTGTCTACGTCGGAAAGTCGCACTTTTATTCACATCTACCTGACATCATTGAATAACATTTTTTATTAAGTCCGCAACATCGTCGAGACACAACGCTTGCAAACACAGAGAAAACTATATTTTCAAATAGGAGAGAAACAAATTACCACAGTGAAGGGAGAGAGATTTTTTTTCTAGCCAGCAGGGTGACTCACAACGCCCGCCAACATCAATAAACAGCAGCGGCGTCAGGTTAACATGACACCTCCAATTTCAGTAGGCCGTACCTTGGCACAGCAGAATGCTAGATTTTCGTGTCCAAATAACCTACCAGATTAAAACGGATAGGAAAGTTATATAAAATTCCTTTTATAGCAAATCTTATTTTTATAAGGTTATCGATCCTTTAAATGACATCATATGAGACGCCATATTATACCATCGTAAAAAGACAATTAAATCCCCAAAATGGCGCCCATCGCCACGACAATGTTCCAATCTTCAACACTCTTCACTGTCAATCATTCAATTATATGGCTTTTGGGTACGCTTTTAATACGAACAAACACAACATTACCGGCTCATTCGTTAGGAATAAAAAAGGATTTAACCTCTCATTTCTCCATATGTAACGCCATGTTACATGGAGAAAAGATCTGTTAAATTAATAGTTTAAATGATTTTTCCCAAGCGTAACAAGCCGGCGTTTGGGTAGGCTCACCTAAAAATTTTGCAGACCAACAGCATAAAACGCTCTGCAATCTTTTTAGCGCCTAAGACATGCACTACACACTTCATGTACCCAAAGTCCCCATCTTCCAATACACTGACATCATTTTTAGGGATCAAGATCGCTCCCCGTCTGGTCTCACATAATATAATCGGGAAGATCTGGCATAGACCAACTTCTCAGACCGGACCAAAGCGACATAGGATCACATTGCCTCCCCGTTGGCCAAACTAAAGACATTAATAATATTGCACCTACACATAGACATTGTGTGTAAGTATGTTCTTTTTTTTTCAGGAACGAATATTTTTTGTTTTCTTTTAACTTTTCTTCAAAAGAGACATTTTTTGCTCCATTTGTTACTACTTAACATTTATCTAATCATTAATAACCTTTAATTATATTATATTTTTTGTATAAAATCTTGAATAATTATTTTTATTTTTATTTTTTTTTTACTTTTCAATTATATAATCAAATTTTTATTCCAACATTATTTTAACAACTTTATTTTAACAATTTTATTTTTCATGATATTATTTTAGTATGGCAAAACATTTAATTCTTTCAATAATCAGTTTTAATTCATTATTATATATTTTATATATTACTAATTCATTATTATATCTTTTATATTTTACTAATTCATTATTATATCTTTCATATAGTACATGTTTGATCTTATCCACTTATACTTTTTTTTATCCGCAATCACATTTTTATCTTTTTATTCACTATATTTTTGTTTAAATACTTTATTATATGACAATGTTTGTTTATCATCAACTATCGGGCATATACAACAATCGTTTACAACAATCTATTTCTCTAACCACTTCAGTGTACTTTACACTACTATCTTTCTCTCCGCCATTGCTTCACATCAACGTAGAGAAACGACAGTACTGCTTGACAATTTTTCTTTTGATTTCTTAATTCAACAAACTCTTTGAACACAGTTCCCCAGAAGTACAAGTCTCGAATTTTTGGTCTGAACACGTTTCAAAAGTTTATTTCAATCATCCGCAGAGCACATCACCAACGCATGCACAAGGCGTTCACATTTTTCAATTTTCAAGTTTTTTCAGCTCTAGCGGACCACAATCAACCTTTGATTTCAAGTCAAGTCAGACCACCTACTGTCGATACAACAATTCTACTTATCGCATGGCTCTACCACCCCTTTCAATCATATTAATTCTTCTCTTCAACAACTTTTCAACCCAATAACCCTACAATTGTGACAAAGCACTGTAACCTTATACAGGATCGCAGGTGAAACATTGCCTAGGAAGACGCACAAGTCTATATCCTCGCTTTGCACCTGGATCTCAGTATTTGATTGTCTGTGCAACACTTACAATTGCATATTCTTCAACCCCTAACCCTTTCCAACGCCCGCCAACAATCTTTTAGAACATCATTTTTTATCATCATTATTTTTTAGCAAACAAAGGTTTTATCTACAGTTCTCTTTTATAATGAATATCATAACTTTTAAATTAAACATAAGTTTTATTTTTATAATTTTCAGATATAGCCAAATAAACATCTTGTTATAGCCCTTTACCCTCACAGTTTTAATTAATTAAAAGAAATTTTAATTACTTACCTGTGTTAGAGAGGCTTTACCCGCTTAAACCCGGATAAACCCTTTCACTCACGGGGCCCATCTATGATAATTTAAACCAATAACCCTATATTATGTAATACGCATAACAAGATTGTCATGTTGTATATAGAACTAATTGCAAATCTATAAATAATTATACGCATAATTGACATGTCTCCTTGCATAACCATATGTAATGTACTGAGGATGAATAAATAAAACTATATAATAGATTAAAAGCTGAGTAAAAGCAAGATTGAGAGAATTACAAAGTAACTTCTAAAGATAGATTGGAAGCGACAGACTGTCGCCAGTGTCCGGTGTCCCTCGACACGTGTGACACGTGCATGACCCAATTCTCGTAGTATAAAAAGGCCCGTAGCAACAGCAGTCAGTTCAGTTCCAGTGAGTCTTCCGGTCAGCGTCACCCCTTATCGTCTCCAGGGACCAACTCATCGACCATGTAAAACAGTAAGGAATCTTCTATCTCCATCTTGCTTTTGGCTCGACTTTTTATCTATTCAAGGAACTTTCTTTCAACTGTGTCGCTTCGTTTTGTGTATGTGGACATTCCCAAGCTTTTTCCACTCTGCCTCGACCACGACTGCCTGTACCCTGTGAGAACTGTTAAAGGTCCTACAAGGTGCAGAGAGGTACTGGAAAACTCTCCACTGTCCCTCTCGGTTACTACAGGTTTGACCCTCGGTTGCATCACCTTATTACAGAGAGTCGACGAGGTACTACAAGAGTCAACCAGAACTCCAACGCATTATTACAGAGAGTCGACAGGATCCCTAATCACAGATAAGTCGACTCAACGCATTATTACATATATATATATATATATAGATGGCGTGCTATTGGCTTATATTTACTATAGGGGGTTGTCATATAAATATCGGCTACAAATATCTACAAATGAAAACATTGATACACGAATGTTTCTTTTCACAAATAAATCAAACTTCTACTGTCCTTAGTGCGATTAAAAATATTAGGAAGGCTTGGTTCATCAATAGTGAATCCTCCCAGCGGTTTCACCAATTCAATCTACCAGACCGCTTCTCTAGAGCAGGGGTCTCCAAACTTTCCAGCCTTAGGGCCATACTGATGGGGTCTTTCCAGCCTTAGGGCCATACTGATTACTCCAGTAAGTTCCGAGGGCCAAGATGGCAACACTGCATATTATTAATTTTCCTGTATTAATTGTTATGTTTATTTGTTATTAAATGTTATTATTAATTGTTGCTTTTGTGTGTGATTTAGCAGAATGGAAAAAAAGCGAAAAATTGATAGTGAATGCAGAAAATTCAAAGATCAGTGGAACATTCAGTATTTCGTAATTGAGTCCAGTAACAAGGCGCTATGTTTGATTTGCAATGAAAGCATAGCCGTTCTCAAAGAATATAACATGAAACGTCATTATGAAACAAAACATTCTCAAAATTACTCAAAATATACAGGAATTGTGCGGACAGAAAAATTCGAAGCTTTGAAGCGCGGATTGAAATCGCAGCAATCTTTATTTACAAAAGTCAAAACTGAACAAGAGGCGGCAACTCGTGCCAGCTTTCGTGTGGCTCTTGAAATTGCAAAACGTGGAAAACCATTCACCGATGGAGAAATGATCAAGGAATGCATAATTGCAGTAGTCGAAGAAATGTGCCCTGAAAAGGTAAATTTATTAAAAACTGTCAGTATGTCAGCAAACACTGTGGCTCGAAGGGTAGAAAACATCGCTGAAAATATATCCTCTCAACTGTTCGACAAAAATGGACATGTTGAGTGGTTTTCTTTGGCCTTGGATGAGTCAACGGATGTGTCAGATACTGCTCAGGTGTTGATTTATATTAGAGGAGTAGATAAAAGCTATGAAGTGCACGAAGAACTTCTTGATATGTATAGTATTCATGGCACAACTACTGGTACCGATATTTTTAAAGGAGTTGAAATGGCCATTAATAAAAAGAACCTTCGATGGAAAAACTTGAAATGTATTACAACTGATGGAGGCAAAAACATGAGTGGGAAAGATAAAGGAGTGGTCGCTCTTGTGTCAAAGGCTGTAGAAAATGACGGCGGCTCAAAACCATTAGTCTTACATTGTATCATTCATCAACAGTCTTTGTGCGGAAAATGTTTGGATATGTCTGACGTTCTGAAACCAGTCATATCAACTGTTAATTTCATCAGATCTTTTGGGCTAAATCACCGACAATTCCGACAATTTATTGCAGAGATTGGAGAAACAGACTTACCTTATCATACTGCCGTACGCTGGCTTAGTTGTGGGAAAGTCCTTCAGCGCTTTTTTGAACTTCGAGCAGTGATCGAAATTTTTTTGAATGAAAAGCACCGCCCTCTTACTGAATTACAAAACAACGCATGGCTATGGAAGTTAGCATTCTATGTTGATTTGACAAAACATGTGAACGAACTGAATTTGAGATTGCAAGGAGAAAACCAGCATCTTCCTGATTTATACACTAATATCAAGTCATTCCGGATGAAATTGATACTGTTTCAATCACAACTACGAAGTAAATGTTTTTCACATTTTAAAACATGTGAAATATTCAGCCACACTACTGAGACTGAGTTTCCTATCGATTTTGCAATCGAAACTTTGAGTGCTTTGAAGATAAATTTTGATACTCGTTTCTCGGATTTGATGCCATTGCGAATCAAATTAAGATTTTTCAGAATCCTTTTGATGCTGACATTGAAACCCTAGCCCCGGAACTTCAAATGGAAATGATTGATCTTCAGTGCAGTGATATAATTAAGAACAAATATGAAAACTCATCTTTGTTGGAATTTTATAAGAGTCTTCCACTGACACAATTTGATAATTTGCATAAATTTTCTCGTGGGCTGTTTTCCGTTTTTGGTACTACTTATTTGTGTGAGAAAACCTTCTCCAAAATGAAGTACACAAAAAATGTATACAGATCTAAATTAACTGACGAGCATCTTAAATCTCTTTTAATAATTGGTACAAGTAAAATTAGTCCACAACTACAAACTATTGTCGGTGGAAAATCTCAATTACATACATCTCATTAGCATTTCATATGTCATGTTATAAGGTATGTGTTGTTCATTACTTACAATGTATAAAATGTAAGTTGGATTCATTTCAATAATTTGTTAGTTATTATATGCTGAAGTTAAATTTACTGCATAAATTATACATGTCTTTACTCATTACCATTCTGTGTTTCTTTATCCAACTTATCACAAACATTTTATTTACTATAAAAAATATTTGTTCTCTAAAAGGAGTTTTCAAGTATGTCTCCGCGGGCCGGACAAAATCTGTCTGCGGGCCGGATGTGGCCCTCGGGCCGTAGTTTGGAGACCCCTGCTCTAGAGCTCTAATACTGTATTGGATCATTCTGCTTATATATGCTACACTGAAGGGTGGAATCTTAGAAATGGTATTCAATCAGACTATGGATATAAGCTTTTAGGAGAGTAGAATACAGTAGTTTTTCATCGTAGTAAGGACAGTAGAAGTTTGATTTATTTGTGAAAAGAAACATTCGCGTCTTAATGTTTTCATATGTTATATATAGATGGCACGTTATTGCTTTGTACAAATATCTACACAAACACGCTGAATGTGGAACAATATACAATATCGATATTGTAATGTTAGAGATCTTATTTCTCGGATTATATAAATAATTTTTATTCGCTTCTCAATATCTCTCTGGAATGGATTTTTTTCCAACTCACGTGCAGCGTGCGACTTGCTTCTATTTTCAAATTAGAAACCTCGTAAAAGATGAACGAGAATTCCTTCTAGAAATTCACTCATTGACAAAACTTAAGGAAGTGGAAAGTCTTTATTGTCGCCAATCGTCTATTTTTTGAAAGGAGACAGAGACAATTTTGTTCACTTTGATTATCTCAATAAAGGCCCCGTGTATCAAATATCTTTCAGAGTTAATGTCTGAATCCCGATATACATGCTAAAAGGTACAACTTCCTTAAGTTTTGTCTATGAGTGTATATAGATTAAAGTTCCACTTGTAGAAGTACCCAAAGGTTAGAAATCTCGTGTTTTGATGTTATCGTAACAAAAACGAAACTTTTCTCTCTTTCTCTAAGGCTTGTCGTAATTTTTTTCCATGTTGGACCAAAGAGGCCTCACCAGACCACCTCTTGGAATGCATGGGAACCTCAAGACAGGACCTATATTCCAACCCTACCAAGATTGTAAATTTAATCAATGATTTTAGTCTCCATCACCTTGTATATATTTACGCTCCAGGAATCCAGGTTACCTCAAGAGAGAGGCACTTTGTATAATTATACAATGGAATAATAAAAAAATTCCATGTTGAGTCAAAAATATTGAAAAAAAGTTGTTTCAAGATTGTGAAAAGAAGCAGTAGGTGATATGAGTGGGATGGGAACACAGCAAGAAACATCAGCCCGAGGTGTACAACCCACGGGACCGCTCAGCAAGGTGTAACAAGACAAGTCAGAACAGGGAAGGACAGTAATAAATGTCTATACCATAGATGTAGGCACTCTTCTATATATAACACAATATTTAACGAATTTATTAAATTAAATTTGAAGTCTCGAGATATCATTCAACCAGCACCTATCATCCACCACGCACGTATATTTTCAAAATTTTGTTTTTCAAACAGAAATAATGTGGTATATATTTTTTCTCAATATATAATAAGTATTTAAAAATATGTATATAATAATGTGTTTTTTTTTTAAACATAATTCTATTGACGGTATGTGGCTCTGAGTTTGTTGTTGACACACTTAAAAAATGTTATAATACTTTGATAAAGGTTGGGGTTCAGCTAACTGAAATATTGGTAAAAATAAATGATTTTTTGATCCAATATATGCCTTTTTATTCAAAGATTTATTCATGGATTGCTCTATTTTCAAAAATAATAATGTTTATATAAAAATTGTATTTATTATTAAGTTGTTAACATGATAATCCTGTTGAAGGACTGAAAAAGGACATAAAAAGTTGCACAAGATACTTAACCCTGGAAGCTTTATTTATTTTATAATAAATGTTCTAAAAACTCACCGATGACTGTCAGGTGGCCTACGTCCTCTAGGTTGGCAAAACTCCGCTTGATGCTCTGCGCCACACATTCACAGTTCATCAAAAGTTCAACACCGAAGACGATGACGACAACATTGAAAAGCAATAGCTAGGGCTTTGTTGACCGTCGTCTGTTAGAGCGAAGACAAACTTTGATGAGATTGTTTCTAATCCCCACTGAATAAATTTATTTCATCTTGGTATATGTTCCGTTAGCAAAGGAAACCTTTTCATTGTTGGTCTTCAACTATGATGGATGTCTATGTTAGGCTTCACGTTCATTTAGAAACCATTCTACATGTGGCAACCACATTGTTCATTTTACCTTTGTTGGCCTTCCACTGTAGCACATGCCATTGTTATTGCTACGTTACATTAGAGTCGTTTTACATGTAATAATCAATTGTTCTTACCTTTTATTATCTTTGTTAGGCGCCACTTTACATTATTAGAGTAAATTTTATTTGTGAAATCACTATTGTTATCAATTTTGTTGATGTTCGACTACAGCGAACATCATTTTTAGATTACCACGTTACATTAAAGTTCACTTTATATATGTGAAAACAATATTATTCTAATCTTTGTTGGCCTTCCACTGAAGTGCATGTTATTGTTAGGTGCCTCCCCCCACGTTACATTAGATTTAAAAGACAACCTAAGACACTCACGTAGCGGTTGGCCAGGGCCATCCTGGACGGAAGAGCGGAGGCCTGGTAGGCTTGCAGGTCGGTGACGGGCCGCAGGGTGCCGGAGATGGTCAGAAGTAGGAAGACCTCGCCCGCCCCGCCGTCATGGCTCAGGTCCATCCTGATCTGGTGCGTGGTCTCGGGCTTGAGGGTGTCCAGGTTGAGCTGGCAGCGGCCCATGAAGTCGTCCTTGCCGTGCGTGTCGTGGTCCCACACCGACACCTCCAGCACGCGCGGCTGGTCCGGGTACAGATGCAGGTCGAACTGCTCCAGCCACTGCGGGTTCAGCGTCTTGGGGCAGTACTGGAACACCACCACGGCGGCCCTCGCTACTGGACTCTAGCTCTGCCGGCACAGGGAGCATGTATGTCACCCAAGATACCTTACTCTTGTACTTCTCGGAGCCGAGCCGGAACTTGACGTAGGGATCACTCAGTCCGTTCTCGTCCATTGGCAGGAGGTCCTTGCCCTCCACCAGGACTATGGTCACCACGTGCTCCCAGAGCTGGATCTTCTGCTTCTTGGCAGCAGCTGAGGAGGAGGTCTCTCCACGTCCGCCCTTGCCGTAGTACTGGCCACACCACCATCTGTTAGCTCTTTCATGCAATGTATTGCTTCACTGTCGCTGCTTCTGTATCAAAGATGTTACATGAGCACACAAGTTGATAAAGATCTCTCTTCACGACTCTTTTTTATTTACCTTCATGCATCATGGAGAAAAAGCAAGTCACAGAAATGGAGATCAAGACTTGACTACGTCTGCCAACTGGGCTTCTTCCTGATTGGTCCATCTGTTGCCCCCTGGTCCACAGGTGGTGGACGGCTTTAGCCACCTTCAGACGTCATCGTAATAATATTGATTGTTATGAATCTAAAGAGGCCCCCTTCTTTCTTTGAAAATACGTTAACACGACGTTTTTGGTTTATCATCCCAGTGCTGTGGTACATTCTTTGTCACCAACTTCATGTTAAACAATGGTACAATAAGCAAAAATGAATTGTTTTAATGTATTTGTCCACCCGTGTGTGTGTCTACCCGTGTGTACCTAAATTTGTAGTACTCCGTAGACAGTAACTGTAGTCACCATTGCAGAGTTCACTGAAATATCTCCAGATGACCTCCAGAGACACTACGCTGAAGAAGACAGATCGTTTATTTGATCGACGATATTTTTGAAGGAGAAATTATTATGGAGCCAAAACACAGCCAATTTTTACCCCTATAAATTAATACAACAGACGGGGAATATGTAGAAAACAATTTATAATAAAATAAACAAAAGTCACTTATCCAGAGTACACGTGGTACAAATCATGATAATCATGGCCATATTAGCGACAGATTTCACTGTAAGTACACCACATGTTTACACATGTGGAAATCAGTTCAAATTTTGCACTTACAAGTATGCCAGAACCCCATTTAGTTATTTGCCTTCACTCATTAGGTTAGACTATTGAAATAATAGGGAGCCATTTGAGCAATTGGAATTTGGAAAAGCTCCAGGCTGCGTCTGGTCGAACTGTCCAATCAAATTGAATCAGAGTCACGTGCTGGAGTTATATTTGGGATCGATGGAATAGGCTAGCATCTCTACTCTACGGGGAGTCGTGTCAACGATGCGTCAGAGATGTTAGCTTTTGGTTTCTAAATAAGTTGTTTATCCTGGATGCCTCACTCTGTCTCAACTATTGTTTGGTATATATATATCTCTTATTTGATACTCAACCAAATATACAATTGGGGATAGCAAGTTAGAAATTACGACGTATTATATATGTCATGTATATTGTCGCGTGTTTCGCCCGGTCCTTTATACACAACGCCACTTCTTCCCGTGGATCACCAGTCATGACGTCGTTGCCTCCCCTCGGTAGCTTTTGGATCCTGAACACGTTCTATCACTTCTAGTTTCCAAAACAATGACAGTTTCTCGAACGCAGTCGCCGTGTGACTCGTGAAGCGCTTCGTTCGACCCGAGGAAATCGGCCAAAATCTTGAAAAGCGTCATCTGTTAACGGATGTTGTAACTGTTTTCTTTTCTAGGACAATATTCGTAACACTATATATATGTATACGAAGAACATTATATATTAAAGGGAAAATAATAAAATTAAAAGCTTTCGCTCACCAGCTCTTTGTCCTCCTGTGTCTTGGGGGTGAGGGTGACGGTGATTTGAAGGGTGCCGCAGCTCCCTGAGCCGTCCAGGTCTGTCAGCTGCAGGATCATGTCGGTGGGTCTGGACACACAGGGAACGCCATCTATGTATAGGGAATTGAACTATTTTGTGCGATTTTTAAAAAAATAAAACAACTCCTTACTGTTCTTACTTTGATGAAAAAATATTTAAGAAAATCGTCCCAATACAATATTAGAGCGGTATGGTAAATTGAACTGGCGAAACCGCTGGGATATTTTGACCTATCCACTTAGCCAGCTAAATATATCTTTGGAAAATTCTGTGAATTTCACGATTACCGTGTATATTTCATGAAACCAAAGCCCGTCCTAGACTGACGAAGGCCATTAGCCCGAAACGATGGTCTCTAGGTAGACGTTTCTGAGTTTTCCAAAGCTGATGTAGTGAATTTTTACCGAACTGAGTCCGCTAGTTTGAAAAGGGCAATAAACGGCCCTTAGTTCAAGCATTTATTTTGACGGGAAAGGTTCTTTTTATAGATAGATCTTAGTGTAAATTTGTGTGCGTGGGTGTATATTTATATTGATTTGGTATCTCTCTCTCCTGCGGTGGGCGCCACCAATGACGACTTGTATATATATATATGAATCTTTTAAAAATATATATGTATATTTATCAATTGTTGTATATATATTTATATCTATTTATTCATATATTTATCATTATATAATCCTATTTATTCATATATCTATACTTATTCCGTATTTAATCTTATATAATCTTATATGGACTTTGAAATAAATCAGTTTCAATCTCAATCTCTCCTGGTGGTTCTCCCGCTGATTGGCTCTTTTCAACTTCCTAGCGCCTTTTAGGTGGCACATGCGGTGTTCACACAACTACCGTTTATACGAAGGTCCAGCGCTTAGTTCAAACAGATGAGAGACGGTACAACTTCTACTGACAGTTAGTTAGTCGATGTAACACATGTGTGAACTCACTGAACAAGTGTTGACTGAACACTCGCTGAGTATTTATTACCGAAAGTTGGAGATTCCATGTTTTAAGGTTAAATTAGAATAAATTTTGAATCCAATCAGAAGACAAGTGTAGTTATACAATATGTAACAACACACCGAGGATACAAGATGTAACAACACACCGAGGATACAAGATGTAACAACACACCGAGGATACAAGATGTAACAACACACCGAGGATACAAGATGTAACAACACACCGAGGATACAAGATGTAACAACACACCGAGGATACAATATGTAACAACACACCGAGGATACAAGATGTAACAACACACCGAGGATACAAGATGTAACAACACACCGAGGATACAAGATGTAACAACACACCGAGGATACAAGATGTAACAACACACCGAGGATACAAGATGTAACAACACACCGAGGATACAAGATGTAACAACACACCGAGGATACAAGATGTAACAACACACCGAGGATACAAGATGTAACAACACACCGAGGATACGATATGTAACAACACACCGAGGATACAAGATGTAACAACACACCGAGGATACAAGATGTAACAACAGGATAAGTTCCTTGTTTTATTTAAACCATCTCTCAAGCTTTCGGGTATCTCTTCTATAGGAGTATATAACGACTAAGTACAAGTTACTTATAAATATTAAAAATAAAAATGACATATCCTGACCAGGAGCACGTGTGTTTTTCAGAAGGCAGAGCGCCATCTGGGGGAACAGAAATCAACTATTCAACAACAACAACAAAGCCTTTATTTAGGGCCTCTCGCCCTATACAGGATTCGCCAGTTCACAAGGGATGGGGAGAACACAGTGTGGTCTTTTCCCGGGATATAATCCTGTGGAATATCGCCACCGCTATATACTTATTCTTTGATATTTCATTAATTAGTGCCGGAAATGAAGGACAAAGTTGCCCCGTTTTATCATTTAGTTTTCGTCTTTCCTCAGACAGAGCAACACAATCAAATAAGTAGTGCTGAAATCAACAATTCATTGATTTAACCTGTTCCCTGATATTTGGCCAACCCAATTGCTTGATATTTTAAGAAAAGCCATCCACGAACGCTTTTCGCGCTGTTGGCGCTCGTCAGTGTGAAGTAGGCTGTACCACTGCGACCAAAAATAATTTTGGTCCCAGAGGCTTCCTGAAAAACCAAGAAATGTGTATTTATGGCCAAACTTGCGTAAATACGCTCAACACATGAAAAACAATAGAAAAAAATAAAAAATCAATACCTGACCTTTTTATTTTTTTCTATTGTTTTTTCACTTATAAATCATAGAAATTCTCTGAGGGAAGAATTTCTTTTTATATAACGGCAATACAAGCTTTTGGGCTCAACAGACAGGTATAACTACACTACTAAAATTTAGAGAGATGTTAAACACATCCATATATATATATATAAACAAAGACATTTTCTAAAATGTTAGTAGCGTAGTTATCTGTCGAAGAGCTGTTACTCTCGAAAGCTTGTATTACCGTTATATATAAATAAAATATAGAAAGTTGGAATCCTCTGATGAGTATAAGTAAAATATTTGAAGCGTAAGTTTAAAAGAAAAGTATCCTCGTACGCTTCAAATCTTTTACTTATATATAAATAAACTTTTCCCTCAATGAATTTTATTTTATTTATAATTTTATCGAAAAGGTTATATAAGGTTGTCGCAAAAGTTCGTGTTTTTCTTAAAACATTTTTATTATTACATGGCGAATAATATTATTACGGCGAATACATAATAATACTTAATACAATTACTTTATACATGAAACAAAGACATTATATATAACGGTGAATAAAATTATGGCGAATAATATTGGTATTTCAATTTTTGCAAGTGTTTACGATCTTTTGGGACAACCTTGTAACTTATAAATACAGTAAAACCTCTCTGTAATGGACAACACCTAGTTGCAGAGCCAAAGTGTCTTTTAGGGAGAGGTATCCTCTTACTAGAGAGTCGCTAAATAGTAATTTTGGAGAGTCGCTAAATAATAAAGATGATATTTTTGGCGATGAAAACCGTCCTTTATAGAGAGATGCCCTCTAGCGTAAGTGTCCTATCATGGAATTTCTACTGTCTTTTTGGTTTAAATATACTCGGATTTTTTACCGTTGGGTGTGCAACTGTGAGCTAACGTTCTAGTTTTGTTTTTATCCCCAGCACAGCTGGGGTGACTACACTCGGGGAGTGGATCACTCACTTCTCAAGTTCCAGCTGGGTGAGATCCAGGTTGGCCACACCGATGAAGTCATCCTTGCATACGAAGTCATAGTCGTACACTCGGAAGGAGAGTGGCTGGAAGACGTCGTCGATGGGCACACAGAAATACTCGTCCCACACAGGATTGAGGCAGCGTGAGATTGTCCGGCTCTTGTAGAGCTGTCGGGAGCTGGACTTGATTTTGACGTAGGGATCACTGGTCCCACAGGCATCCTTTGCCGGGAAATTCTGTCCACAGCGGAGATGAACGTCCAACTGGTAGAACGGATGTTTTCTCAGCACAGCGGCGTGATGGCGAGCCAGGGCGTTCTCCTGAAACATCACAACAGTGAGATATATTGCACACACTTCAGCAAAACATTGTATACACCCTGCACCTAGTCGCTCATAGAAGCTTCATTGAATTCAATCCCTATCATTCCGATCCAATTAGTCCTATGTTACACTTCGGTACTACCATAGCTCTCTCCAGAACAGAATGGTGATGAGATCAGGAACGTATTCAAGAGAAATTTCTAATGAAACTATATACGAAATTATGACGACTCGCTCCCAGTATGTTGTCTACTAACAGCTCAGATACACCAACCTTGGCATCAAACATGTAAAAGCCCCATTAATCAATCATTCACGGTGTCCATTACAAAGATTACAAACTGGGGAGAACGCCAGATCGTTATTTCCAGAGTTATACGAACTGAGCTTGAACAGAAGAAGACATCGATGGGATACAGGGTTGAGAGGATAATCTCTAAGCAAAACTTCAGGAAGAAGAGCTTCTTTTCGAACAGAAGAAGGTAAACAATTCTATGTTAACAAATAAAGACTGAAATAGCCAATACAATTCAACCATTCGCTGTTATCCTAGCAGAATATGTTACTGAAGTGGTTGAAGAAAAATTGAAGTTTTCTGGGTAGTTTCTTTGATAGATAGCTTGTACCTTATTTGCATATTTCTTCTTCAATACGTCTAAGGCTGTATCTCTCACGGAATCCACGATGACAGCGCGACTCGTGTAAAGTCACTACAGTTATTCACATGACGGATAGCTGAAAACGAATCTTTTATATAGAAATTGAACCCTATATAATAAACGAATACTAAATCAAATTAAGAAGATAAATCTAGATATATGAAAAATCGATCGAAGAGATGCGACACACACACATAAATTCCTTGTTTTAAACTACTATATTGGAAACTAAATGCTGGAAGGCAGTAAAACAAAAGAACAAACACCTATTACTGGAGATTATATGTACTTACCATCGATATCTTCATCTCAATCTACAAACTCAGAATTCCAATCAGCTCGAGGAGATCTATATGTTTGAAAACTGTGCAAAGAGTTAGTGTAAAAAGAACATATGTTATTATTATTATATAAAAGGGCGTACCTGGATTTGTAAAGAAAAAAAAAAACATTTTTTTTCTTAAAATATTTCGAGAGATTGCTCCCTCTTTATCAATTTACTGCACAGAGGGAGCAATCTCTCGAAATATTTTAAGATAAAAATTGTTTTTTTTTTCTTTACAGATCCAGGTACGCCTTTTTATATAATCTTAATTAATGGATCGTCTTTTGACTCAAATATGTTATTATGTAAATATGAATCCCATTTCAAAAACCTAGTTATACAATGTAGATTAACTTTGTTGCCAGGCATCATGAAAAATCATGAAACGGGTAGTTGAGACCAGAATTGCGCGAGAACGCGAATCAATGTGAAAATGTCATTGTGTAAGTATGAATCCCATTTCTAACCTAGTTATGCAATATAGATTAACTTTGTTGTTCTTGTGGGAAGGTTCTCGGGAAAATAAACATTAATTATATATATATAGAGAGAACTTGATCAAGGTCTCCTCGTCGGTTTATATAAATTCTACAAGACCGCAGTCACCGTTCGGAGGAGATTAATGGATTCGCCGAATGTCATGGTCCATTTGGATGAGGAAAGCGAAGACTAGAACGCGGCTGATTCCACACTAGCCTTTTCAGTGATACGCTAACCTTGACGTACGAAAGGTGGAATCTGTGGCTACTGGACATGCGTCGGACCTGGAGGCTGTGGTTGGGTTCTAGGTTGCCTGGAGTATAGAAGCGCCATCTATGCTTCCTTTCTTCCTGTGGTTAATCTATATAAGATCGGTGGTCTTAATAAAGTTTTGTGTGTGCTGTGTATATACAGAAAATTTTATTAAGACCACCGATATTATACAGATTCACCACAGGAAGGAAGCATTGATAGAGCTCCTATACTCCAGGCAGCACAGCACCCAACAACAGCCTCCAGGTCCGACGCATGTCCAGTAGCCACAGATTCCACCGTACATACGTTAAGATTAGCGTATCATCGAAAAGGCGAGTGTAGAATCAGCCGCGTTCTAGTCTTCGCTTTCCTCATCCAAATGGACCATGACATTCGGCGATTCTATTAATCTCCTCCGAACGCGGTAACTGCGGTATTGTATAATTTATATGAACCAACGAGGAGACTTCTATACAGAGAACGTACCGCTTCTTCTATCTGCTGCAACAATGCTAGTCTAGTACACCGCCAGCTACTGAGATAGGATTGGCCTGGCCGAGAGGATACCGTTGTCAATATAGAGAAGCTAACCCTAAATAAACAGCTATCATCCCATCAGACCATGTTTGAGGCCGACCTTACACTTCATATTGTAACAAAATATTTATTATTTTATCAACAGATGATTAATTTTAATATTTATATTTTGCTACTCTCTGTAAACTTCTCTCATTGCCTCTCTGGTATTTTATAAATATGGATTGTTCTTGCCTTATAAATGTAGAATTTTTTGTTATTGTGCCTTAAATAAATTGGCGTGTCATTCTGAGGTATGTCTTTCCTAATTTTCTACGCGACATTTTAGTGGATATGCTGGGTAGCTTAGAGAAGACAAACTGAGCTTTTCCAAGCAGGCTTTGAGCAATGCGTGCTGTGGACTACATTTTCCGCGACTGACTCCAGGATTCCAACGCCATGTCAAAGCCAAGACTTCCCTTAAAGATGAGGATGTCCCTATAAACAATAAGACGACAAAGCCGCTCTTCACGCCGCAAGAAAAAGGACGTAAAGGTACTAGGGACAAACTTCCAAGACTCCGAGGGAATCCTTGGCAGAAGCACGTCAGATCCATGTCAGTAACTACAATATTTACAAGCGGTGAGTCACAGCTCCCATAGGGAAAGAGCTATGTAGAAAATATTTATTATTTCATGAACATATTATTAATTTTGATTTTCATATTTTGCTACTCTGTAAATTTGACTCATTGCCTCTCTGGTATTTTTATAAATGTTGATTTTTTTATTGCACTAAAATAATTTGATGTGTCATTTTGAGGTTTCTCTTTCCTGATTTTATATGTTACAATATCTTTCATACAAAGATTTTGTACAGAACACCTCTCTCCCGTGGCTCTACAACCTGACATTTCTGGGCGTGTGGTCTAAGCCCTCGAATTTTGACACCCACGACCCGGGATCGAATTCCGCATTCAGCACTTTTTTTTTCTGAAAAAAAAAATTGCTCCAATGGCTCCTGATTCTTTTGAAACTCCAATCCCACCAGTGAATGCAAGCTATCAAACGTAGATTTTGTACATTTGTAAAGGCAGAAGTCGAACTGATTTATATATCATGAAGATAAAGGCTGCCTGGCCGGCATTTCATAGTTCTTAAATTGAAAGATACTTCGGCCAGTGAATTTTTTTATTATAATATATTTATACTGGCCGAAGTATCTTTTCATTTTAAGAACTGATTTATATATGTGTATACATGTGATGATTTAAGACCATGGAATTGTTGTAAATAGTCTAGATATCTACTACCACATGTTCCACCCCATGACTGTATATAACTTCTTATGTACTGCACATAGAAAGCCTCAACTAACATCAATCTGTACCGCGTAAGAATCTAATAAAGTTTAGCAACTGTACAGATAGAAGGAATGGAGACTAACAGGAGAAAATTAGGGTTAAAACTAATCAGGCTTAGGACAGAAGTCGAAGCAAGGCCTAGCAAAAGAGGCTTGAAACTAGCCCAACTATAAATAATTTACAAGACAATATTTCCTGGGCAAGACCGGACGTATCTTGTGACCGCGGAAACCATAAAAGTCGAGTAACGCCCCGTATTTCCGGAACAAGACCGGACGTATCTTCCGTCAAAGGCAGTAGCAAAGACCAATCAGAAGACATCACCTAAATAGGTCAACCAATAGAAAAAGGCCATGTGACACCTTTCGACCAATGGGAAAGAAGACAGGTCTTGGTGTTAAATCGAGAAGCAAGAATAGTTAGTCTACGCTTGGCTCTCAACAAGGTAACACTTGCTCTAAAGATCTCCCTCTCTCCTCATCCCATTCCTTCTTGACGTCAGACGCTTCTTAGTGGAATCTCTGTTTGTTTATTTCACCTTTGGCCCAGCTGTGTCGCCTTCCACCACGACTGCACGGTAGAGTTGACATCGAGGTTCGTCTAGCATCAGGTAACACTGGTCCCAGAGGTCCCAAGATGTCACAGACTCCCCCGTCCCGAAGAGTCGACAGGATAGAGGACGCCAAGGTACAAGTAAGCAAGTAGACCACTGTCTGTACAGAAAGATGGAACAGGGAAGAGAGGAGGACTCAAAGGAACCCATGAAGACCGATCCCGACTACGAAAGTGGCGAGAACACCACTTTTTCAAAGAAAGAAACCACCCTCGGTAGGACGCAGGAAATCGCCCCCAGCCAGGAAGACGTCACGCCCCCGCCGCCGGTGTCAGATGTCCTGGGGAGGTTGACGACGACGCTACATCAGTTTTCTGCCGTGACAGGACATCGCGAGAGGTGGAATCGCTACGATGGTTCGTACGAGGCGCAGAGCTTCTTCACCAACTACGACGCCCCAGCAGATCGGTACCAACTACAATACTCTACAAGACTGAGAAAGCCAGCAAACCTCCTGCAAGCACCCCTCCGAGTTACCAACACGCGAGCGTATGTTACCTGCTCCCCCGACCATCTCTAAACCACGAGCCCAGCGCAAGCAGTGAACTCTTAACTGTCCCAAGAAACCTCCAACTATGACAACAGACCAGGCCTGTCCCGACATACAAGACAGCACCACAGTAGGTTCCTCCTTCTATAATTTTTGTTGAACAATTGTTCGTTCGAGCTGAACTGTCCCATAATGTAAACCTTCCTCTACTACTTGATTCAGGAGCATCTATCGCTATAATTATGCAGAATACTTTTAAAATAATAGAAATCAGTTTGTAAAAGAAAAATACCTGTCCATCCATTTAACTTAACTATTAATGCCATAGCTAACAATATTTTCACCATCGATTATATCTTTTTAAACGTAAAAATAAGTAACATAACGCGGAATCTAAAATTCCATATCATCGATACACTCTTGCCTTTTATCATATTATCCCTTAACTCCATAAAACGATTTCTACTAATTATAAACTGTTCTCAGCTACTCCTGTATCAAGATAATGTACCTCTACCAACTACCTTGTACAAACTCACTTCGTGCAAGCAACACGTGTCCCATGGACAGGTTAATAAAACTGTCCCATTTACTAAATTTTCCCCTCCTATAACGGGTTGCTCACACGTGGTGAACACCAACACTCTTATTTAATCTCATTACAATGCTCCTAATCCCATTTTCAACGCCCCTATGTCCTTTTCTTTCATATCTTTGGACAGAAGTAACTTAAATCACAGCCTTCCAAAACTATTCCAATCGTTAAAGTCCAAATTAGCTACACTCTCACGTACCTTCCTTTTACACGCATCGTTAAATATCGACAAATCACTCTCAACAAAATAAACAACACCCTCTCACATCACTTTTTCCAATTGGCAACAATTTCCAATGCGCGACTTCGAACCACACAAGCTCCATAACGTCGCCCTACTAAACACACACAATCTTTTTTTTTTTTTTTGTTTCTCACATTAAACGTGTCATATCCACTAACAATATAAAAATTCTCGATATGTTCGTACAACCAGCACCCATGACTTTAGTAAATTTGTTATTCTCAGCAAAACAGATTAGATTTTGTACCAAACAAAGACTTCACGTGACACCTTTTCATTTACAATTTTTTCGCTTCGTGTCACAGAGCTACACCACAAAACTCTTTCACTCTTCAGGCCAAAGACGCCTTCATCACGCCTGTGACACATTTAACCACACATTGTCCACGTCGATAGTCGCAATTTCACTCAATTCTAACCTGATATCATTGAATAACATTTTTACTAAGTCCGCCAAAAACCATTCGATTTAATATCAACAGATACAATATCCGAATTTTCGAAATACAAACACAAATCGAACAAATGCTTGAACACACGGAATAATTCAACCTCTGTATATCTCTATGTCAATCCCATAACGCTTGTCACCAAACGTGACAAATCAAAACGCTTTTGCGTTTACAATTATAGAAATAAAAACTCCGAGCGTATTCCGAATTAACATACCCAATGTCACTAATTCATGGCCATCAGAAAACCAGGCGTTTCCAAAGATGGGAGACAACCAGCAAGCAAGCTGCCCCCACAAAGGGCCTCTGACCCAAATAAATATGCCCGCCACCGCCGGAAATCGCTAATAATAAATTCGAAGGGAGATGAGCAAACAAACAACCGACATTTTGTTACCGCCCGTCGCCACCCCGATGTCACTCTAATCGATTTTCGCTACCTATTAAATTAAATATTAGTGCGTACCTTTTTACTATACATCGTTCTAATCCCTAACCAATTTCTACGCCAATATCCCGTTTATCTACTAATCACTTGCTTAACACGTTATTTTACATTTACTAACAAATATGTTCACTAACATTCTCTCGCCCTCGATTAACTTGTCCACTTAACATCGACACTTAGAACCAAGGACAACATTTAACCTAAAAATCACACACACCCACACATGTTTAAAAAAAAAAAACAACACCAACAACAACCCTTTATCGGTTAGAATAGATCGCCGTGTTGCTCCTGCACACACAGAATAAATGCCGCTTTAGGAAGAATCACGTTTCACCTAAACGTGGCGCAGGGAACAAAAAATCGACAACATTAGGACTCAGTGAGTTTCACAGTTAGAAACAATGTGATCCACGCGTCGCATCAAACTTAAAACAAATTCGATAAGTTAGAACAACTTAGGCCAACAAGAACAAAGATATCAATCGAGGACAATTTAAAGCTCGCTCCACCCACCCTAAAAAACAGGAACATTACATTTGGCCTACAACTTTCCATTCTTTCACGATATATAATTTCTATGTATAATCTTACTTACTCTTCTTTCTCGATGAACATTTTTTAAAATTTTTCATTTTAATAATCTTATATATAATCATTATATAGCTCTTATAATTGTTTTTTTTAACGTCAACCAATCAGTTTAGATTATTGTCATTTTATTTTATTTTTCTTTACCAAAACTTATTTACTTTTGCTTTATGACTCTATTCTATAATCAACTTTATATTTTATCTTTCATATCTAATAATCTCAAGTTTATATTTCATGTTTATATCACTAATTTGCCTTTTGTCATTTTATATTTTTCTCACTTTATAAATTAGATGTTATTTACATTGTTTCATCTTCCGCTACCATGTCAATGCTATCGAGTATATTATTGCTCATTATTAATTTTCATTTAATATTTTCACTTTCTATTACCCCTTATATACTGCTGTAGTGTGTTAATCTTTGTATCATATCATCACTATTTTTACTTTTTTTTTAAAGATTACTTTGCATTTAACTTCGCAATTCTATTTTCGATTTTTCAAATCCTTTAACGCTATATGCAAAGCCTTAATTTCGCAATTTCATATCTCAATGATATATTCTTTTATAATCAAACTAAAAATCATGATCAAAAAACAGGGCAATCGTCAATAACCTCTTAAACAACCACTTTAAAGGTTACTTCTTAATAAATACTAACCCTTTTCCGCAGGAACTTTTAACTCCTTCGCAGGCTAGACTTGACCTACTTTGATTTCGTAATTAACAATCTTGTCACACCGTCCCCCAGATTTACCTATCCCTACTTCTGGCTTGGATACGTGCAAATTGTATTTTTTTATATATTCCAGGGCACTCTCATGCCACACGCTGGCACATCTTTTTTTTTTATTTTACTCTTTTTCTCGCTAAGCCCCTGACGACTCTAATTAAAACTTTGATTTCTGGTCACTGATCTTCGCCCTCTTTATCCTGCATGCGTACGTCTTAACGACTAATTATTAAAACCCATAACAATCACCCTTATCTTACTTTTCGATTGTGGTACTGTAACTTTATTCGGTCCTTAAATTTACATGTGAAACATGGCCTAGGTTTTCCGCGCCGTGCACATTAAATGGTTTGGGACTTGAGTCAAAGTGACATTGCCTCAACCAAGTAGTAACTAACCCCTCAACCCTTTCTAACGCCCATCACGAAGAGATCATGATTTTCCCATCCAATCATTTATATTTTTATCTTTCACCATTATAAGTTCTCTATTAATATTTTATTCATATTTTTATTTTTACTTGTATGTTTAGTATTAGTTGTTTATGCTTTATTATCTCTTATGGATATATGGAAATCAACCCCATGTTATATACCAACTCATTTCAATTAATTTTTAAAAATTACTTCCTTAATAACAGTCTTCCTATTCCGCTCTCTTAAATCCCTCCATATGAACCCTCTCACATCCGGGGCCATCTGTGATGATTTAAGACCATGGAATTGTTGTAAATAGTCTAGATTTCTACTACCACATGTTCCACCCCATGACTGTATATAACTTCTTATGTACTGCACATAGAAAGCCTCAACTAACATCAATCTGTACCGCGTAAGAATCTAATAAAGTTTAGCAACTGTACAGATAGAAGGAATGGAGACTAACAGGAGAAAATTAGGGTTAAAACTAATCAGGCTTAGGACAGAAGTCGAAGCAAGGCCTAGCAAAAGAGGCTTGAAACTAGCCCAACTATAAATAATTTACAAGACAATATTTCCTGGGCAAGACCGGACGTATCTTGTGACCGCGGAAACCATAAAAGTCGAGTAACGCCCCGTATTTCCGGAACAAGACCGGACGTATCTTCCGTCAAAGGCAGTAGCAAAGACCAATCAGAAGACATCACCTAAATATGTCAACCAATAGAAAAAGGCCATGTGACACCTTTCGACCAATGGGAAAGAAGACAGGTCTTGGTGTTAAATCGAGAAGCAAGAATAGTTAGTCTACGCTTGGCTCTCAACAAGGTAACACTTGCTCTAAAGATCTCCCTCTCTCCTCATCCCATTCCTTCTTGACGTCAGACGCTTCTTAGTGGAATCTCTGTTTGTTTATTTCACCTTTGGCCCAGCTGTGTCGCCTTCCACCACGACTGCACGGTAGAGTTGACATCGAGGTTCGTCTAGCATCAGGTAACACTGGTCCCAGAGGTCCCAAGATATCACATACATGTGGTACACTAGCAGTAAAAGTAGTTGCCAAAAATTACCCCGCCATGATTATCATCACCTGTACCCCGTGTACTAGAGATAAACAAACCCATCTACAATACTCTACATTTAGCAATGTGATAGCACATGTTGTTGGCCAGTGTCGCAACCATAGGAATAACTTGACTCAGGTGCTGGTATTATTTTGAACACAGGTTATCCATGAAGATAGAGGCTGCTTGGCCGGCATTCGTAGTTCTTAAAATAAAAGATTCTTCGGCCAGTAAATCTTTTTATTATCTCGACGTTTCGACAAAAATATTTTGTCCTCGTGTCAGTAGAACAGTTTAACCAATTATGTAAATGGCTGTCTATACAACAAAGGTAAAGCTAGGTAACAACATTTATTTCCCCAATTACCATCAAATATAGTTAATATGAATAAAAATATAAAAAAATATTTTTCCACAATAAGATTGTTTTAGCGGTTTTATAATAAACTAAATCTTATTGCGAAAAGTTTTTTTGAAATAATTTTTGATATTTTTATAAAAGTATATCGCAAATTTTCTTATATTTGATAGTTAATATGTAATGCAGATGGTTCAACAAGAAATATTGGATCTTAGATCGTTTGTAAGCTTGTTATAGGCTCCAGAAGAAAGGCTCATAGTCACACAGTGGCATATGGTTAGCAGCAAAAGGGTAAATATTATTCTAAAATTTTAAAAACTCTATGAAATATTGAAATTAAGGATAAATACACTCATTGATAAACTTAAGAAAATGGAAAGACTTTTATGCCTTTGTCTTTAAGGAGACAGAGGCAATTTTGTTCACACTTGGTTATCTCGTGTGTCTTCAATGAAAGTCACTATGTATCAAATATCTTTCAGAGTTATTGTCTGAATCCCGATATACATGCTGAAAGGTACAACTTCCTTAAGTTTTGTCCATGAGTGTAGATTAGTTTAATATACTCTCTCTATACTGGAATATAACTATTGGGATATTTGAAGACATAAAGTACCCAGGAGATAATCAAATAATCCAAGGACTGAAGATAACTGCTATTCTCAAAAACTTCATGTCAACATGTAATTTACATCAAGAGATTCAAATCTATACAATTGAGGTCATTAGTATATTTATAAGTATTCTTAAAATGCGTCTTAACTTTCTATTAATAAGTATAGATGATTGGGGGTAGGTGGAAGGATGGTCTAAACCGTTGGTTTTCGACCGCTTCGACCCGGGTTTTTATTAAAAAAAAAAAAGCCCCATTGGCCCCCGATTCTTGCAAAAATCCAACCCCACCAGCGAGTGCAAGTAATCAAACAGGGCTCTGGCACATTTGTAAGTGCAAAAGTCGAACTGCTTTTCACATGTGTAGACATGTGGTGCACTTACAGTAAAAGCAATCGCCTACTTCTACCCACCAGGATTATCATGGCCTGTACCACGTGTTCTAGGGATAAGCAAAAAAGGGTATAGATGATTAAAATGAAGATTTAGATATCAAGAGAAACAAAAAGTAGCTAAATTGGCAAATCTTCAAAAGTCCAAATGATAATGGCCAAGTGAGGTCTTTTACTCAGCAATCTAGTGAAGATATTTCCAAGAGGCTAAGAGATGGAACACAATACCTTTTTCCAAAATCCGAATGTGCAGAAAGGTTTGGCATCCGACTTGGCTGACATGGTTCTGGCGTTGGCAGCTGCGAGCGAGTGGCAAGGCTTGCCTACCATCGGTTCATTGGAGTGAGGTTTCTTTTCTCGCACTTGTACCATCGGGTAGGTTGGATGTTATTTTGTGGTTCTGTAGATTCCTTCTATAATTGTAAATTTATTTATTCCCCTGGGGTAGGAAATAGGAATCCCTTTGAAAATGATGGAAAGGTTTTTGAGTCAACAACGATCATATATGGTTAGTACTCCCCCTAAGGCCTCAACATTTTTATAATTAAAAAGGATTGGAAAAGCTTTCGGAAAAAGCTCTTCATCAGTTCGATGCCTATTGTAGCAAAGTTAATAAATACTTGGGTAGATATGGCGATGTTGCATGAGGAGAAGGGCATATGTGGAAAAAATCAAGTTTAAAAAAGATATTTCAAAATGTCTATTGTACCCTCTATACTCATCTCGTATCTATGGTTTATGATATAAGGGGAATATGCTGCAAGGTTGAAAAGAGACCTAACAAAGTAACTGAACTGTGTGGAAATATTTTTTTCTTCATAAGATGCAACCATTTACTCAATAGTTTACTTCTTCACTGTGTTCTATGCACGAAAAACGATGTATATAGTCTCTCAACTTTTGTATATAGATATTCTTTCCTTTTATACCTTTTCTCTTTTCTGAGCGAGGATTCAATTTCTTCCTCTGATTCTCATTTCTTTTTAGGTTCATTTCTAACAGGAGAATTGTCTGTATAAGACGGAATGTCTTAATAAAGGCTTGTGTGTGATATAAGGGGAATATACTGTTATAGAAATAATAATCCCTTATATGTCTTCGTTTGGAGGGAAGAATTCCGACCACACTTCCCTGCGGTCCCTCCTGGACCCTTGGAGCATTTGACCAAATTCTGGTTCAAGATGGCTAATGTGGCAACGGCACCATTTTCCAAAGAAGTTGTGATAGAGAACATTGTTGTGATAGACATACATGGAGACATCTGAGGCTCTTCATTGGACACGACAACAACAAGGAGGGTTCACCACTGATGAGTGAAGCTCTCCCAATATATTTTTTCATCACAGTAAGGACAATAGAAGTTTGTTTTGTGTCTCAAAAAAAAAAAAAAAAGAAACATCCATGCTTTATAATGCTTCCATTTTTCATATATAGATGCACATTATCGCCTTATAATTATTTAATAATTCACGTATGTAAAAGAGGAATGGAGAAATAGTAATCCTGAAGAATCCTAGATTCATATACAAAAGAGTATACAGATTCCACTACAGTATATTCCCTAGATGGAGTATTTTCTCTCAAATGTTATCAATTGTATCGTGTCCAATGAAGAGTCTCATGTCTACATGCATCTCAATCACAGCTTCATTGGAAAATGGGTGCCGTTGCCATGTTAGTCACTTTGGACCAGCATTTGGAAGCATTATATATAATGCTTTCATTTCTTGAATAAAATAATTCTTCACAAGCGAATTCAATATCTAATCAGTGTCTAAATAGTTAGCAACAGGACGCTTCTTTTAACCAAGAGGCGATGTCAAATGGAGAGTATGAAGTAAAGAACAGAGTACGGACATTCCGCGAACTCCATCACAAAGTAGAGTTAGTTCTAAGAGTGAAAAATATGTTTCCCCATAAGCCTGTACCATAATGGAGCGAATGTTTTAAAGAGGGTTATATACCACGTAGATTGATGTCCCCAAGTTTCTGGGAGAATTTATAGCGGCGGTAGTAGTGGGATTATTTAGAGGATGACTATAGTTTATTCCAAGAAAAATGGCTCAGATTAATGGCGCGTGTTCACTGTAATAGAATATTCAAAATTACTTTGGCGGAGAGAGAGGCGTGCTTCCGTACTATTACAATAGGTATACAGTTTCTATACTGTCGCGGACATTTCCTGAGAAATTCTCTTTTTACCTTGGAATAAAACTCCCGTTTAACGAAAGGGTCCGAATGACAATAGAAGGAATCGTAGGATGTCATTGCTAAGAAGAGATCAAAGGTAAAAGCGATGAGTTTCTTTATTGAATAGGTGCAAGATTTTGGACAATAATGTTCTTTAACAGACTGTTATACGAATATAAGACTTATATTATATATAAGCTTGTATTGCATACAAGGTAAAGGGGACGAGTTCTTTGATAAAGAGGTGCGAGCTTTCGGATAATGTCCTAAACAGGATGTAATACGAATACAAGAATTGTATTACATATAAGCTTGTATTGCATACAAGGTAAAAGCAACAAGTTTATTTATTGAAAAGGTGCAAGCTTTCGGACAATAATGTTCTTCAACAGGCTGTATCTCGAATACAAGAATTGTATTACATATAAGCTTGTATTGCATACAAGATAAAAGCAACGGGTTTCTTTAATAAAGAGATGCAAGCTTTCGGATAATGTCCTTCAACAGGCTGTATCTCGAATACAAAACTTGTATTACATATAAGCTTTTATTGCATACAAGGTAAAGGGGACGAGTTTCTTTGATAAAGAGGTGCAAGCTTTCGTATACTGCCCTTTAACAGGCTGTAACGCGAATACAAGACCTGTATTGCATATAAGATTATATGCATACAAGGTAAAGGGGAGAGTTTCTTTAATAAAGAGATGCAAGCTTTCGGACAATAACGTTCTTCAACAGGCTGTAATACGAATACAAGACTTATTTACATATAAGCTTGTATTTACATATAATATTGTATTGCATACAAGCTTATATTCGCGTTACAGCTGTTTAAAGCACGTTATTGTCCGAAAGTTCGTACCTCTTCAATAAATAAACTCGTCGCTTTTATCTTCGGTCTCTTCTTAGCAATGAAGAGGTGCATTGCCAGACCTAAGTACAATGAATATGTCCATTACCTTTGACACTCTAAGCAAGTACACATACAACTATTTTTTAGAAGATACACGGTATATAAGCAAAACAATCCAATACACTAGTGGAGCGATCTGGGAATTAATTTGGCGCGAAACCGCTGAAAGTGTTCATCACTGATGAGCAATGCCCTCTCATCTAATTCTTTCTATCATTTCAGAAAGGTCTAGAGATAATATTTTATAATCAATACCATATAAGATATACAGGATGTGTGTAAGAAAACTAATCAAATACAATAGTATATATAGAGCGGTCTGGAGATTAATTTGGCGAAACTTCTGAGAGGGTTCCCCACTGATGAACCAAGCTCTCTTATTCAATAACTTTTATCATTGTAATAAGGGGGGTCTGTAGGGATGATATTTAATGTTTTTTTTTTTTTTGCTTATCCCTAGTACACGTGGTACAGGCCATGATAATCATGGTGGGTAGTTAGCGACTACTTTTTACTGTAAGCGCACCACATGTCTACACATGTGAAAGCAGTTCGACTTTGCACTTACAAATGTGCCAGAGCCCCGTTTGGTTACTTGCACTCGCTGGTGGGGTTGGAACTTTGCAAGAATCGGGGGGCCATTGGAGCATTTTTTTTTCAAACAGAAAAAAAAGTGTCCAATGCGGGGATCGAACCCGGGTCGTAGTGGTCGTAAACAAAACGGTTTAACCAGCCTTCCACCGACCCCCATATTTAATGTGATATATGTAATACAATATAATGCGGTTATGATTATAGAACGACGTTTAACAAGTTTTACCGCAAATGTTTCTTTTTACAGAACGAAAAATCGTAATTTATTTTAAGGAGAAATAACGTCTATTTCTATCCTTAGGGATGAAGTATAAAAGGATGAATTGTGAAGAGTAATGATGAACGGAAAAATAAAAGTGTCCAGGGATGGGAATTTTTCGGAGATTTTTCGTTCTGTAAAAAGAAACATTTGCGGTAAAACTTGTTAAATGTCGTTCAATGATATATGTGAAAAGAAATTCGTTGTACCCAAATAATTATTACAGATTTTAACGATAGATGGCAATTGAATTTATAAATATATAAATAATACTGAGAAAGTTTAACACCCTACCATTGTACCGGGTGTATTTTTATCAATATAGATGATCTTTTGTCCTAAGACTGATGTTCCTCTTCACTCAGGTTCATCCAAGATGGTCGATCTACAGACATAGTCTGTTGGTAAGACTTGGTTGTCTTGGTCCAGTTGGTGTCCATTCATTGAATATTTTCGTAGGAAAAACAATAAGATCGCTTTTTCCCCTTGCCTTCTGCATATTCATATGCTATTGATCTAAGAGTATAGTGTAGATACAATATGAAACATAATCAACTCTCTTTAATACACTCATAGACCAAACATAAGGAAGTTTTACCTCTTAGCATGTATATCGGTATTCAGACAATAACTCTGAAAGATACACTCATGGACAAAACTTAAGTATGTTGTACCTTTTAGCATGTATATCGGAATTCAGACAATAACTCTGAAAGATACACTCATGGACAAAACTTAAGGAAGTTGTACCTTTTAGCATGTATATCGGTATTCAGACAATAACTCTGAAAGATATTATAGTGACCTTTGTTGAAAACACACGGAAAAACCAAGTGAGATCAAAATTGCCTTTGTCTTCTTCATCTTCTTAAAAAAACAAACAGGCAACTGGCGACATAAAAAAAACTTCCACTTCCATGAGAGAGATTATGGCCACATCCTCTTAATTATTAAGAGGATTACAAATATTAATCAATTTCAAGGATGAAAAAACAAACATTTCTCGTGTTTTTGTAAATTAACTATAAATTATATTTTTAAAAAGGCCTTTGTGGAGTTTTATGCGTAGAAATAGAGTAATTTGTATGCTGATGCTCAGTATGCTATTAGGAGCGGTCAATTCTTCCAAGGACAAACCTTTGTACTTAACTGAATATTTCCACATCGTAGGGGGCAATCAAGTTTAGTTTTATATTTCTTAATTTTATATATTATACAACACAGTTCTTCTATCATATGTCTAGTTGATATACAGTTAAACCTGTCCATAGCGCCCCCTCTAAATAGCGCTTCCCTCTCTATAGTGCCCGATTTTAAATACGTAGTACGATGCGATTTACATTAAAAGTGACCTGTTTATAGCACCCTAATCTGGTGAGTCCCAAGAGGGGGCGCTATAGACAGGTTTAACTGTATATGACCATTAAAGGAGAGGTGTGATCTATTTTTTGGCATATTTAGGCATTGTTCGAATATTGAACATTTGATGGTAGGTGCCTTATTTGGATTGTAGATTCTGTAATGTATGCCATTACCAACGCTATTGATTTAATCTATGTTAGTTTATTTACAATGATTGGAATGATGAGGAATATTGGATCAATGATTTGACGGTAGAATGTTGCGTTATTTGGATTGTAGATTCGGCATAAATTATTTGCTGTATGGAGTCCATTGACTGATATAATCTATGTCAGTATATTTACAAATGATTGAAATGATGTGCATTGTTCGAATATTGAACATTTGAAGGTAGAAAAGGTACTTAATTCGGATTGTAGATTCTGTAATGTATCAATTTTGTGCTGTATGGACACGTCATTGACTGATATAATCTATGTTAGTTTATTTACAAATGATTGAAATGATGTGCATTGTTCGAATATTGAACATTTGACGGTAGAAAAGGTACTTAATTCGGATTGTAGATTCTGTAATGTATCAATTCTGTGCTGTATGGACACGTCATTGACTGATATAATCTATGTTAGTTTATTTACAAATGATTGAAATGATGAGCATTGTTCGAATATTGAACATTTGACGGTAGAAAAGGTACTTAATTCGGATTGTATATTCTGTAATGTATCAATTCTGTGCTGTATGGACACGTCATTGACTGATATAATCTATGTTAATTTATTTACAAATGATTGAAACGATGAGCATTGTTAAAGCATTGATTTGACGGTAGAAAAAGGTGCATCTTTTGGATTGTAGATTCTCTGCTGTATGGAAGCCATTGATTTTCTAATCTATAAATGATTGGAATGATGAGCACACACACTGTTAGAGAATTGGTTTGACTGTAGAAAGGTGCATTATTTGGATTGTAGATTCTGTGCTGTATGTACGCCATTGATTGATCTAATCAATAAATGATGATAATTGTTAGAGCAATGATTTGACGGTAGAAAGGTGCATTATTTGGATTGTAGATTCTGTGCTGTATGTACGTATTGATTGATCTAATCAATAAATGATGATCATTGTTAGAACAATGATTTGACGGTAGAAAGGTGCATTATTTGGAATGTAGATTCTGTGCTGTATGTACGCCATTGATTGATCTAATCAATAAATGATTATTATTGTTAGAGCAATGATTTGACGGTAGGAAGGTGCATTATTTGGATTGTAGATTCTGTGCTGTATGTACGCCATTGATTGATCTAATCAATAAATGATGATCATTGTTAGAGCAATGATTTGACGGTAGAAAGGTGCATTATTTGGATCGTAGATTCTGTGCTGTATGTACGCCATTGATAGATCTAATCAATAAATGATGATTATTGTTAGAGCAATGATTTGATGGTAGAAAGGTGCATTATTTGGATTCTGCGCTGTATGTACGCCATTGATAGATCTAATCAATAAATGATGATCATTGTTAGAGCAATGATTTGACGGTAGAAAGGTGCATTATTTGGATTGTAGATTCTGTGCTGTATGTACGCCATTGATTGATCTAATCAATAAATGATGATTATTGTTAGAGCAATGATTTGACGGTAGAAAGGTGCATTATTTGGATTGTAGATTCTGTGCTGTATGTACGCATTGATTGATCTAATCAATAAATGATGATCATTGTTAGAGCAATGATTTGATGGTAGAAAGTTGCATTGTTTGAAATGTAGATTCTGTGCTGTATGTACGCCATTTGATTTATCTAATCAATAAATGATGATTATTGTTAGAGCAATGATTTGATGGTAGAAAGGTGCATTATTTGGATTGTAGATTCTGAGCTGTATGGATACCTTTAACCTTGATCTAATACCTCGCGCTGTTACCTACATCAGCCAAATATGACTTCAACAGTGTTGAGGCAGAGAGAATTAGGAATCTGGTGGGTGCACCTAGAGCGTGATGGAATACAGAAATCTACCCAGATGGCGGACATATGTACGACGGTATTTCATCCAAGTTTCTCCAGTACCTCTACTGAGATGTTATCTTCACATCTCTCTTTCCTTTATCTCCAGAATGTTAACTATCATCAGATTATATTTGACAGAGTTTAATCTTTCTGTGAGCTTATCTGTACTCAATATCTCAAACCCCAAACCCCATTTTTATTAGATTATCTTACAAGCCATTTTTGATTGGCTGATAACGGCCGTGTTTGTATATATACATTCATGGACATAACTTAAGGAAGTAGAAATTCTTTTTTTTTTTTTCACTTGTCGTTTTTTTAAGGTGACAGAGGTAATTTTGTTCACACTTGGTTATCTTGTGTGTCTTCAATAAAAGTCATTGTGAAAAAATGATAAAAAATAAAAAAGGTCAGGTGTTGATATTTAAAAAAAAAAGGCATATCCTGACCATTAACATGAGCGTTTTTTAGATGGCAGAGCGCCATCTATTGGAACAGAAATCAACAAAATATTTTCGTGTTAGTGGTTGGGTTTTCTTGATTAATCAAGTAACAGTATTTGGCCAATTCTGGAATAATTAGAAATCAACGATTAGTTGATATTTATTCCGATAGATGGCGCAAGCCATCAGTAACTTTCAGTTGCACGATCAGGAAATGTCCTTTTTCTCAATTTAGCCACCTGATCCAAGTACAAATTCACTTTTGTACTATTTTTCACATTCATGTATATCGCAAACAATTCAAAGGACTTCCATTTCGATCCTGAAGAAGTCTTATCTATAAATCTGACGGTACTGTACACTGGTGAGCTGGTGGCATACTACTGGACTGAGATCCGTTCTAAATCCTCTCTATGTCTTTTTCCTTCGGTTAATATATTTGGAAAAATTTAAGGTAGGTGATTGCAACATACAGGAAAACAACACATATGGAATGATAGATGATTTAAACCAGGAGGTATTGCAACAAATCAATAATTCTATATGATTCCAACACAGGGAAATAACACATGTGGAATGAATTCAAAATTATTATAGACGCGTATGATTCTCTTTTAAAATAAACAATTTCTATTGCCCTTACTGCAATGAAAAAAATTAATGGGAGGGCCTGGCTCATCAGTAATGAACCCTCCCAGCGGTTTCGCATCTGATGAGCCAGGCCCTCCAATTAATTTATTCATTGCAGTAAGGGCAGTGGAAATTGTTTATTTTAAAAAAGAATCATACGCATCTATAATAGTTTCGAATTTTGATAACAGATGGCGCGCTAATGCATCATAACATTAGAATGACTTAAACCAGGCGGTTTTGTAACAAATCAATAATTCTATGTGATTCCAACACACAGGGAAACAGAACATGTACGCTTCTTTTAAAACATCTTAGGTAGAATGTATCACAAAGATCTGTTAGGACCCTACTACACCGAATGGTGAAGATGGAAGTTTTCAGCGCAATTTTTTAATATACAGTGAGAAGGTTTTTCTACAATTATAGTGAAGATGTAAGAGAATTGGGAAGGCTTGATTCATCAGTGGTAAAACTTTCCAGTAATTTCACCAATTTATTATGAAAAAAGGCATCTTCTTATCGTGCAACTGAAAGTTGCTGATGGCTTGCGCCATCTATCTGAATAAATAATCTAACGCCCGGAACACGCACGTGGTTAGCTTTTCTTGATTAATCAAAAATGGATAATTGGCCAATTCTGGAATTATTAAAAATCAACGAGAATAGTTGATATTTATTCCGATAGATGGCGCAAGCCATCAGAAACTTTCAGTTGCACCATAAGAAGATGCCTTTTTTCATAATTTATGCACCTTATCCCAGTACAATATCAGATTTGAAAAAACAATGAAAAAAAAAAAAAAAGATAATTGGGTCAGGTGTTGATATTAAAAATAAAGAAGGCATCTCCTGACCACGAGCACATGCTCTTTAGATAGCGGAGCGCCATCTAGTGGAGCAAAAATAAACTAAACGTTTATTTAGCTTGCTCCGTGCTCCTCTTGATTTATCAAGAAATTGGGTTGGCCAAATATCACGGAGTAAGTTAAATAAACCTTTAGTTTATTTTTGCTCCACAAGATGGCGCTCTGCCTTCTAAAAAGCACATGTGCTCGTGGTCAGTAGATGCCTTCTTTATTTTTAATATCAGATTTGTACTATTTTTTCTCCAATTTAATCTACCAGATTCAACTATTTCATTGTTCATATACTTATATAGTTTATCTGTATTTGAAGATTTATTCTTGGTGATGGTGTTTTAACCAAACAATGAAAAGATGCTTCCATAATATAATACTTCACAAATATTTAGGCTTCAAACACAGCTCTTCGTTTAAAGGACAAAGACAAAACATACAAAAGTTTGTTTAGGTAACATACGTAAACAATAATTTAAACTATTTTTCATGCGTATGATTATTTTTAAAATAAAACAATTTTCTACTGCCCTTATAATGTAGAAAATTGTTTTATTTAAAAAAATGATCATACACGTCAAAAATAGTTTAAAATTCTGATAACAGATGGCGCCTTATGTATCATATATATTTTTTCCCTTATCCTTTTATTAGTCTAAATTAGACAAGATCTTGGAGGTCGAGTCTCATGAAGAAGTTCAAGAACTCTTCAACCTATATGCAAATAGTACATATATCATACTCTGAAAGTTGAGTATGAAATATTCAATTATATTTTTAAAAAGGAAAGTCGAATTTCTACAATTATTAAAGATGGGAAGAGAAATCGTGTTGGATACTTCAACAAACAGAATGGATTATGTATTGTTTGCCATGTACCCAGAATAAGCAATGTCAGCCGCTATGGTCCTAAAAGACTTATCTCTGCGGCAATCACTGCATCCACAGAACGTACCACACACAACGAGCTGGAATATTATTTAAAAATAAAATCAAAATAATTTTATTGACTCTTGGCCCAGAATCAATCTACCATAAATGTTCTTCCCCCCAAGGTTCTATTTATAGAATACAAATTAAAAGCCCCTGCGGGTAAACATGGCGTTGAGAAAACATATTAAAGTGCCGAGATTGAAGTCACACGTGTGCACTCTATGTTGATTGAAATATTATTTTTTTAAACATGGGTTTGAACACCTGCGCTACAGTGTGTTACAATCCCATGTAACACAGAGCTACTGTGTGTTACAATCCCATGTACCGCGTTACAGTGTGCTACATTCCCATATAACACAGAGCTAGAGTATGTTACAAACCTATGCAACACAGCGCTACAGTGTGTTACAACACAATGTAACACAGCGCTACAGTGTGTCACAACCCTATGTACCGCGTTACAGTGTGCTACATTCCCATATAACACAGAGCTAGAGTATGTTACAATCCTATGTAACACAGAGCTACAGTGTGTTACAATCCCATGTAACACAGAGCTACAGTGTGCTACAGTCCCATGTAACACAGAGCTACAGTGTGCTACAGTCCCATGTAACACAGAGCTACAGTGTGCTACAATCCCATGTAACACAGAGCTACAGTGTGTTACAGTCCCATGTAACACAGAGCTACAGTGTGCTACAATCCCATGTAACACAGAGCTACAGTGTGCTACAGTCCCATGTAACACAGAGCTACAGTGTGCTACAGTCCCATGTAACACAGAGCTACAGTGTGCTACAGTCCCATGTAACACAGAGCTACAGTGTGCTACAGTCCCATATAACACAGCGTTACAGTGTGCTACATTCCCATATAACACAGAGCTAGAGTATGTTACAATCCTATGTAACGCAGCGCTACAGTGTGTTACAATCCTATGTACCGCGCTACAGTGTGCTACATTCCCATGTAACACAGAGCTAGAGTGTGTTACAATCATATGTAACACAGCGCTACAGTGGGTTACAATCCTATGTAACACAGCGCTACAGTGTGTTACAATCCCATATGACACAGCGCTACAGTGTGTTACAATCCCATATAACACAGCGCTACAGTGTGTTACAATCCCATATAACACAGAGCTACAGTGTGTTACAACCCCATGTAACGCAGCGCTACAGTGTGTCACAACCCCATATAACACAGCGCTACAGTGTGTTACAATCCCATGTAACACAGCGCTACTGTGTGTTACAACCCCATGTAACACAGCGCTACAGTGTGTCACAACCGCATGTACCACGCTACAGTGTGCTACATTCCCATGTAACACAGAGCTACAGTGTGTTATAACCTCATGTAACGCAGCGCTACAGTGTGCTACAGTCCCATGTAACACAGCGCTACAGTGTGTTACAATCCCATATAACACAGCGCTACAGTGTGTTACAATCCCATGTAACACAGCGCTACTGTGTGTTACAACCCCATGTAACACAGCGTAACAGTGTGTCACAACCCCATGTACCAAGCTACAGTGTACTACATTCCCATGTAACACAGAGCTACAGTGTGTTACAATCCCATATAACACAGAGCTACAGTGTGTTACAACCCCATGTAACGCAGCGCTACAGTGTGTCACAACCCCATATAACACAGCGCTACAGTGTGTTACAATCCCATGTAACACAGCGCTACTGTGTGCTACAACCCCATGTAACACAGCGCTACAGTGTGTCACAACCCCATATACCACGCTACAGTGTGCTACATTCCCATGTAACACAGAGCTGCAGTGTGTTATAACCTCATGTAACGCAGCGCTACTGTGTGTTACAATCCCATTTAACACAGCGCTACAGTGTGCTAGAGTCCTATGTAACACAGAGCTACAGTGTGTTACAACCCCATATAATACAGCGCTACAGTGTGCTACAGTACCATGTAACACAGAGCTACAGTGTGTTACAATGCCATAAAACACAGAGCTACAGTGTGCTACAGTCCCATGTAACACCGAGCTAAAGTGTGTTACAATGCCTTATAACACAGCGCTATAGTGTGTTACAATCCTATGTAACACAGCGCTATAGTGTGTCACTACCCCATGTACCGCGCGTTACTGCACACCTCGACCTACCTGCACGGGAGGTGCAATGTATCGCCGGGCTGGGCTACGATGGAACCTCAGCATCTTCTTTCCTGCCCAACAGGACGTGGTTCCGGCGATAGCAGGGGTTGGACACCTAGGGTTCCGTGAATTCTGTCTTAGCTCTGTAGTGATCGCATTGGAATACATTGTAGCGCTGAATAAAAACAGTAATTGTCGTCTTTGGTTCGTAGTAGGGACGTCGGAACACATTGTGGCGCTGGTTATAAACTGTTGCAGAACCTAAATTCTGTCTTTGATTCTTTGTGGGAACGTTGAAACACATTGTGACGTTGGTTATAAACTGTTGCAGAACCTAAATTCTGTCTTTGATTCTTTGTGGGAACGTTGAAACACATTGTGACGTTGGTTATAAACTGTTGCAGAATATAAATGCGGTTTTTGGTTCGTAGTGGGAACGTTAAAACACATTGTGGCGCTGGTTAAAAACTGTTGCCGAACATAAATACTGTCTTTGGTTCGTAGTGGGAACGTTGAACCACATTGTGGCGCTGGTTATAAACTGTTGCAGGACCTAAATATTGTTTTTGGTTCGTAGTGGGAACGTTGAAACACATTGTGGCGCTTGTTAAAAAATGTTGCAGAATATAAATATTGTCTTTGGTTCGTAGTGGGAACGTTGAAACACATTGTGGCGCTGGTTAAAACCCGTTGCAGAACGTAAATGTGGTCTTTGTTACGTAGTGGGAACGTTGAAATACACTGTAGCGCTGGTTATAAACTGTTGCAGAACATAAGTTCTCTCTTTGGTTCGTAGTGGGAACGTTGAAATACACTGTAGCGCTGGTTATAAACTGTTGCAGAACATAAATGTTGTCTTTGTTTCGTAGTGGGAACGTTGAAATACACTGTAGCGCTGGTTATAAACTGTTGCAGAACATAAATATTGTCTTTGTTTCGTAGCAGGAACGTTAAAATACATTGTGACGCTGGTTATAAACTGTTGCAGAACATAAATGTTGTCTTTGTTTCGTAGCGGGAACGTTGAAATACACTGTGATGCTGGTTAAAACCCGTTGCAGAACGTAAATGTGGTCTTTGTTACGTAGTGGGAACGTTGAAATACATTGTAGCGCTGGTTATAAACTGTTGCAGAATATGAATGTGGTCTTTGTTACGTAGTGGGAACGTTGAAATACACTGTGATGTTGGTTAAAACCCGTTGCAGAACGTAAATGTGGTCTTTGTTACGTAGTGGGAACGTTGAAATACATTGTAGCGCTGGTTATAAACTGTTGCAGAATATGAATGTGGTCTTTGTTACGTAGTGGGAACGTTGAAATACACTGTGACGCTGGTTAAACCCCGTTGCAGAACGTAAATGTGGTCTTTGTTACGTAGTGGGAACGTTGAAATACACTGTAGCGCTGGTTATAAACTGTTGCAGAACATAAATGTTGTCTTTGTTTCGTAGTGGGAACGTTGAAATACACTGTAGCGCTGGTTATAAACTGTTGCAGAACATAAATGTTGTCTTTGTTTCGTAGTGGGAACGTTGAAATACACTGTAGCGCTGGTTATAAACTGTTGCAGAACATAAATGTTGTCTTTGTTTCGTAGTGGGAACGTTGAAATACACTGTGGCGCTGGTTAAAACCCGTTGCAGAACGTAAATGTGGTCTTTGTTACGTAGTGGGAACGTTGAAATACATTGTAGCGCTGGTTATAAACTGTTGCAGAACAAAAGTTCTCTCTTTGGTTCGTAGTGGGAACGTTGAAATACATTGTGACACTGAGCTGAATATGGATGCAGCCATTGCTAAAAATTGATCACGTTAGAACACATTGTGACGCTGTCTAAACATTAACGCAGTTTCACCCATTCCAAACATTCAGATAAAAAAAGGCGTACCTATGAATCTATAAAAGATTTCTTCAAAGTATTTCAAGGAATTTTTCCTTTTTATTAATTAATTGTACAGATATTTTGGAAAAAAATATATATTTCACACACCCACACAGATTTTGAACGTCTTTTTTTTACGAATATATTCAATAGATTCGTCGACTTTTAACACCAATTAATTAAATACAAATGTATTCCCTCCAGAAAATGTAATCCTTTCTGATTGGTCGAAGTACATTACTAAAAAGGTTAGCTGGTTAATCTATTACAATTTAAGAACCATAAATAATGCATATACACTCATGGACAAAACTTAAAGAAGTTGTTCCCTTTCAGCATGTATATCGGGATTCAGACAATAACTCTGAAAGATATTACAGTGACCTTTATTGAATACACACAAGATAACCAAGTGTGAACAAATTTGCTTATGTCTCCTTAAAAAAAGTTTCCACTTTCTTAAATTTTGTCCATGAGTGTCTATATATCTTCACAGAATGAACCAAAACAGTATCTTCCCATCAGACTATAGATCGATTGTGTTGGAGAAACCTGAGGTACACCTGTCTTATAACTGATTCATATGAGAAATAAATAATGAATATCTCTTTTTTCACAGGATTCTAAAATTTCAAAATGAATAATTTAGAGTTTTGGATATGAGAAAGTATGGAAATATTATTATTCGTAATTAATTTTAAAGACAAATGTTTGAAAGTTTTTAAACCAAACTTTCTCTTTCTCTCCCCTTCTAACACAACGAAGATTCTTTAAAAAACGCAAACATTTCATCAAAAAAGCGAGAGAGCAAAGAGTTTTTAAAAGTGTAATGTAAACAAAGAGTTAGATATAAAGAGACAAGGGTCGTCTCTCCCGTCAAAATAAACGTTAAAACCAGACGTCATCTATTGACCGTCGCTGCAAACTAGCGGCCTCAGGTCGGTGACAAAGCCACAACACCAGCTTTGGCAAACTGAAAAGCGTCCACCTAGAGACCATGGTTTCGGGCTAATGGCCCTCGTCAGTCTAGGGCGGACTTTATTCCATGAGATCCACACGGGATCTAATGGAATTCTTGACAATCTGCCAAAGAGGTGTTTAGCTGGCAAAGTGGCTGGGCCAAATCTATGACTAAAATATAGATGGAAGTTGGATTATAGATGACGTCTGGTTTTGATGGGAGAGGCGACCCTTGTCTCTTTAGATCAATATCCTCCCGGCAAAATTTCCGAAAAGTTAGAGTTGTGTGACACGAGGAGGGGAACTTACCACAACAAGGTTACGGAGGTGAGGCCCCGGGGAACTAGAGGCCGAAGCAGCCGCCCGTGGGTCATCCAAGCTGTCGACCATATCAGCCGAGTAGCTGTCATCTCGAGCACTCTGTGTCAACGCGGCCAGGTTGGAGTTGGAGACATCGGGGTGGCTGGAACTCAGCCTGCCAGTATCTGTACACCCAGCAATGTCCATCTGTACTAATGGTATCCTTGGTCTTCATTCATATGATTTATATACACCTATATCTCCTTAATTGAATAATTAATAAGGTTTCTGGAGATGATTTTCTTTTTATTTTATTCAAGTAGCCTCAAGCTTTCAGGTATTTTTCTGCCCTTCTCTACAGTAGAACGTATATAAAAGAATAAAGCGCCGCCTGATGCCAAACATGTTTTTCTTATATATTGTTGCACCATGGCTAATGCACCTATTTTATTTTAATTTGTAATATTATTTTTGATACATTTAAAATTAAAATTTATATTTTATGTTTATTTTATTAAACAGAATATGAAAAAATAGTACAAATGTGATATTGTATTGGGATAAGGTGCATAAATTATGAAAAAGGCATCTCCTTATCGTGCAACTAATAGTTGATATTTATTCCGATAGATGGCGCAAGCCATCAGCAACTTTCAGTTGCACGATAAGGAGATGCCCTTTTCATAAACAGAATATATATATATATATATATTATAAACAGATTTATGTATTATAAAAATCACTATATTTATATTTTGGTACACTGTGTGACTTCACTGCTCTCTTTGATGTGAGAAATAAATAAATAATTCTGTAGGCTACTTAAAGTAGAGTTATCTCCACTTATATAAATTTGTAGGATGGTTGAAACACGCTCTGGTAAGATACAAGACCCGGTACAGGAGAGAATCAAGGTTGAAGAGTCTGCCAAGCCGCAACATGGTGCAACAATATGTTCTCTTGTAGAAAGGGCAAAGATCTCCGAAAGCTTGAGACTGTTTTAATAAAGTAAAAAGAAATTAATCTCCAGAAACCTTTTTAATTATTTAATTAATGTCCGAGAGATTTAAATCAATTAATTTGAAATCTATATCTACTTGTATTTAATAGACATCTCATTATATAAGAAATGAAAGTATTAAACATTGCAGCGAAGTATTTATTATTTTATTTGCAGAGTATCATTTTTTATGTTTATATTTTGCTACCCTGTAATCTTTCCTCTTTGCTTATCTTTTGTTTACCATTCATAGTTTGTTCTTGTCTGAAATAAATTGTTGTCATCCCGAAGTTGGTCTTCCCTAATTTTCCACGTGGCAATATAAAACAAACTTCTACTGTCCTTACTGCGATGAAAAAGTATTGGTAGGGCTTGGGAGGGTTCACCACTGACGATCTAAGCCCTCTCAATACTTTCTCATCGCAGTAAGGACAGTAGAAGTTTGTTTTATATTTAAAAGAAACATCTGTCCTTTAATGCTCCCATTTCCTATACAGTAGAAGCTTCCTGTAAAGGACACCTAATTTCAGAGCCAAAGTGTTCTTTAGGGAGAGGTGTCCTCTTACCGGAGAGTTGCTAAATAGTATAAATGGAAATTTTGCAAATGAAAAATGTCCTTTGTAGAGAGGTGTCCTCTAGCATGAGTGTCCTCTCATGGAGGTTCTACTGTATAGAGATGGGACTTTATCGCCTTAAAATTAAATATGTCATTATCATAGAAAATTGATACAGAATCAAATTCATAGAATCGCAAAAATGATTTAATTATAAGCTATTGCGACTCTTCCTTAATTTAAAACGGTAATTGATATCCTAATTGAATTCAAAAATCATTCAGGGCGAAGTGACTTATCGACATGGCTGGGATGTCATGGCAGTAGTGTTGGTACACAGAATGTCGTGTGTTAGTTATTAAAATAGAATTAAGTCCTAAAATGTGTCAACTTTTTACAAAGTCATGTGAAACAGTCAACAAACAATGAATATGAAAAATAGACACTTCGGCTAGTTAGAGTTTTTTATTTTCTCAACGTTTCGACAAAAATCTTTTGTCTTCGTCAGGAGAAGTAAATAAAAATTGACAAAGGCTTTATTGTTATTTACTTCTCCTGACGAAGACAAAAGATTTTTGTCGAAACGTTGAGAAAATAAAAAACTCTAACTGGCCGAAGTGTCTATTTTTCATATGAATATGAATGCCGGACAGGCAGCCTCTACCTTTACGAAAAACATTGAAGCACCATTTTACATATACAGTAATACTTAGATAATTTGAACGTTTTTGATTCGAAAACGTCTTTAATCCGAAAACGCCTTTATTTCAAATATTTATCTTGGTTCCTAGAATTTCCTATAAATAGATTTTCCGTTTTTAATTCGAATTTTTGGATAATTCGAAATTTTATTTTTGGTCCCTTGGGCTTTGAACTATCCAAGTTCTGACTATTACTTAAACATAATGAAATGCATATAAGATTATGTTATCTATCAAAGAATTATATAACTCTTAAAATTAAGATACTTCGGCCAGTAAATCTTTTTATTGTCTCGACGTTTCGATAAAAATCTTTTGTCCTCGTCTGGAGTGAACAAAAATTAAAACATTTGGCAAAGCGTTTGAAATTATTCTAAGGCTGCAATGGCGTTCTCAAGCGATATTTCAAATTTTGTACAACATTACAACTTTTTACGAGAATTATATAGGACCAATGGTTTATCTTTAGAAAGCTAAGGAGTCTAGTAAGAACCTCTGTTGAAGATGGGTAATACCATAAACACACAGTACACATATGTCCCTTGACCATCGCTACTGACGCTGCAGACGTATCAGGCCCCTCATCATCGAAGCCTTCAGTGTCCTCGAGCAACCCTCTGACTTGCGGGCCTGGATTTTCGGGTCTGGCCTCGAAGATGACGATTTGCCCATCCTGGCGTCGGCCAAATCCATCATCTACCGGTACTTCGTACAGGTTGGGCTGACCGGAGGAGCAGAGGACCCGCTCATCGACTAGGAAAGAAGGCCCACTCGCCGGGGCACATCCCCCGCATGATCATCTATATTTTAGTTTAGTTTTTTCCATTTTATATATAAATGTAAATTATTGACAAGAAGTCAATAAAATTTGTTTCAATTGTCAGTGCACATATGTATCTGTGCTAAGAGCCAATCTGTACTATCCTGGGATTCTATCTGTTCAAATATACAAAGTCAGAACACATATCAACACTAGTAGAACCATATAGACACCAGATTCCACGCCATACCATTTAGTATACTTCCTTGATATTACAAAGAGATAATTAATGAATTATTAAATAAAAAATATCAATATACAAAAAGATACACTTGAAAAAAATAATACAAAAGGTCAGGTGTTGGTATTAAAATCAAAAAAGGCATATCCTGACCACGAGCACATGAGCTTTTTAGATGGCAGAGCGCCATCTAGTGTAACAGAAATAAACATTTTTGGTCGCCGTGGTACAGCCTGCATCACGCTGACGAGGGCCAACAGCCCGAAACGCGTTCGTGGTTGAAGAAAATGGGTTGGCCAAATATCAGGGGCTAAATCAACGGTTAGTTGATTTCTATTACACTAGATGGCGATCTACCATCTAAAAAGCTCATGTGCTCGTGGTCAGGTTATGCTTTTTTGATTTTAAAAATACATATGTATAAATAACAGGGAGAGAAAGAGACTATATGTAATTCTACTGTCTTAAAATCTTATGTTCATATTGTTGCACCAGGTTGCGGCTTGGCAGACTCTTCAAACTTGGTCCTCTCCTGTGCTGGGTCTTGTATCTTACCAGAACGTGTTTCAACCATCCTACAAATTTATACAAGGGAATGATGAGATAACTCTACTTTAAGTAGTCTCCAGAATAATTTATTTATTTCTCACATCCAAGAGAGCAGTGAAGTCACACGTGTACCTAAATACAAATGATGATTCTATAATACATATATTCTGTTTATAATACATATATTCTGTTTATAATACATATATTCTGTTTAATAAAATATATAAATATAAAATATAATTTTGAATTTAAAATATATGAAAAATAATATTACAAATTAAAATAAAATAGGTTCATTAGCCATGATGCAACACTTCCCCCTCTCCAGAGGTCGTCACGTCCTCGTGAGTTACCTCATCAATTCTCTCAAAATAGGGTTTGAGTCTTGAGACATGGACAATCAATGGGTCTTGGCCAGGATTATCTTTCGGCAAAATTAAGTAATTTACGTTAGACAGCTTCTTTAATATTCGATATGGGCCAAAATATTTTCTCAATAGTTTTTCACATTTTCCGATTTTCCTGATTGGTGTCCAAACTGCCACTAGATGTCCTAGTTCATAGATTTTCTCATTGTGTTTTTTGTCATAGTTTCTTTTCATTCTTTCCTGAGTCTTCTCTGTGTTGTTAATGACTACCTGTCTCGTCCTTGCTATTTTATCTAAGAAGTTTTCTATATATTCGTCGTAATCGTCCATGTTACTGTCCGTTGGGATATTCTCGTCGTCTAAGAGGGACATGGGTTCCCTTCCAAACAACAGGAAAAATGGAGAGTAGCCTGTGGTTTCTTGAATCGTGGTATTATACGCGTGGGTGATAAAAAGGAGGATTTCGTCCCAGTTCTTCTGATCCGTATTCACATACATGCTGATCATATTGATTAAAGTTCTATTTAGCCGTTCCGTTAGTCCGTTAGTCTGGGGGTGGTAGCTCGTTGTGAAGCAGTGTTTAACTTTGCACATTTTCATTACCTCCTTCATCAAATTGCTAGTGAATTGTGAACCTCTATCGCTAATAAGAAATCTTGGGGCCCCGTGACGTAAAATAATATGTTCGATTAAAAATGTAGAGACTTCTTTCACGGTTGCTTCTGATACTGCCTTTGTTTCAGCATACTTGGTATAATAATCAGTCAACACAATTATCCACTTCCTTCTTCTTTTCGTTGATGGCAAGGGGCCAACAAAGTCAATTCCGATTCTTTCAAAAGGGTGGTTAGCTGGGGGAATAAGTTGTAAAAGTCCAGAAGGCAAGTGATTTGAACCTTTCCGACTTTGGCAAAGATGGCACGTCTTTACAAATTCTGAAACATCTTTGAACATGGAAGGCCAATAGTATTTATTCTTCAATCGGTAAGTGGTTCTGGCGACTCCCAGATGACCATTCAGCATATGGTTGTGGTATTCACTCATGATTTCCTTCCTTCTCTTCTTTGGCACTACCAGCAACCATGCCCTACCTTCAGGATTTGGATTTTTCTTGTAGAGACACCCATTTTCTTCTTTAAAGTTCTGTGTAATTGAACGCTTGTTTCCACTAAGGTTCTCCTTAATATTCTCAATAAAATCATCCTTTTCGTCTATTATTTGATTCAGAAATAGTCTCTCATAATCTTCGCTCCATTCGTTTTCTGGTAAGGGTCCTCTAGATAGACCATCAGCGTCCAGATGTTTTTTACCAGATTTGTGTATAATTTCGAAATTATATTCCTGAATCTTCAGTGCCCATCGTGCTAATCGGCCGGTCGGATCTTTCAAATTTTTAAGCCAGCATAGTGCATGATGATCAGTTACGATTTTGAAGTGCCTTCCATATAGGTAGGGTCGTAACTTGGACATTGACCACACAACAGCTAGGCATTCTTTTTCGGTAGTCGAATAATTTTGCTCAGGTTTGCTCAGTGTTCGACTTAAATATGAGATCACCTTTTCTTCATCGCCGAACTTTTGGACTAATGTTGCACCCAAGCCAATGTTAGATGCGTCAGTATGAATGTAAGTAGTTGTATCCGGATCAAAGTGCCCTAATATCGGGGGATTTATCAATGCTACTTTAAGAGTTTGAAATGCTTTCTCTTGATTTTCTGTCCAGGTAAAAGGTTCATTCTTTTTTATAAGACTGGTTAATGGATCGGCAATTTTCGAAAAACCTTTGATAAATTTTCTATAATATGAGCACATTCCTAAAAATGATTGAACTTCTTTTATCTTTTTGGGTCGATGAAAATCTCTAATAGCCTTGATATTATGCTCCGCTGGTTTTATACCATGTTGATTAGTTATATGGCCGAGAATCTCCAGTTCTTCGAAAGCAAATTGGCATTTTTTGTTGTTTAATTTTAAATTAGCCTCGCGAAAACATCTTAGAACAGCTTCTATTCTTTTGAGATGTGTTGAAAAATCCGAACTATATATGATTACGTCATCTAGATAACATAAGCAAATTTGCCATCTAAGACTACCAAGCATATTTTCCATGTTCCTCTCAAATGTAGCAGGGGCATTGCATAGTCCAAAGGGCATTACGTTGAACTCATATAGGCCATGTGCTGTAGTGAAGGCTGTCTTTTCTTTATCTTTCTCCTCAACCTCTACTTGCCAATATCCTGATTTAAGGTCAATTGCTGAAAAGTATTTAGATCCTTGAAGTGTGTCCAATACTTCATCAATTCTGGGAATTGGGTAAACATCCTTCACTGTTACATCATTCAATTTTCTGTAGTCAACGCAGAATCTGTACTTACCATCTCGCTTCTTGACCAATATTACGGGGAAGGACCATGGACTCGAGGATGGTCTGATTATGCCGTCTCTGAGCATTTCATCAATTTGCTCTTTTATGATTTCTCGCTCTTTCGCGCTCACCCTATACGGCTTGTGTTTGATCGGTTTCGCGCCTTCTGTATCAATCCGATGTTTCGCTAAGTTGGATCTTCCTAATCCCGACGAAAACAAATCCGCGTACTTTTCCAAAACTTGTTTCAATTGCTCCTTTTCCTTATATGATAAATTTTCGTTTATCTGAAATTGAGGTTCTTCATGCTCCTTTTGTTCACTTTCTTCCATAAGATTCACTTCGGCTGGCTGGCTTCCAAAGCACAATGTTTGGTTTTTTAATATTTTCAATGGTCGAGGGTAAGGGTTTGTTATCCAGATATATGTTTCTTTATTCGCAACATTTATTAAGCTTCTCGCTAGTCGAAGTCCATTTGTTTGAAACATTTTAAGGTTCTCCTCGACGATGTATTCGCCATCCTCTGCTTCTACAAATGCCTTAATCAATTTAATAGAAAGTAATGGTACAATGGCATCCTTTGCACTTTTTATTTTCTTCTGTTGATATTTGATTACGTCACGATTTCCTGTCAAGTCATATTTGATTATTTCACGCTGACAATCAATTTTTGCGTTCATTTTCTTAAGAAAATCTCGTCCAAGTATAAATATTCGCAAATGTGTTCTCATTATCACAAATTGATGTGTAATCGTTTTGTCATCAAATTTTATATTTAAAACAATATTTCCTACGATATCTAATTCTTTGCCATCGGGTTCGGAGCACATTTTATCAGGATTTATTATTTCAAGACCTGTATTAAGAGCTGTACTAAGGTCGACCACTGAAAGATCGGCGCCTGTATCAATCAAAGCTTCGCAGATACCGATTCTATCCACGTTAATGTTTATTTTATATTTGGGGTCCAACTTTTTAATTCCATTTATGGTCGACTTGCTTTGATTGATGGACTCAAGCGCGATGCTTAGTTTAAATCTTCCAATGCGGCATATCTATTTCTTGTAGGGATACTTGGGTACGTGTTATTACTTACGTCAGCGTAGAGCAGAGATCTCGACTTCTCAGTTCCATTATCCATTCGGATTTCTTCTTCGACCTTGTCTTGTGTAACTATGGGGTCCTCTTCCACAATTCTTACAAACCTGACTCTGCAATACCGCGCTACGTGTCCTGGCTTGTTACACTTGAAACATATTGGTCTCCCGTCTTCTGTCCTATTCCTGTTTGAATCTGGACTCTTATTGTATGTTTTCCTTGGGTAGACCGGTTTTGGCTCGGGATTGGGAGTGTAAGATCGACTAGGGGCAGAGGCTTGTTCTGGTAGTACCTCGGAGTGGGGGCCTGGGGCTTGGAGGTGTTCTGGTAGTACCTCGGAGCGGGGGCCTGGGGCTTGGAGGTGTTCTGATAGGGTCTTCTGAACGACGTAACATTCTTCCATTGCTCTTGATGATGGGGACGAGGAGAGCGTGGTCCATTATAAAGAGCTTTTGATTTTTCTGCACGTTCTTGGTAATTCTTTTCGAACAAATCCAGCTTTTTACAAATTTCTAGAAGTTCGTTGGTAATTCTAGGAGGGTTGAGGTGGAGGGCAAAAGAGTATTCCTTCTTTAACCCTCCAATAACCCAGTCTATTTTAGTCTCTTCTTCCATTTGGGGGTCGACCTTGTTGCACAGTACAAGAATATCCTCTGCGAACCTGATTGCAGGTTCATTCCACTGTTGCATCCTGTTCAGTCTCATCTTCATTTCTTCTTTGTTGGCGTCTGAGGCAAAATCCTCAATTAGGCGGCTCTTGAAATTTTCCCAGCTGGTGAAACTTATCTTGTGTAGGTTCAGCCAGGTTTTGGCGCTACCAATCATATTCATGGCAGCATAACGGGAGATAATGTAGTCTGCCCAATGGTACAGGAAGCCAATTTCTTCAAGAGATTAAATCCATGGGCGAGGGTCCTCCGTTCCGGCATACTTGGGGATGTCGATGTTGGGATTCAGGACAACTGGGTCGGAACTTGCATCTCTACCAATTGTTGCACCAGGTTGCGGCTTGGCAGACTCTTCAAACTTGGTCCTCTCCTGTGCTGGGTCTTGTATCTTACCAGAACGTGTTTCAACCATCCTACAAATTTATACAAGGGAATGATGAGATAACTCTACTTTAAGTAGTCTCCAGAATAATTTATTCATTTCTCACATCCAAGAGAGCAGTGAAGTCACACGTGTACCTAAATACAAATGATGATTCTATAATACATATATTCTGTTTATAATACATATATTCTGTTTAATAAAATATATATAAATATAAAATATAATTTTGAATTTAAAATATATGAAAAATAATATTACAAATTAAAATAAAATAGGTTCATTAGCCATGATGCAACAATATTGTGTTTTAATACCATTTCTAAGCAGTTTATTGCAGTATATATAAGCAGAATCATCCAATACAGTGTTAGAGCTCTGAGAAGCGGTCTGGTAGATTAAATTGGTGGAAACTGCTGGAAAGGGTTCACCATTGATGAGCCAAGCCCTCCCAATATATTTTTACATCGTAGTAAGGATAGAAGAAGTTTGTTTTATGTTCAAAAGAAAAATTCGTGCTTTGATGCTTCCATTTCTTATAAAGAGAAACAGAACCGAATTAAGATAATCAATTTAGTGTTCGTCAGTCCACGCTGGCTGATGCTCTTCTCTTCCTTCTTGTAGCAGTTATTGATTCGGCCCTGAATTGTCGGGCTCAGAAGTCAGCGACCAGTCATTTTCTCATGTGGATTACTATAAATTCTTACGAAAAAAAAGTGTTTATTAGAAGTATGAACTGACGTCTATCCTTTCCAGCACTTCCTCTCTATTGTCTACACCTTTCCAGTACTTGCCCTTAACACCTTTCTGCTAGTGTTCTCCACAACACATCACAATGCCAGGAGTTCTTACCTTTTAGATTATTCTTGCGGCAGCGCCGTCGGCTGGGGGCGAGCCGTTTGAGCGTGGTCCAGACTGCCTGGAACTTGGGGGCCTTGAGGGGTCGTAGGGTGGTGCGGGGGGAACAGGGGCGGCTGTCCGAGCTGGCGGGGGAGTCCTCGCTGCGCCGAGGGCCCCAGCGTCGCTTACGCCGCGCGCCCCCTCCATCTGACTCTCCTCCCGCCTCCTCTGTCACAGTCCCCCACAGTTAGAGGGACACATGGCGTGGACAATTGACAATTCAATATATTTTATTGATACTCTTAGTCAATTGTTACAAAAGTCAAAGATAAATTAAACAGAGATAAGTAGTAGTCCAAAGTAGAGATAATATTTGATGGTATTATTGAAAAGAAACACATTGCCACATTACAGTAAGGTCTGTAGAGATAATATTTGATGATATTATTGAAAAGAAACACATTGCCACATTACAGTAAGGTCTGTAGAGATGATATTTGATGATATTATTGAAAAGAAACACATTGCCACATTGCAGTAAGGTCTGTAGAGATAATATTTGATGATATTATTGAAAAGAAACACATTGCCACATTACAGTAAGGTCTGTAGAGATAATATTTGATGATATTATTGAAGAGAAACACATTGCCACATTACAGTAAGGTCTGTAGAGATAATATTTGATGATATTATTGAAAAGAAACACATTGCCACATTAAAGTAAGGTCTGTAGAGATAATATTTGATGATATTATTGAAAAGAAACATATTGCCACATTACAGTAAAGTCTGTAAAGATAATATAATTAAAAAGAAACACATTGCCACATTACAGTAAGGTCTGTAGAGATAATATTTGATGATATTATTGAAAAGAAACACATTGCCACATTACAGTAAGGTCTGTAGAGATAATATTTGATGATATTATTGAAGAGAAACACATTGCCACATTACAGTAAGGTCTGTAGAGATGATATTTGATGATATTATTGAAAAGAAACACATTGCCACATTACAGTAAGGTCTGTAGAGATGATATTTGATGATATTATTGAAAAGAAACACATTGCCACATTACAGTAAGGTCTTTAGAGATAATATTTGATGATATTATTGAAAAGAAACACATTGCCACATTAAAGTAAGGTCTGTAGAGATAATATTTGATGATATTATTGAAAAGAAACACATTGCCACATTACAGTAAGGTCTGTAGAGATAATATTTGATGATATTATTGAAAAGAAACACATTGCCAGTATATTTATTTGTTACAAATTTTATCGATAGATGGCAATTGAATTTATAAAATTACACTAACAGTGTGTTACACATTGAGGAAGATTACATTCGACAAACTTGTGTGGTTGGATTGGTTAACAGACGCTACAGTGACCTTCTGACTTTACATACACAAATATCTCTGGCTATTTTTAGCATTTTTTATCTTGAAAATGGCGACACTGACGGATAGTTTGGCTGCATAACATAAACAAAAGTTGTACGCCAGTCAAAATGGTGGGTCGCCGAAAAAAGTCTCTCTCGGAAAATATAAAAACATTTTAAAAATTGGGGTGTATTTAGGTTGATTAAAAAGTAGAAATAGATTTTAAGCCTTATTTATTCAAATGGCTTTTATTATATTACACCGTATTAGATGCAAACTCAATAATTAAAAGTCAACAACAACAGAATGATGATAAGGTATATATTACAATATATCACAGAGGAGTAAATCTGTGGATTTAAAATTATTTGAATATAAATATACTGTTGTACATATATTAATTAAATTTTACCACAGAGTGTGTGTAAGTGAAGCAAGAAGTTGAATATTCTTTGAGTGTGAAAGCTTGTAAAAAATAGGAACTTACCCTCTATTATTAATTTGTTTATTTTTTCCTTTGTCGTATGTTTTGCACAAGTTGAATCTGGTTAGAACTATGTATGTAAATTAGATGATTCTTTTGTTGCCTTAAATACGAGGTAATTAACTCGTTTCTCTCTATATCTAAAAATATTTAAGTTTAATAAATTAATTTTATAAATCTGAGAGTTGTCTTTAAAAACGATCCAACAGTAAGCTCACAGGAAAATAGGTGCTAACCGAAAGAAAAAAAGTTCTTTGTTTAACATTAGTTTCCCTTTTATATTTTGTTCTCTCTCTTGTAAATCAATAAATAATGTTTAATTATTAATTCTTCGAATCAGTTTCATTAAAAAAATTCTAAGCAAAGTCAACATATACGACATAAATAATAATAATTAAATAAATATATTTAAAATATATTTCCACTTAAATGCACTAAAAAGGGAAAAAATAAATATTTTATCTTCTGTCATTGAGCAATTAGATGCATCTGAGTAAAAATAAATCATGAATTTTGAACTTAATGTGATTTAATATGTAGCAACTGATTAGCGATTTTTATAAATGTTTGCTATATTTTTACCTCTTTTCTCAATATGATCGTCCCCTGCCGCTCTTATTTTCACTCATATAAATCTAATTGCTTAATTGATTAACAATGATAAAAACAACCATATTAGACTTTTAAATACACGAGATCAATTTAAACGTCAATTTAGTTAGATATTGCCACGTGGAAAATTAGGAAAGAAAAACTTCAGGATGACACAGCAATTTATTTAAGGCAACGGAAATATCTTTATTTACAGAGCTGCTAATCACAGAATGAATGATTTTTGAGCCCCGATGGACACATAAAGCGGAATATATTGCACTATTGGAGTGGCCTGGGGATGGGTGGCCAGGGGATCATCGCCAGGTGAGGACAAGAGAGCCGGGATATCGAGGAGGAACAAGAAGGCAAGAGCTTTAAGGCAAGAACAAACTATGAATGATAAAATACAATATAAGCAATGAGGGAAGTTTACAGAGTAGCAAAATATCAACATCAAAAATGATACTCTGTTAATAAAATAATAAATACTTGCTACAATATTTTGAACTTTTTTTTTTTGTCATAAATCTGATTTTATCTTATAGGTGATAAATCTAATTTCCGGATAGCTTTATAAACCTTTTGAAGTTCCAATTGGAAATAAACAAATTCAAATTGGGAATAAATAAATTCAAATTGGGAATAGATAGGCGAATTGAATTTCAAAATAAACAAATTTAATTTAGAAATAGTTCGATTTTGGAATAAAAAACAGATTTTGCAAACCATTCAAAAGATAAATTTAAAGATATTGTGTTATAAACTTTAAAATTAGAAAAGATTTTTTCACAATGTGAGTTTTTTTTTTATTTAAAAACATAAGCTTACAAACGAAAGAATTTCTCTCCTACACTATTGGAAAAAATCATGAGGAAGTGAAAAGTCTTTGATATCGCCGGTCATCTTGTTTTTTTTTTTTTTTTTGAAGGAGACAGAGGTAATTTTGTTTATACTTTGTTATCACGTGTATCTTCAATAAAGGTCACTGTGATCAGAGTTATTGTGTCTGAATCCCGATATACATGCTAAAAGGTAAAACTTCCTTAAGTTTTGTCCATGAGTGTATATACACACTTGGTTATCTCGTGTGTCTTCAATAAAGGTCACTGTAATATCTTTCAGAGTTATTGTCTGAATCCCGATACAATGCTAAAAGGTACAACTTCCTCAAGTTTTGTCCATGAATGTAGTAAATAAATAGAAATCGACTAATTCTTAGCTATGACTCTATTTGCATATTTACAGTCCTAGCTAAGAAATAGTGGATATCTCTTCGTGATATAAAAGCCTGTAGAAAGAGAGAATCTCGCTTGTAAACTTGTAGTGTTAATAAAATATACTCATTGTGAAAACATGTTTATAATCTTAGAAATTTCATTATATCAATATTGATTGTGATTAGCTTTTGCTTTTTTACCTTCATTTGCGGTGAATCCGCGGTAAATCCAGGTATAATAAATTTATTTTCCTCTGATTTACTCAGAATAATCTATTAGCTTGATTGTCTTTATATAATTTTTACTGTATATAAATATCATAATACCATTAAGGTATTATTACTGTTTTTCCTGTATATATTGTATCTTACATTTCTGCTTGGAGAATCTGTATAGGACTAAAATGAATTAATAAAGCTTTTTTTTTTGTTGTTGTTTTTTTATAATCTTAGTACATTTAAACATTTGGCCTTAAATCAGGAATATGTCTGAAATATAAACTAACCACAGTGAGAGATGTAACAGCGCTTCCATCTCTTAATACTTTTCTTCATTAAAATTTGACGAAAATATAGTGGTAATAATCGATTTTATAAGGTTTAATAACGAAATAAGGTAAATCAATATAAAAATCAAAATTCAAGAGAGCTAAATACTAAGTATGATGAAAGCCAAGTTAAAACTATAGATAAAAGAAGCTGTTCTTCAAATTAAAGCTACTTCAGCCAGTAAATCATTTTTTATAAAAAAAGATTTATTGGCCGAAGTATCTTTAATTTAAAGAACTATGAATGCTGGCCAGGCAGCCTCTATCTTTACGATAAAGAAGCTAATTTATAAAGTATATTTCATAGTTATAGTGTTTCCAAAGATAAATGAAAGTATGCAGTACCATCTATTGATAATACAGGTTCATACCATTTTGAAGGATGAAAGGAGAAATAGATATAGGAAGAATTGGTTTGATAATCGAATAGAATGGTCTTGAATTGAAGAGATGAATTGTTCTGAAAAAGATGAAATGATGTTCCAAGATGACCGTTCTCCATATCGGAGATGGTACTAAAACTCCACTTCCACATATTTTTATGGGACTTTTAAGCAATTGTAAAAAAAAAGAAGAAAACATTGCGTTTTACTAACTTTATTATAATTACACTCATAGACAAAATTTAGGAAGTTGTACCTTTTAGCACGTATATCGGGATTCAAACAATAACTCTGAAAGATACACTCATAGACAAAACTTAAGGAAGTTGTACCTTTTAGCATGTATATTGGGATTCAGACAATAACTCTGAAAGATACACTCATAGACAAAACTTAAGGAAGTTGTACCTTTTAGCATGTATATTGGATTCAGACAATAACTCTGAAAGATACACTCATAGACAAAACTTAAGGAAGTTGTACCTTTTAGCATGTATATTGGGATTCAGACAATAACTCTGAAAGATACACTCATAGACAAAACTTAAGGAAGTTGTACCTTTTAGCATGTATATTGGGATTCAGACAATAACTCTGAAAGGTATTACAGTGGCCTTTATTGAAGACACACGAGATAACCAAGTGTGCACAAATTTTCAATTATCAAATTATTTATTTCAACGTTTCAGTAATCCGCTGTCATTCTTTTCAAGGAAAACAAATCGTAGAATGTTTATGTCAAGAGGTTATATATTATGAACATATAGAACACACGCTCAGCGAGTCACTGAAAAAAAAGTAGGAAATATATAATTAAAAAGGTTGTGTAGTATTAACTTAATCATATTTATAATCTCTATCTCTCTACAATCCTACAAAAATATATATTTCAATAATAATTTGTTTACGATGCACTAGCGCGCCATCTGTTATCAAATTACGAAACTATTTTAGACGCGTAATATTCTTTTTAAAATAAAAAAAATTTCTACTGTCCTTACTGCAATGGAAAAATTAAAGGGAGGGCCTGGCTCATCAGTGGTGAACCCTCCCAGCGGTTTCGCCAGTTTATTCTACCATACCGCTGTTATATTGCATTTTTGGAACTTCCTTTTATAGTGATACTGAGATGCTTGACTCTTCGAATGGGTATTTTAGAGTAACTATGGACATAAGCTTTTAGGACAGCAGAATTACATATAATTATAAATATATAATATGCTTCGAGCAATCGCTCTTCCGCAAATATCAAATTGTGTCTTTTATTCAAACAATTATATTACGATGCACTAGCAATTTTTTATTTTAAAAAGAATATTACGCGTCTAAAATAGTTTTGTAATTTAATAATTTGTTTACTATACGTGTGTATAAGAAATGAATAATAAAGCTATTTCCATGAGTCTAGACAGAATGTGATAATAATTTGGCGAGTGTTTCCTTTAGATTATTCAGAAGTCTCCATACACAATATTTTAAATACTAAATATCAATTACTTAGCAAAGTTTTCTTTTCTAATTTATTATCATTGGTAAGCTTTTTATTACTCTGCAAACATTTCTTTTCTAATTTATTATCATTGGTAAGCTTTTTATTACCCTGCAAAAATTTATTTTCTAATTTATTATCATTGGTAAGCTTTTTCGATTCAAAAGAACTCTTCCACAGGCTTTAACTTACGAGCTTGCCAATGCTAATAAATTAGAAAAGAAAATCTTTTCGAAGTAACTTGACTAAGTATTTAAAATATATTCTGCAATTTCAAATGGGATGGAATATTTTGATGGAGCTATGCGAACATATCCTAGAGAAATGAATCAAACGATATGTCACGGCTAGCAGACGAGGCCAGACGACTGTAGCAGCAGATAGTTACATAAGGCTGGGCCAGGTCCAATCATGATCTGTTGGCCAGGTATTTTAAAGCCACAAGACCTTGGACTCTGGTCCATCCATTCTTCTAAACTAGCGTCGCGCTCCTTCTTCTTTATTATAGAGACCAACACCATTTCCTAACGTATATACATATATGGAAAATAATACAGAAGTGAAATTGTCCATGGATCAGGTGGATGATTTAAGTAAAAAAGGCATCTCCTGATTGTTTCAGGATCAGGGTATGCCTTTTTTCTGTAAATACAAAAGAAAAATTCGCGGTATAATTGCAATTTTCCTTTTACAATCATAAACCGCATTATATTGTGTATTATAAATTACTTTATATAATATTTACGAACGGAGAAATATGTCCAGGGTAGCCTAGTCTGGACATGGCATCTGCACGGTAAGCGGAACACTGTGGGCTCGATTCCCATCCCTGGACACTTTTATTTTTCCGTTTATCATTACTCTTCACAATTCATCCTAACATACTTCATCCTTAAGGTTAGAAATAATCGCTATTTCTCCTTAAAATAAATTTCGATATTTCGTTCAAAAGAAACATTCGCGGTATAATTGCAATTTTCGTTTTACAATCATAAGTCGCATTATATTGTATTATAAAATACATATATAATTATAAAAACTGCGTATATTGGATTCAGAAATATTGTTATTCTTCCAATATTTCGAGGGGCAACTCGCCTCTTAAAACACAATATTGGAAATTTTGTATATATATTTTGTAATATGTTTGCCTTTGTAGATGTTTCCGATGTCCAAGAGTTATAACTATGATTTTAACTAAATGTTTGCCTTTGTAGATGGTTCCGGTGTCCAAGAGCTATTACCATGATTTTAACTGAATTTTGCCTTTGTAGATGGTTCCGGTGTCCAAGAGCTATTACCATGATTTTAACTGAATTTTGCCTTTGTAGATGGTTCCGGGGTCCAAGAGTTCTAACTAAGTGTTTGCCTTTGTAGATGATTCCGGGGTCCAAGAGTTCTAACTAAGTGTTTGCCTTTGTAGATGATTCCGGGGTCCAAGAGATATAACTAAATGTTTGCCTTTGTAGATGATTCCGGGGTCCAAGAATTCTAACTAAGTGTTTGCCTTTGTAGATGATTCCGGGGTCCAAGAGATATAACTAAATATTTGCCTTTGTAGATGATTCCGGGGTCCAAGAATTCTAACTAAGTGTTTGCCTTTGTAGATGGTTCCGGGGTCCAAGAGTTTTAACTAAGTATTTGATTTGTAGATGATTCCGGGGTCCAAGAGTTCTAACTAAGTGTTTGCCTTTGTAGATGATTCCTGGGTCCAAGAGTTATAACTGAGATTATAACTAAATGTTTACCTTTGTAGATGTTTCCGGGGTCCAAGAGTTATAACCAAGATTTTAACTAAAATTTGGCCTTATAGGTGGTTCCGGGGTCCAAGATTTATAACCAAGATTATAACTAAATGTTAGCCTTTGTAGATGTTTCCGGGGTCCAAGAGTTCTAACCAAGATTTTAACTAAAATTTGGCCTTATAGATGGTTCCGGGGTCCAAGAGTTATAACCAAGATTATAACTAAGTGTTTGCCTTTGTAGATGGTTCCGGTGTCCAAGAGTTCTAACCAAGATTTTAACTAAAATTTGGCCTTATAGATAGTTCCGGGGTCCAAGAGTTATAACCAAGATTTTAACTAAAATTTGGCCTTATAGATGGTTCCGGGGTCCAAGAGTTATAACCAAGATTATAACTAAGTGTTTGCCTTTGTAGATGGTTCCGGTGTCCAAGAGTTCTAACCAAGATTTTAACTAAAATTTGGCCTTATAGATGGTTCCGGGGTCCAAGAGTTATAACTAAGATTATAACTAAATGTTAGCCTTTGTAGATGGTTCCGGGGTCCAAGAGTTCTAACCAAGATTTTAACTAAAATTTGGCCTTATAGATGGTTCCGGGGTCCAAGAGTTATAACCAAGATTATAACTAAGTGTTTGCCTTTGTAGATGGTTCCGGGGTCCAAGAGCTATAACTAAGATTTTAACTAAATGTTAGCCTTTGTAGATGGTTCCGGGGTCCAAGAGTTCTAACCAAGATTTTAACTAAAATTTGGCCTTATAGATGGTTCCGGGGTCCAAGAGTTATAACCAAGATTATAACTAAGTGTTTGCCTTTGTAGATGGTTCCGGGGTCCAAGAGCTATAATTAAGATTTTAACTAAATGTTAGCCTTTGTAGATGGTTCCGGGGTCCAAGAGTTCTAACCAAGATTTTAACTAAAAATTGGCCTTATAGATGGTTCCGGGGTCCAAGAGTTATAACCAAGATTATAACTAAGTGTTTGCCTTTGTAGATGGTTCCGGGGTCCAAGAGCTATAACTAAGATTTTAACTAAATGTTAGCCTTTGTAGATGGTTCCGGGGTCCAAGAGTTCTAACCAAGATTTTAACTAAAATTTGGCCTTATAGATGGTTCCGGGGTCCAAGAGTTATAACCAAGATTATAACTAAGTGTTTGCCTTTGTAGATGGTTCCGGGGTCCAAGAGCTATAACTAAGATTTTAACTAAATGTCCCTCCCCTTGTAGATGCCTCCAGTGTCCATGAATACAAATAGATACCTGCCCTCCTTGTAGTTAGTTGAGATTTCACGATGATTTCCATGAATAGAATTAAATACTCGATCTCTTATAGAGGAGATCACGGTATCAAAATATATATGTAGAAAAAATGTTCGATGTTTGGATACTTATAGTGTTCATGTTTCATAATCACGTTTAAAAAATAAAATTTGGTCTTGTGAATGATTACGGTTTTTAGAATTATAGTTAAGATAATTAGGAAAATATTGTAAGTACAAGCTTGTAGCTTGTCACGTTGATCAACAACATAGCTGACCGTATATCAACACATTGTGATAAATGATAACATATACGTAGTTCGAGATATTACGTAACTAAGATCATAAAAAATACTTTGCCTCTCAGTATGTTATAGGTATTTAGAAGATTCTTGAATATTGAGCTCTTGTAAGTTGTGTTACAGTACTTAAAATCATAATATAGGTTTGGAAACTACTTTGCCCTTGAAATATCTTTGGATAAATTGAAAAAACGTGTTATTTTATCACCTCCTTGAAGTTGGTCATTTCTTTGTGAAATTAAGAACAACCAGATAGAAGGCAGATAGAAAATTAAAAAATAGTTTCTGATAAAAGACGGGCAAACTTGAATTAGGTGTAAGTTTCGAGAAAAATAATTCCATAAAATAAAATTAGTACAACAATTTGTTTTTATATAAAATCTTTCTTGAATCAAATTAATTTTTAAAATAAGCACGAATATCACATCAAATATTGAATGACAGGTGTCATCAGGGTAGAATGTTTCTTTTCCAAATAAAACAAACTTTCTACTATCCTCACTGCGATGAGAAAATATTGGAACTCCGCCTTTGCCGGTCCCGGATGAAAAAGGGGGAGCAGTAACAAGCTCGGTAAAAAAACCTGGGCTCAGCTGGCCCGGCTGATAGTACCCTGTAAGGGCTCCTAATCCAGGGATACAGGATGAACAGCGTTTGTACTCCATGTTAGGAGCGGTTGCACATGGCGTCTGTTCCTCATGTCAGAGGCGGCCATTTCTTTTGGAGCTAAGTCGGCCTGCCACTGAGTAGTGCTCCTAGTCTTAATGACAAAGGCAGACGCATTCTACTTCACCCAGTGTGGAAATAAGAAAGAAGAAGAAACTATTGGGAGGGATTGGCTCATCAGTGGTGAACCGTCCCAGCAGTTTCGGCAATTTAATCTACCAGTCCGCTTTTAAAAGCTCTAATACTCTATTGGGACTGTTCTGTAGGGCGAAGTACGGTGTCGTGATCTCTGAGCCGCTACGGTAACTTCCTGATCCTCCTCTACATTCCGGTTCTCCTGGCCTCACCTGGCGATGATCTCCTGGCCACCCATCCCCAGGCCCCTCCAACTGTGCTTTGTATATATTCCGCTTTATGCGTCCATCGGGGCTCAAAAATAATTCATTCTGGTTAGCAACCCGTAAATAAATTTCCTACGGTAACCGTGAACAGGGAACTCTGAAATGTGGCTGACTAAGGGGGCAATGGGACCTCTCTTTTCCATGGAGCAACAAAATCACTGAACAAGACACCATCACTGTATTGGACGATTCTGATTTTATATGCGACCATAAAGGATGGAATCATAGTAATGGTATTTAAGCAAACTATGCATATATGTGGTGTTAGGACAATGTACATATATAAAATATTTGCATCGAGCAATGCTCTTCAGCAAACAATAAGAATATGATCTAGTTTCTCTACTGATGTGAGCCAACTCGGTTCCCTTATTTCTTCCAACCTCCACCTTTTCTGTTTCTCTTAGAAAGTATCTAATAAATATAAAGATCAATAAATTGACTAACACAAAATTACCATAAATTAGTTATCTATTCAGAATGGAAAAAAAAACGAAACACACTTAACCCATAAAACATAAAGGGAAGTATAGAAAGCATTCGCAATAAGAAAGAAAGAAGTTTTCTATCCAATAAACAGCCCATTTACATTTCAAATGGTCCAACCAAACTCTCTCTTATTCCTTTTGAAAGATAATTAGACAAATTAGAAATTCTCTCAGCGCATCTTTTGTTATTATAATTACATCGTTTAGCCCATCACCTAGCAATGGGTTCTCTGTGGGGCAATTAAATCATTAGCTAGGCTCACCTTCTATCTGTCTGTATGTATATATACATTGCGTAGTAGAAGATAATTCAATTAAACTACAATTATGTTATAGTTAGAGCAGCATGAAATTTACATTAAATAGAGAAACAGGAGATAAATATATGTAGATTATTGCAATTATAATATATAAGTGGAATAGTTACAAAGTTCTAATCACTTTCTTTAATTTTTTTTAAGGTATACAACACATAGTTTATAACATAATATGAGGGGGTCGGTGGAAGGATGGTCTAGACCGTTGGTTTTCGACCGCTACGACCCGGGTTCGATTCCTGCATTGGGCACTTTTTTATATTAAAAATAAAATGCTCCAATGGCTCCCGATTCTTGCAAAAGTCCAACCCCACCAGCGAGTGCAACTAACCAAACGGGGCTCTGGCACATTTGTAAGTGCAAAGTCGAACTGCTTTTCACATGTGTAGACATGTAGTGCACTTACAGTAAAAGCAGTCGCCTACTTCTACCCACCATGATTATCATGGCCTGTACCACGTGTACTAGGGATAAGCAAAAAAATAAAATAATAACAACATAATATTCCCTGAACCCACCCCATAACCCCAAGTGAAGATATCGCCTCTGAATAGCAAACTCGATAAGAACGCGCAATAAAAGCCCCTGTTGATTCTGCATTGAAACAAATGTAAACAACCAAATCACTTTATTTAATTTTAAATCTTATTTTATTGGCTGTTTTAATGATGTAAGATATTTTCTCCGTAGAAGGGCTTTCTTGCCCGAAAGCTTTCAGAATTTTTAAATAGAAAATATCTTTAAAAATAAACTTTTCCCTGGAGGCTTAATGTTCTTATTTTAAAAGATTTGCCAATATATGCTTTTTTTATATAAAGATTCAAATATATGGATTCCTCTATTTTAAAAATATATTTTGTGTCAATAAATTATTTTTAACTTTTGGAATACTTGTCTTCTCTACCGTGACAATATTGCATTCCTTTTTTGACGTGGAAGGACGACTCGGGCATGCATAATCTTCAACCTCTTCTTGACCATCTTAGAAACGCTTAGCCCACAAAAAAACCTCATATATGATAAACCTTCATTGACATATACTCTCTTCCATAATTTCTTCAAATTCATTCGAAAGGAATTATTGTTGAAAGAGCATTTAACCAGTCTATGGACATATGCTTAGAGGACAGTTGAAGAATAAAACTATAACAAGACTTAGAACAAAACACTATAAAGATATGACAATACATCCAGATGGCACAAGAACCTATAGGACATGTAACAACTGTCCTGGTGTGGAACTAACACCTACCCACATATTATCATGCCCAGCAATGGCCGCAGCCTTGCAGAAAATTGAAATAGACCCAGAGCAGCAGCTTTACACACCCAAGATAGTGGATATTGCTGCTGCTGTGATGGAGATGCATGGAGACATCTGAGGCTCTTCATTGGACACAACAACAATAACAGAAAATTGACATGGACCCAGAGCAGCAGCTTTACACACCCAAGATAGTGGACATTGCTGCTGCTGTGATGGAGATGCATGGAGACATCTGAGGCTCTTCATTGGACACAACAACAGCAACAGAAAATTGACATGGACCCAGAGCAGCAGCTTTACACACCCAAGATAGTGGACATTGCTGCTGCTGTGATGGAGATGCATGGAGACATCTTAGGCTCTTCATTGAACACAACAACAACAAAAGAAAATTGACATGGACCCAGAGCAGCAGCTTTACACACCCAAGATAGTGGACATTGCAACTGCTGTGATGGAGATGCATGGAGACATCTGAGGCTCTTCATTGAACACAACAACAACAAAAGAAAATTGACATGGACCCAGAGCAGCAGCTTTACACACCCAAGATAGTGGACATTGCAACTGCTGTGATGGAGATGCATGGAGACATCTGAGGCTCTTCTTTGGACACGAAAATAACAACAACAGTTGAAGAATTCATTTCAAATGCCATATATATGTTATGAATATTTTGTTTTGCTGTTGAAAAAGATAGGGAAATGAAGGTGCAGTCGTGAAAAATAGGAAATAAAATTATTTAATTATCAAGTAGTTTTTAGTTTGAATTTTACTTGAAGTAAATTACACATAAAATTATTTATCATAGTAATATGGAATTTATAAAATGAATTCTATATTCGTGAATTAAAAAAAGGTAGCTTAACTATACATATTTACAACAAAATTCAAAAAGTGGTATATTCGAAATCTATGGTCAAAAATGTAGAACAGTCAATGAATGAAAATAAAAAAAAATGCATTTTAGATTATATAATATATACAATTCCATTGCCCATTCCTACATGAAAAGAGACTGGAAATTAGCGAAATTTCGGGGCTAACTCACTACAATGAACAACATGTATATAAAATCTTCACTACTCTCCTGCTGGATAAAACATTTGTCTATAAATATTTAAAATTCTTCAAGGCGATTGATAAAATGAGAGAAGAAGTGCTCAACTCCACAGACAACGGCTGATTGCTCCCCCTCCCCTCTAAATTGCTTTTCCTCTCCTCACTCATGTACATATATAACTTTTAGGGGAATCCCCTTGTAAGACAATAGTGTCTTAATAAAGGTTTTGTTGTTGTATATAATATATACATATATACCACAATAGTTCATGAATTTATTAAATTTAATTTGAAGTCTCGAGATATCGTTCAACCAGCACGCTTCATCCACCATGCTTCACGTATATTTTCAAAAAGTTGTTTTTCACGCACAAAGAATGTAATATATATTTCTCTCTCTCTCTCTCAATATCATAAGTATTTAAAATATGTAAATAATAATATGTATATAAAACTAGTATATATCATTAATTTATTAACGTGATAATCCCGTTGAAGGACTGACAAGTCCGAAAGCTTGAAAATAAAAAGTTGAACAAGAAACTTAACCCTGGAAGCTTTATTTATTTTATAATATATAAATATAAGAAAAATACCTCAATACAATATTAGATGGTTGAATGCACTATTAGAGAGCGGTATGGTAGATTAAACTAGCGAAACCACTGGAAGGGTCCACCACTGATGAGCCAGGCACTCCCAATATTTTTTCATCGCAGCAAAGACAGTAAGGAATGTAAAACGACATTGGAATACTATCCCGCATGTGTTTCTTTTCAACGAAAAAAACAAAATTCATTTCAAGGAGAAATAACAATTATTTTTAACCTTTTGGATGAGGTATGAAAGGGTGAATTGTGAAGAGCAATGATAAACGGAAAAATAGAAGTGTCCAGGGAGGGGAATGTTTTACTTGAGAAAAAGAAAATCGTGTTTAATAGATTTATTTCTTAGTTTTTCCTTTCGATAAATGTGTCTCGGATGGGAACAAATCTGTGTAACAATGGAAACAATGTAGGACCGTGCACGGCGAGGTATTGATGCGTTGAACGCTGCCTTGCTATTTCTGGAGTTCATCGATTTGCAATCTCAAGATGTTATGGCTCCAGAACTGACTCTCCGGACTATCTCTTCAGGGAATAGGACGTTTTGGTCCTCTCAACATCCATGGACAATTTGACAATTAACATAATTCTATTGACATCTTGTTAATGCGTGCAATAATGCATAGTCTGCACTATTGTTTTAAAATAATAATTATATATATACAACTATATATACAATGAATATGTACATGGCGCGCCTCTGCCATCACTGCAGAGTTTGGTGAAGATTCGGGTCTCAAGCGAAACCACGTATTTCACGATCTAGGAAGAAAACGTAGATCGCGTGCTTCGCCGCTGAGGAGATGGTATGGTCTCCTCGAGACCAAGCGGACTGTAGATCCGGCGTCCATCTAATGATCCACATCCATAGAGGAACTTGGTGGGAAAATGATCAAAGCTATGTAACTCTGTGAACGACGAAAAAACGTAGATCGCGTCCTTCGCTTCTAAGGAGTTGGTGATGGCGTGGTCCTCCCCAAACAGTTAATTATAGACCTTTCTGTCTCCCTTTGCAAGTTTTTTAAATTATCCCTAGTACACATAGTACAGGCTATGATAATCATGGGGTTAGAAGTTGGCGACTACTTTTATTGTATGTGTACAACATGTCTACACATGTGAAGCAGTTCGAAATTTGTACTTACAAGTGTTTCAGAGCCCCGTTTTTTTACTTGCACTTACTGGTGAGGTTGAACTTTTGAAAGAATCAGGAGCGACTGGAAATATTTTAATTAGAAAAAAGTGTCCAATGTGTGTGTGTCGGATTCAATCCCGGGGGTCGTAGTGGTAGAAAACCAACGGTTTGGATCGACCACTTCATTTAAAGGTGGAAAGATTTAGCTAAAAACTTGAACAAAACTTCGTTTAAAGTTCTCCACCTTGACAAAGGGCGACAGTGGAACTCATTGAAAGGTCAGACAATAAACATTTGAAGGTTGATGAGTCGCCAAATTGAATTGATCCATATCCAATTCTGGTATTCTTTATTAAGTTATACCGTATGGTATATTAAAGCGCCATCTATATGTAAAAAAAATAAAACATTTTGGCAAGTATTTTTATTTTTCAAATAGAACGAACATTCTATTGTCCTTACTGTTATAAAGGGGGGAAGGGGGGGTCTGGCTCATCCGTGATGAACATACATAGCGGTTTCGCCATTTTAATATACAATTTAATTACAGAATATAAGAAATCCATATGTTTAAAATTTATTCTTAGAACGTATGCTTCTTTTAAAAATATACTCTTTCTTTAATCCCTTGCTACAATGAGAAAAATAATTGGGAGGGCCTAGCTCATCAGGGGTGAACCCTTACAGCGGTTTCGTCAGTTCTGGCATGTGATTGTGGAAAAGGTTTCTCTAGTCATTGGCGGATGAGAGCTTTTTCTACTTGTACTACCAGTTGTCCAGTTCGGCAGTAAAACTGGGAATGTCGTTAAAAATGAAAAGAAGATGACAAGAAGACATCCAGTGGTTGTTATGTCTCACCACCAAGACTGTATATAGCTGATTACCTACACTCATAGATAAAACTTAAGGAAGTGAAAAGTCTTTGATGTCGCAGGCCGTTTGTTTTCTGAAGAAAACAGAGCCTGTTCACACTTGGTTATCTTGTGTGTCTTCAATAAAGGTCACTGTATATCAAATATCTTTCAGAGTTATTGTCTGAATCCCGATATACATACTAAAAGGTACAACTTCCTTAAGTTTTGTCCATGAGTGTATATATTGGTTATCTCGTGTGTCTTCAATAAAGGTCACTGTAATATCTTTCAGAGTTATTGTCTGAATCCCGATATATACATGCTGAAAGGTACAACTTCCTTAAGTTTTGTCCATGAGTGCATATTGGTTATTTCGTATGTCTTCAATAAAGGTCACTGCAATATCTTTCAGAGTTATTGTCTGAATCCCGATATACATGCTGAAAGGTACAACTTCCATAAGTTTTGTCCATGAGTGTATATATTGGTTATCTCGTGTGTCTTCAATAAAGGTCACTGTAATATCTTTCAGAGTTATTGTCTGAATCCCGATATACATGCTGAAAGGTACAACTTCCTTAAGTTTTGTCCATGAGTGTATATTGGTTATTTCGCGTGTCTTCAATAAAGGTCACTGCAATATCTTTCAGAGTTATTGTCTGAATCCCGATATACATGCTGGAAGGTACAACTTTCTTTTGTCCATGAGTGTATATACTTATTGATACAGTTCATCCTTGTTTTCTTCTTTCTTCCTTCTTGGACTTTGAACGAACAAGATACTAATTGCCATAATAAAAGGCTTTGGTTGTACCCTAAGAATCTAAAGTGTGTTACCATAAAAAACTGTTGATTAAAGAGAGAATTTTGTGTTTGCCAAGTTGATTTTCAACCAAATATTTATATAAACACCATTCGAAAGTCAAATATGTGGCGTAATTTAAGATAAGCACAATCTTCTGCTATCTTATTTCAACCAAAAGACATAAACAAGTTAAGAGTTTGCGTAAATAACATCCGTTAATAGAAAAGTTAAATTTAGCAAACACCACTAAACTTTTGAAACATTTTTATTTAGCTTTAGATGGATTTCTTTAATGTATTGATACGTTACAAAGAAAAAATAGGAAAAAAAAAACAATTTTCGCACTTATATATAATTTCTTTTAAAACGCTATTTTAATAATTTTGTGTATTTTTATTTATTTTATTTTCAATTCATTGAAACTCAATGATGTACATACTAATTTAGTAAAAACTCAAAAAAAATTAATATGGGAAATACAAATTGCTTGTAAAAGAAAGCAGCAATAAACGAGATCAAACAAAAATGTCTCTTTTTTTTTTGTAACAAACACTTCACTTTTAAAACCTTAAAAATAGAATACTTAGGTTTACATAAATAAAGTAATACCACAAGTTTCTGGAGATGAGTTTCTTTTATATTAATGTAATCTCAAGTTTTCGGGAATCTCTGCCCTTCTACAGGAGTACATTAAACGAATAAACGCTGGTAAGATGCTATCTAATTATATATATTTTATGATGCATGCCATCTGTTATGAAATTCAAACTATTATAGACGCGTATGATTCTTTTAAAAATTGAACAATTTTTTTGTTTAAGAATTTTTGTAATTTTTAAAAGAATCATACGCGTCTATAATAGTTTCGAATATATATATATATATATTAAAAAACGAAATAAAAAAATAAAAGATAAAAAGATCAGGTGTTGAAATCAATATAAAAAATGGCATATCCTGACCAGGAGCACATGTGCTTTACAGAAGGCAGAGCGCCATCTGGTGGAACAGAAATCAACTAAACATTGATTTAGCCTGTTCCCTGATATTTGGCCAACCCAATTTCTTGATAAATCAAGAAAAGCCATCCACGAACGCGTTTCGCGCTTTTTGGCGCTCGTCAGCGTGGAGTAGGCTGAACCATTGAGACCAAAAAAGATTTTTTGATCCCAATGGCTTCCTGAAAAACCAAGAAATGGGTATTTAAGGCCAAACTTGCGTAAATACGCTTAGCACATTAAAAAACGAAATAAAAAAATAAAAGATAAAAAGATCAGGTGTTGAAATCAATATAAAAAATGGCATATCCTGACCAGGAGCACATGTGCTTTACAGAAGGCAGAGCGCCAAAAAGCGCGAAACGCGTTCGTGGATGGCTTTTCTTGATTTATCAAGAAATTGGGTTGGCCAAATATCAGGGAACAGGCTAAATCAATGTTTAGTTGATTTCTGTTCCACCAGATGGCGCTCTGCCTTCTGTAAAGCACATGTGCTCCTGGTCAGGATATGTCATTTTTTATATTGATTTCAACACCTGATCTTTTTATCTTTTATTTTTTTATTTCGTTTTTTAATGTGCTAAGCGTATTTACGCAAGTTTGGCCTTAAATACCCATTTCTTGGTTTTTCAGGAAGCCATTGGGATCAAAAAATCTTTTTTGGTCTCAATGGTTCAGCCTACTCCACGCTGACGAGCGCCAAAAAGCGCGAAACGCGTTCGTGGATGGCTTTTCTTGATTTATCAAGAAATTGGGTTGGCCAAATATCAGGGAACAGGCTAAATCAATGTTTAGTTGATTTCTGTTCCACCAGATGGCGCTCTGCCTTCTGTAAAGCACATGTGCTCCTGGTCAGGATATGCCATTTTTTATATATATATATATATATATATATATATATATATATATATGACATAATAAAAATATGATATTTATTATTCATAACCTAATTAAAATTCTATAATCACAGAGTTAAATTTTAAAATGAAAAGGAATCCTTAACAAAAGGAATATAACCTAATTTTGCTTTTTTTTTTGTAAATAGATAATAACATTGTTAGTTGTATGTATGCAAAAAACTGTTTGCTTTAAAAAATAATAAAAAAATAATAAATATTTTTTGGGACAAAAGTTATCATTCATTTTTACCATCTACGACTGCATGAATTGGTAACGTAACTAGAATACGTCTTTTTTATGACATATATATATATGTATATTTGAAAATAGAGCAATCCATAAATACATCTTTAATTAAAAAGGCATATATTGGATCAAAATATCATTTATTTTACCAATATATCAGTTGGCTGAACGCCAACCTTTATCAAGGTGTTATAACATTTTAAAGTGTGTGAACAACAAACTCAGCGCCACATAACGTCAACAGCATTGAGTTTAAAAATTTAAAATAATATTTTAAAAACTTAATGCTGTTGACGTTATGTGGCGCTGAGTTTGTTGTTGACACACTTTAAAATGTTATAACACCTTGATAAAGGTTGGCGTTCAGCCAACTGAAATATTGGTAAAATAATGATAATTTGATCCAAAATATGCCTTTTTAATTAAATATATATATATATATATATATATATATATATATATATATACAGGGTGATCCAAAAGTCCCGCACTATTTTAAAAATTAATAACTCCGCGAATATTTACGCTAGAGCAATGCGGTAAACACCATTGTATTCAGGATGCAATGGGATTTTTTATGGCAAATAATGATAAATTCGAAATTGATTTTAGTTACAATTTTATTCGCCAGATGGCGCTCTACCAGAATCAGAGATTCAGCGGCCAGATTGTTTGATAAATTGAAAAATATAACTGATCGACACGTATTTTCCCTTTTTGAATACCAGGAAAGAACCCTAATAATATCAAATAACAAATTAATAAAACACCACTTCGCCAAAAGTATGAAGAATTGGTTAACGATTTTCAAATACAATCAGAGATATGTAAAATAGGTAAATGCAAATTAAAACATGTAGCAAAAATATGTATATTTTATATGGGGTTTTGTTAAATAGATTGAATGTTTGAAAAACACTGCTGATAGCAATACACGAATTTTTGAAATGTTAATATAGTATCAAAAATTATGATGGCACTATTAATAGGATTTATTGCTATAAGAAATGTGTAGTTTCTTGACTGATTGGCGACCCTTGACTATTAAACTGGATATTTGTCATGATCCAACAAATGAAATATAGAGAGGAGTGACAAAATATATTTGTCGTACTTTATTCCAAATATCCTATGGGCTTGTCAAATGTTATCATTGTTTATTATACTGTACACAATTTTAAAAAATGTGTCCCCTCAAATAAAAATAATTTTTAAATCGACCTTTTGCGTTGAAAAACGTGGTAGTAAAATCATTTTGTATTATTTTTTTTTTTTCAAAAAATTTCTAAAGTTATTGGTGTACAAAAAATATTCCTTATGCTATTTCTTTTAATGAGCGAAAAGCAAAAACTAAACATAAGGGGGAAAATTGTGTGTACCAGTGTTATTCGAGAAGTTATAACACTCTGGTTTGCACGACATAATATGTGAGCAAATGACAAACAAAATATTACTGTTCACAAAAAATAGAGTCAAGATATGAGGACAGAATTTATTATCCCCATATCCCAACACAAAGAGCTGCAAAATATTGGTAGATAATATAATACATGGCGGCTTATCTAACACATGAGGTAACTGCTTTTTCTCTTGTATAAGGTCACAATCCTTGCTCAATGTGGCACCCTTTATTCTCAATCACCACCTGGAGACGATAAATGACAGAATGGACAGCATTAAATAACATATCTGTTAAAATTGATAAAACGTGCCATCTGATAGAAGCCTTCAACATGGCCAATGTGGTAGGCCAGCATCGATAAACACACGATTGAATGTACCCCCATAGACAAAAATCGCAAGGCGTCAAGTCTGGTGATCTTGGAGGCCACTGGTATATAGAGTGGCGACTTATCATACGATTTTCACCGAACGTATCCTTCAGCTATTGTTTGGCACCTCGGGAGATATGAAGAGGTCCTCCATCTTTCATGAATGTTATTTCGCTTAGTGCTTTTGCCCTGCACAATATGGGAATACCCTTTTCTCTCAAAAGTTGAACATAACGTTCACCAGTTACAAAAACGGTTTTAAAAGTTCTTCCATTGATTTTTCAAAGAAAAATGGCCCAATAATAAAAGAAGTGAACCCACACAAAACTAACTCTAGGCTGGTAAAGTGACATTTCTGTAAAAATCCTAGGGTTTTCTGTTGCCCAAATGCGGCTGTTTTGAATGTTAAATTCTCCGTTTAGAGAAAAGTGAGCATCATCTGTCCACAGAACATTCGACAGCCAGTTTTCATCAATATCAATTTGCCATAAAACCCATACAACGAATTCTTGACGCATCTCAAAATCGCCAACTTTCAGCTCGTGAAATCTTTGAATTTTGTATGGGTACACTCAATAGAGACATTAAGTGAAGCGTCTTCGGATATCACAATCATACTCGACGAATTTAACGTCAAAAGTTCAATTTGGGGATCACCTGTCCAGGATAACAAAAGTCAGCAGGTTGAGGACATGCTAACCGACCTCGACCTTACACCGTTAAATAACGGAGAGAACACCTACCTATCTAAGTCCACAGGCACAGAATCCGCAATAGACATCACAGCGATAAATTACAACATCGCACCCACAACACAATGGAAAATCTTGAGAGGTGCAATCAGTGACCACAGACCAATTTTAACAACCTAGAGGTAGACGTAAAGACCTGTGGATACCTTACTGGAAGGACCACAACATCGAGGCAGTAATTTCAGAGAGAGAGATAATATCAATGAACTTCTTAAAAAATAAAACAGAAGAAAACAGAAAGGAACTCATTGAAATTAGTCACAAAATAGAACAAGAAATTTGGATATGCAAACAAGAAAAATGGCAGAATTCTGCGAAAAAATGGATCCAAGAAAGGACAGCCAACACTGGAATATTATTAGAGTGTTAGAGAACAATCAAAACCAACACCAATCCTCCAATACTCTAACCGATATGAATAGAACAGCGAGAACGAGAACAAACAGATGGCTGACATAATTGCTGAATATCTTTCAAGCACTTCTATACTCAACTATACGAATGAAGAAAGGACTCTAAAAATAATATAAAACAGTTAGTTAAACAAGCAAGAAACTTCCATCAACAAGATATTTTCTCGAGAGACTTCACACTGAATGAGCTAAACTTATCAATAAAAAAATCCAAGAGGTCACCAAGAGATAATCTAATCTTTGGTCAAATGATTAAACACTTTGAAGACAAAGCTGATAATCAACTCCTACGAATACTGAACATTTCATGGCAAACTGGTAAACTACCAAAGAATTGGAAGATATCAATTATAGTGCCAATACTGAAGCCAAACAAAGATGCCAAGGAATACAAGAACTATTAGCCAATTGCTCTCACCAGCATACTTTGTAAAATACCAGAACGAATTATCCACTCTAGGCTCATAGTCTGGCTCACTAACAATAATAAAATATACCTCTACCAAACTGCCTATAGATCCCAGCACTGTACGACTGATCAACTGTTCTACTTCTGTCAATCAATAATAGATTCTTTCCAGGAAAAACCGCCAAAGAAGACCACGGCTATATTCCTTGATATGACCTCAGCTTTTGATCGAGTGTGGAGGGAGAAATTACGTGAAAAGCTGCACAACATCGGAGTAAGAGGAAAAACCTTAATCTGGATTGCAGACTTCTTAAGGGGAAGAAGGTTAAAGGTTCGGGTCAATGGAGAATTTTCCAAGGAAGGAAGAACATGGGCTGGTGTTACTCAGGGATCTGTGCTCAGTCCTCTACTCTATCTGCTATATATTAACGACATCCATCCTTACCTCACTGAAGACACAAAGGTTGCCTGTTATGCAGATGAAATAGCCATATGGCACACAAGTAGCAGCATAGAAAAATCGTAAAAAATACTGAACACATCAATGAGAGGACTGGAAAAGTGGGCAATGGAACTCCAAATGACCATAAACCCAATAAAACCAAACCTATGCGTCTTCTCCACTCACAGGGAAAAAGGCATAAATATAACCACAAAATAAGCATAAACAAACAAATATTTGATAAAATTAGAAATCCATAATACCTAGGTGTGATACTGCAGTCCTGGATCTTTCAAGTTGGTCTCGAGGACCACGCCATCACCATCTCCTAAGCGGCGAAGTACGCGATCTACGTATTCATCGCATGTCGCTGGAGACCCACTGGCGATTCTCCCCCAAATTCTGCAGCGCTGGCAGAGGCGCCATATTCATTGTACATAGTGTATATAATGCATATTATCTTTTTTTAATAGTGCAGACTGTGCATGTATTGACAAGATGTGTCAACAAAATTATTTTAATTATTATTGATGAGGAATTGGAATTTTCAGAACACATAATTAGCACCTCAAATAGAGCTATCAGAAAACTAAACATTCTGAGAAGGCTATGTGGAAAAAATTGGGGAGCAAAACCCAGAATTCTCAGAACAAGATATACCACCTTAATAAGGCCGATAATGGAATATGCAACACCGGTCTGGGCTCCCTCAAGCTCATCACTAAAAGTAAGACTAGACAGTATTCAAGCAAAAGCGGCCAAAATAATCACTGGTGCTGTTTCATCCACCAACAATTAGAAAATTCAGAGAGAATGTGTTCTAGACCTACTCGCTCGAAAGCAGAAGACAAAATAAAAACAACTTGGATCGGCACTTCGGAAACGAGGAACCAGAGGACGAGATCTCTCTGACCACTTGTGGTTTAGTAGATCCGCCCTTTTCTGAGAATGAGGTGAAACTGACGACTTTCAAGTTCGGGAAAAGGAAATCTCCTGGTCCCGAAGGGATCGATAACACGGTCGTGAAAGCCCTGGTAAGGATGCACCCATCGCTTCTTTCCAGGTTATTCAATAGGTGCCTGGACACTGGTGCATTTCCTGAGGCATGGAAGGTTGCCCGAGTAGTGCTTCTCGAAAAGTCTGGTAGAAAGGGTAATTCTCCTAATGATTATCGTCCGCTTTCTTTACTAGTGTGTCTAGGTATGGTCCTGGATAGCCTACTAGCTCAGCGACAGAAGCATTGGCTAGAGAGTAATGAACTCCTTTCCTCTTTCCAACATGGTTTTAGGGAAGGGAAGTCCACAACCACAGCTCTGAACGAGGTGTTAGAGGGGGTTGAGATGGGCTTAAATAAGGGTGCTTGGGTTCTTTTCGTGGCCCCGGACATGGATGGCGCGTTCAACTCCATGAGCTGGAACAAGCTGATGAGAAATTTGATGGACATGGGTTGTCCTGATAATTTGTGCAGCTTGGTTCGTGACATCCTGAGGGATAGACGGATTAGCCTCAGTTTTGGTGGGCGGAGTTGGAAAGAAACTGTGCTAGGGGTTGCCCCCAGGGCTCTTGCTGCGGACCTATTCTGTGGAATATCCTGGTAAACACCGTTTTCCAGGAGGAGCTCCCTGAGGGAGCCAGGCTGGTTCTCTATGCTGACGACCAGTTCCTCATCATTGAGGCTGCTTCGAGAGCGAAGGCTGAGAAGTGTGTTGGAACTTCTCTCCAAATTCTCTCGATTTGGGCCCATGACTCTGGCCTTAAGTTCAATGTCTCCAAAACTAAAGCCCTCAGCTTTAAGCCTAGGGACATAAGAACTAAAAGGAAAGGGATCAAATGGGAACACAAGCCGGCTATCCGGATGGAAGGACGGAGGGTAGTGTTGGTCAATAGAATGACCATTCTGGGGGTGGTCATTGATGACAAGATGGGTTGGCAATACCAGGCGGAGGAGTTGGTGGCGAGAGGCAGGGAGGCGTTGTGCAGACCTGTCCTGGTTGGCTCTCAACAGGGGGGGGGGGGGGAGAAGGAGGGTACTATTTTTAGGAACCTCTGCCTCTCCTGTGTCGAGCCAATCTTGCTATATGCTTCCGGGGCTTGGTGGCGCCGAAACAGGGATCAGAAGGTGGCAACAACTCTAGAGAGAGTGCAGAGGACAGCGGCACTCAGAATCACAGGGGGATATCGCACTACCAGCAGTGAGGCCTTTTTGGTCCTCGCTGGGCTCATTCCCCTGGGATTGAAACTAGAGGAGGAGACCATCAGACATCAGAGAACAGGGAAGATGCCCTGGGACTTGAAGCGGGGGCCCTGGAATCGAAGAGAATTCCAAGGAAGCCTCCGCAGTGGTTGCCAAAGTGGAATTGGAGTCCTGGAGGGCCTACAGGGATTGGCACGGAGGTTTTCACTGATTGTAGTAAGTCTGGAACCAATACTGGAGCTGGGGTAGTGATATTCACTAATGGAGAGCTGATCTTCCAAGAAAGTTTAACACTCAGAGTGGACGAATTGGTCTTTTCAGCCGAGCTGGTTGCGATCAGGGTAGCCCTCAGAGTGTGTGCCGAGAAGAACTTCAGCCCGGACTGCCTCTATTCAGATTGTATGTCGGCCCTCGTCGCCATCAATCTGGAGAAAGGGCAACTCGCGCATCAAATAATCCAGGAGCTGGAGATGATGACGCGGGCTCCGGAGCTCCCTTGGTTTAGGAGACACAGCCTCATCGAAGGTAATGAGTTCGCAGACAGGATCGCTAAGGCAGAATGCTTTAGAGGTAGATCACTGAGGACCCCAGTGACCAAGAAAGAAGTTTATAGGAGGATCAGGGGGCACGTCCAGGACTTATGGTTGGACAGATGGAGGAACAGTGTGAAGGGGAGAGAGGTATTCAATGGGGTAACAACACCCAAGTACCTCTGTAAGGTAATGTCCCACAAACTCATTAGGGTAGTTCGGGACATGGGCTCTTCCCTAAGTCTCCACAGATTTAAAATTAAGAGAAACCCTGATTGCGTCTATGGAGAAAGGGATATGAATGCACGCCACTACGTCTTGGATTGTCCATGGGTAGTGGGTGTGCAGGAAGAGAGAAGGAGGGCGAGGGGCGCGATCGAGAGTAAGCTGCTGAGAAATCACAGCAAGCTTCTTAAGAAAGCCCACGACGTGGCAGCTGAGCTTTTCCTCAGCTGTGAGTGAACAGAGTCGACCGGGGGCTGCCTCCCCGCGGTCCCTGCTGGACACAGTAGATAGTTTCCTATTTTGCTATGATTAAAGGCCACCGGTATAGAAATCCTTCCAAACACGTTGTCTGGGAGGTGGTGTTTCCAGGTACAATGTCCAAGCACTAGCTTGGATACCGTTACTTGGCTTATGAGTTGAACAGAATAGCAGCGAAGGGCATGCTTCGCATGCCAGATTGTGGACCTAAAGGTCTGGGTGGCCATCTGCTTCTAGGGTATACCAACTATGCTTAGGTGGGATCCTCCAGTTCTTGTTTATTTTGGCTATTGATTCTATTTCTTTAAAAGTAAGTTTATTTTTCTGCTGCAAGGGTTCTTTTGTGCCTTTTTTTCGCTAGCGCATCAGCAACTTCATTGCCTTCAATGCTAACATGTAAGGGCATCCATTGAAGGTGAATTTTTGAGGTATTGAAAGTTTTTGGAGATAACCAATTATGCTCCTGCTTACTTTGCCTCAAAGATCCCCTGTGTGACTCAAGTGCTGTATGGCACTTCTACTCTCAGTAAGAATCCATATATCGTGATGTTTAATGTTTCTGATGGATTTTAAGACTTCATAGATGGCTATAAGTTCTGATCTGAAGACTGAGCAAAATTCTGGGTTTCTTCTGTTTATTTTCTCAATGCCATTTGTGGTTTTGATGAGACAGCCACTGCCAGTGTGTCCCAACTCGTCTCTGCTACCATCGGTATAGATATTTATTGCATTTTTAGGAATTTTATATTAATTATTTCTAATGATAATTGTTTTAAGTATTCTGGATTTTGGTATTGTCTGTTGGTGGGTTCATTTAAAGTGGCATTAAAAATAACATTTTGTTAATGTTTCGCATGGAGATATTTTTTCAGCTAATTAATATTTTTCCACTTTATATTTTAAAAATCCATTTCTTTTGGCCAGGTGGAGAGGGCCTTCTTTTTTGAATCTTATATTGGGTTCCCAATTAAGTATGAAATTGAAAGTTCTGTGTTTGTTTTCATAACTCTTAATTTTGTTTATATATTTTGGCAGATTGTAGCTTATTTATTCTATCCTTCAAGGGCATAATGTCTGCCTCGTAAAGTACAATATTATTAGGGCAGGTTTTTCGAAGACCTGTAATATTTCTGGCTGCACTTAGTTGTATCCTTTCCAGTGATTTTAGATGTGTTTCAGATGCTGTACCATAGATTTGATATCCATATTCCAAGATAGGTCTCATTAGAGATGTGTAAGTTAATTTTAGTGTTGTTGCTTCAGCTCCCCACTCTTCCTGAAATATATTTCAAGATTTTTAGTCAGTCTCTTCATTTTCTAACAACTCCTTCAATATGCTTACTGGTTTTAATTTCTGGATCCAGGGTGTAGCCGAGATATTTAGGATGTTTATTATATTGTAATTGTTGTTCTTTCAGAATAATATTTGGTCTTATTTTGTATAGTTTCTTATCGGTAGTAAAAAGACAGGTTTCAAATTTTTGGGGGTTAAATTCTAATTTATGTTTATTAGCAAATTTTTCTAGGTGGAGAAGAGTCTTGTTGAAATCTCTTTCAGCTTTTTTCCAGTTAGTGTTACTGCTCCATAGAATAATGTCATCAGCGAAAAGTCCAATATTGGTTTTATTTGAAAATTTTTCTTCTATGCCTGCAATAAATAGGGTGAAGAGAGTTGGGCTAAGGATTGATCCTTGTGGTAATCCTTGGTACAATTTGAAGGTTTTAGATAGATTGTCATTATATTTGACCCTGATTTATATATTTTTAAGGGAATTATTTATCCAAGTGATAGCTTTTCCATCAATTTTGAAATGTTTGTATAATTTTGTAATTAACTTGTTTTTCCATACCCCCCTTATCAAAAGCTTGTGTAAGATCTAAAAAGCAGCTATGGTGTGGTTAGTTGGTTTTTTTGTTTTGTGCATCTTTTACCTTTTGTGTGAAAAATAAGAGTTGGTCTATTGTCCCATGTCCTTTCCTAAATCCATATTGTTCTTCTGGTAAGAGATTTCTTGTGTCGGGGTGGTAGGTGAGTCGTCTGAGTATAATTTTTTCCATTAATTTGCAGCAAATATTTGTTAGGGAGATAGGTCGGTAGTTTTTTGGGTCATCAGCAGATTTGTCAAGTTTTTTAATGGGAATTATTGTTGCATTTTTACAGTCTTGAGGCAATTTGCCAGTTTTCCAGGAGTTATTGAGAATATTAAGAAGTCTTTCTTTGCCAATTTTACCCAAGTTTGATATCATTCGGCCATGGATTCCATCTGGCCCAGGAGTCTTGTTTAGGTCAGTGTTTTCTAATGCATAAGCTAGCTTTTTCATATTGATTTTTTTCATAGAAAATATTATGAGTGCTGGTGACATTTTACAGTTATGAATAATCTTTCGGGCCTTTTTTCAACCTTGATTTTACTACTTATTTGATATGAATTACCTAAAAGATTGGCAGCAATTTTGTCATTAGTTGCTGGTGTACTATCTGTATTCTTAATCATATTTGTGTTTTCAGTTTTTGGCTGGGCTCTGTCAATTTTTTTTGCCAAATTCCAAAGTTTTGTATTTGGGTTTCTTGGGTTCAGGTTTTCACAAGTTTGTTTCCATTTTTTCCTTTTCACATTTACGTATAATATTTTTATTTTTGCAATCACAATGTTCAGTTCAGTTATACAATTTGTTTGGTTTTGGGTGCACTTTTTTTTGTAGTTCATTTCTTTTAGTTATAAGTGTTTGAATATTTTTTCCCTGGTGTGTATAATTTGGAATTCATTTCTTAATATTACCTCTTGGTATTGAAACTTTGGCTGCTTCAATAATGGTGTTTTCGAAAGATATCATATTAGCCTTTTTGAAGTTCCAGAATTTTTATTAATTGAGCTAGTTTTGGTCTTGGTGCTAATTTCTATCAAATTAGGCAAATGATCACTTCCCAAACTTTTTAATATTTGCTATTTGCATTTGTGGAAAATGTCAGGATAGTAAAAACTTATATCAAGGGCTTGTGCAGTATTGTAGCTTGTATGAATGATGGGTAGGATTCCCATCATTTAAGCACATATAAGGCATTGTCGTCAAATATGTTTGATAGTATTTTGCCTCTTGGGTTTGGCGTAGGACATCCCCATAGTTGATGTTTGGCATTAAGGTCACCTACAATAATAGTGTTGTCTGTAAGAAATTGAGCCATCTTCCATCGTCAATAAATGTATTGTTTGGAGGGTGATACATATTGTATATGTTGATGGCTTTGTTTTGATTGAGGTAGACTTTGATACCTTGGGCTTCGAGGTCTAATGTGTTTGTAATATTAACGGCTATGTCCTCATAGTACAAATTCTTGATTAAAAATGGCCACGCCCTTTAACAGCATATACAGATGGATCTTCAGACCTTACCCTGAGTAATGGAGGGGCCGGAATTAACATAATACTGCAAGATGGAACAAGCATCATAATCAAAGAAGGAGCAGGACAGATTTCGTCAAACTTCACTTGTGAACTGACAGCTATCTGGAAAGCTCTTGATTTATGCCTTAACCAACCATCCCTGCATCAAGCAGAAGGAATTTTAATATACAGCGACTCCATATCCGCTCTAGAAGCAATTCAGAAGGGCAATACTAGAATCACACAGAAAATACACTCGTTACTTACCCAACTGGAATCATTGGAGAATAACTGCATTCTACAATGGATTCCTGCCCGTGTTGAGATCGGGGTAATGAAATGGCAGTTGAATTGGCAAAGGAAGCCAGAAAGCTGAGCCAAAATAAAGAACAAATGTCAGTATTTGACGCTGATGCTTTGGCAAAATACAAGATAATTAAACAAAAGATAAGAAAAGATCAAATATGTGAAATAAACTCTGAGAGAAAACTGACAAAAACTATAACAAGACTTAGAACAAAACATTATAAAGGAATGAAAATACATCAAGATGGCACAAGAACCTATAGAACATGCAACAACTGTCCTGGTGTGAAACTAACACCTACCCACATATTCTCATTCCCGCAGCCTTGCAGAAAATTGACATAGACCCAGAGCAGCAGCTTTATACATCCAAGATAGTGGACATTGCTGCTGCTGCTGTGATAGAAATGCATGGAGACATCTGAGGCTATTTATTGGACACGACAAAAACAACAACGGCATTCCAGAGTAAAATAAATTATCAGAGATAGATACATATTTTTCAAATGAATTAAAATAAACATAATCGATACTGAGTGAGAGTTGAATTGATAATATCAGAAATTTATTATCTTCGGAAACAAACCGTATCTAAAATATCAATTTTCTTTTTGCTACATGTTTTAATTTGCATTTACCTATTTTACATATCTCTGATTGTATTTGAAAATCGTTAACCAATTCTTCATACTTTTGGCGAAGTGGTGTTTTATTAATTTGTTATTTGATATTATTAGGGTTCTTTCCTGGTATTCAAAAAGGAAAAATACGTGTCGGTCAGTTATATTTTTCAATTTATCAAATAATTTGGCCGCTGAATCTCTGATTCTGGTAGAGCGCCATCTGGCGAATAAAATTGTAACTAAAATCAATTTCGAATTTTTCATTATTTGCCATAAAAAATCCCATTGCATCCTGAACACAATGGTGTTTACCGCATTGCTCTAGCGCAAATATTCGGGGAGTTATTAATTTTTAAAGTTGTGCGGGACTTTTGGATCACCCTGTATATATATATATATTATATAAACATCATATACAAGGCTAGATTTTGCATAATGTACAAATATATTTTATACAGTTAGTTTGTATTTATATATTGAATATATATAAAAATCTTATGCCCATAGTTTGCTTAATATACAATTTCTAAGGTTACACCCTTCAGTGTGGCATATGAAAGCAGAATGATCCAATACGTCTGGTAGATTAAATTGACGAAACCGCTGGGAGGGTTCACCACTGATGAACCAAGCCCTCTCACTACTTTTTTCATCGCAGTAAGGACAGTAGAAGTTTGATTTATTTGTGAAAAGAAACATTCCTGCTTAAATGCTTTCATTTGTTATAAACATATTGAATATTGTGTTTGTTTTATTTTAGGAATTATATTGACTGATATTTGTTTACAAAAATTAAAAGCTACGTAAAAAACGTTGCTATATTTAAAACACATTTTCAATAATTCTAAAGGCCCTCTCTTCTTTCAATACGTTACATTTTAGCTTTTTCGAGAAATAAGATACAACTTCTTCAATTTCTGTATACTTCTTTAGGTAATAAAAAACCTTTCATATCACTTTTATATCAAAACCTAACTCGTAATGTATTCAGCCTTTATAAACATTCAATGTTTATATATATATAGAAGAGAGATCGAATACTAAATAAATGTGGAAAAATATCTCTGCTTACTTGTGTTTATCTTTTTTATATTACATAAATACACTCATAGATAAAACTTAAGGAAGTTGTACCTTTTAGCATGTATATGTAATAAGTTGAGGTCTGGTAGCCTCTTGTAGAATCCTGTCGACTCTCTGTAATAAGTTGAGGTCTGGTAGCCTCTTGTAGAATCCTGTCGACTCTCGCTATATGCTGTGGTAACCGGTGGTCAAACCTGTAGTAGCCGAGAGGGACAGTCAGGGCGTGGAGAGTTTTCCAGTACCTCTCTGCACTTTGGAAGACCTTTAACAGTTTTCACAGAGTACAGGCAGTCGTGGTCGAGGCAGAGTGGAAAGCTTGGGAACCACACACACAAAACGAAGAGACACAGCTGAAGTAGGAAAGTTCCATGAACAGATAGGAGTTGAGCTAAGCAAGATGGAGATATAGAGTTCTTACTGTTTTACATGGCGATGATGTGGACCTGGCTACAAGCGACAAGGGCTTGCGCCGACGGTGAAGAGACTAACTGCGGACTAACTCTTGTCGGCTAAAACCGAGGTGTTTATATACCATTCTCGAGGAGGGGGGGGGAGACATCTGCGAATTTGAACTTTGAACGTCTGGGGCATTCTGCACCCTTTGGACCAGATGGCAACGGGCTGCCGAATTCCTTTTCAGGGTTGTTGGATTGTCTGAGAATGTGAACTTTGAACGTCTGCACCCTTTGGCCTTGATGGCAACGACTCGCTAAATTCCTCTTCAGGATTGTTGGGTTTCTCTCTCGATCTTAGACGTTTTTGAATTTCTCAATCTTGCTTTAACTTAGCTCTTAATCTATTACATAGTTTTATTTATTTGTCTTTAATTTGTACAAAGTACATTACATATGGCGATGCAATATAGTTGTGTTTCTATATACAACACGACAATCTTGTTATAAGTAGTTATACAATATAGGGTTGTTGGTTTAAATTACCATAGATGAGCCCCGGGAGTGAAAGGGTTTATCCGGGTTTAAACGGGTAAAGCCTCTCTAACACAGGTAAGTAATTAAAAAATCTTTTAATTAATTTAAACTGTGAGGGTTAAAAAGGGCTATAACAAGATGTTCGTTTGTTATATCTGAAAATTGTAAAAAATACAACTTATGTTTAATTTAAAAGTTATGATATTCATAGAAAAGAGAAATTAAGATAAAACCTTTGTTTGATAAAAAATAATGATGATGTTTTAAGAGATTGTTGGCGGGCGTTGGAAAGGGTTAGTGGTTAAAGAATATGCAATTGTAAGTATTACACAGGTAATCAAATACTTAGGTCCAGGTGCAAAGCGAGGATATAGACTTGTGTGTCTTCCGAGGCAATGTTTCACCTGTGATCCTGTATAAGGGTTACAGTGCTTTGTCACAATTGTAGGGTTATTGCGTTGAAAAGCTGTTGAAGAACAAGTTGTTCATTAATATGATTGAAAGGGGTGAAATGGAGTCATGCGTTAAGTAGAATTGTTGTAGCGACAGTAGGTGATCTGACTTGACTTAAAAGGTTGATTGTGGTCCGCTAGAGCTAAAAAATTTGAGTTGTGAGAGTTGTGGACGCTTTGTGTTTGCGTGGGTGATTATGCTCTAGGGATGATTGTAGTAAACTTTTGAAACGTGTTCAAGGCCAGAAGTTGGGATTTTTAATTCTGGGGAACTTTGATCAAATAGTTTGTTGAAATTATGAAATCAAAAAATTGTCAAGCAGTACTATCGTTTTTCTACGTTGATGTGAAGCAATGACTAAGAAGATAGTAGTGTAAAGTACACTGAAGTGGTTAGAGAAATAGATTGTTGTATGCCCGAAAGTTAATGATAACATAGTCATTTTATAAAAAGGCATAAAACAAATATAAAATGAATAAAATATAGAAATATCATTGTGGTTGAATAAAGTTTAAGTGGATAAAATCAAACAATCAATATATAAAAGTGATAATAATGAAGAATTAAAGTGATTTTTGACAACAAATATATCTTTTGTAATACTAAAATAATATTATGAAAAAATAAAATTGATTTTTTTTATATATAATGTAGGATTAAAAACTAGTGATTATATAATTGAAAGGCAAAAAATAAAAAATAAAAAATAAAATATTTTATACAAAAAAAACAGAATATAAGTAAAGATTGTGATCTCAATTTAACATGTAAAATGTTTGATATGTAGAAAAAAAATAGAGATTTACACAGGATTAAAATATCAAAATGTTCAATTTAAGGTAGGTCTTGTTCAAATTCAAATATCTAAATGTTTAAAAGTTGGGTTAAGATATCGACTGTAGAAAAATGTGTGGAATTAAAAGGAATGCGGGACATGGGGATGGAAGGACTGGGGGCCTCTGGGGGGAAGAGTGGCGATAGATTTAGGTGACGCGGCATGGTGTCTCGAGAGTATGTTAACTAGTGTCCATTTTTATGCTTATTTTGGGTAAGAGAGCGTGCTATCTCTCTAGTTCTAGTTATTTCGGGGTATGGATTAAGATGAATTATTAGATCTGTGTGGATAACATTGAACATTAAATAGGTGGGTGGAAAATTTGTGACAGAATGGGGTGTGTTATTAGAAATTTGCGGATTTTTTCTGAGGTAAAAGCGGGCGCTCTGTCAGATAACAGACATTTTGGAAATCCTTGTTGTAGTACAGTTTTGAGAGTTTGAATGTACGTTAGGGTACTGGTTTACTGGTTAAACTCCCTTTGAGAGTGGTGAAAGCTTGTTGGTAGTTTTATGGTGTATTTGAAAGAGGTAGTTTTCTCGGTTTTCGTAAGTGCTGTGTATCGACATTGTTGCGGAAAAAAAAAATGTTATTCAATGATGTCAGGTTTAGATGTGGGTAAAAGTGCGACTTTCGACGTAGCCACGCTTTGGGATGAAATGTGTCACAGGCATGAAGGCGTCTTTGGCCTGTTAAGTGAGAAAAATTGTTGTGTTTCGCTTTGTGACACTAGTGAAGTGAATTGAATGGAAAGGTGTCACGTGAAGTCGTTGTTGGTACAAAATCTAACCTGTTTCACCATGAATAACAAATTTACTAGTCCTGAGTGGTGGTTGTACAAAACACATCGAGATATCTTGGTTGTTAGTGATTGTGGCACGTTTAGTGGCGACGGAGCTTGTGTTGCTCGAATTCGATTTGTTGCTAAGTCGCGCGCTAATAGATGGTGGCCAATTGTAGAAAGTGATGGGAAGTGTGTTGTAGTTTGTTGAGAGAGATGTGTGGATAATTAATAATTATGCATGTAAAAGGAAAGGACGAGGGAGTGAAACTATGTTGGGATTTAATGATTGTAATAGTTTTGGAAGACTGTGACTTAATTTAGCTACTGACGTGGTAGTTGATGGGATTTTTATTTTTAACTTTTTGGGGAAAGATAGTTACTTTTTTAGTTGTGATTTTGAAGATATTGTATCTTTCGATTTTTTGCAATTTAAAAAAAAAAATGCGTTTCACCTATGTTTATTAAAATTTGAATATATTTTTTTAAATCGTTGATTATGGTAGTGCAAATATTATCCTTGTAAAAGGGGTAATGGCGTTATAGTGACTTATAAATTGAATGGGGCGTTTATATAAAATATTGAACATAAAAATGATTTTTGCAAAGTTTTGAGCATTTGATTAAAAAATTGGTGTTTTGGTATAAAAATAAGATATTAAGAAAAACACACAAATAAGTTTAGAATTATGATTCGAGTAATTAAAAAAAAATAATGATTTTTTAAAAATGTAAAATTTGAAGTAATGAATTAAAATTTATAGGTTGCTTAAAATAAAGTAAAAATTGATAAATGGGGTTGTAAAAGGTTTAAAATTTGAATTGAAATGATATAAAAATGGTAAAAATTGATTTTAAAATGATTACAGTGAAAATAAACATTAAATTTATGGAGAATCAAGTTGTGAGCATGAGGAGAAAGTTTTTTAAAAACTCACAGTTTTGAGGATTGTTCCGTCAGGATACTTGGTCTTTGGTTGTCGTCCTACTGATGACGTGGAAGACGCTCCAAGTAGAGCTTGTAGAAGCTTGTAACTTCTGTTTGGTGACGGCGGCATGTTTTCAATCCTGGAAGATGGTTGCGTTGTAAGGCCGAAGGGGGAAAGTCTCACCGGCTTATTTTGCGGGATTTTCGGCTGTGTCGTTGGAGGGGGAGATTGCTTGCTCCTGATATATAGTCTCTTGTTGGGGAAGAGATTGATAGGTCGTTTAGTTGGAATGGCGGCGGGCTTGTTCCTCCATCTTTGCTCTTCTCTCTTTTCTATCTGTACAGTCTTCTTACCTTCTTCACTGTGGTGTCCTTCGTTTGGGTTATCCTGTCGACTCTCTGAAATAAGTTGAGGTCTGGTAGCCTCTTGTAGAATCCTGTCGACTCTCTGTAATAAGTTGAGGTCTGGTAGCCTCTTGTAGAATCCTGTCGACTCTCGCTATATGCTGTGGTAACCGGTGGTCAAACCTGTAGTAGCCGAGAGGGACAGTCAGGGCGTGGAGAGTTTTCCAGTACCTCTCTGCACTTTGGAAGACCTTTAACAGTTTTCACAGAGTACAGGCAGTCGTGGTCGAGGCAGAGTGGAAAGCTTGGGAACCACACACACAAAACGAAGAGACACAGCTGAAGTAGGAAAGTTCCATGAACAGATAGGAGTTGAGCTAAGCAAGATGGAGATATAGAGTTCTTACTGTTTTACATGGCGATGATGTGGACCTGGCTACAAGCGACAAGGGCTTGCGCCGACGGTGAAGAGACTAACTGCGGACTAACTCTTGTCGGCTAAAACCGAGGTGTTTATATACCATTCTCGAGGAGGGGGGGGAGACATCTGCGAATTTGAACTTTGAACGTCTGGGGCATTCTGCACCCTATAGACCAGATGGCAACGGACTGCCGAATTCCTTTTCAGGGTTGTTGGATTGTCTGAGAATGTGAACTTTGAACGTCTGCACCCTTTGGCCTTGATGGCAACGACTCGCTAAATTCCTCTTCAGGATTGTTGGGTTTCTCTCTCGATCTTAGACGTTTTTAAATTTCTCAATCTTGCTTTAACTTAGCTCTTAATCTATTACATAGTTTTATTTATTTGTCTTTAATTTGTACAAAGTACATTACATATGGCGATGCAATATAGTTGTGTTTCTATATACAACACGACAATCTTGTTATAAGTAGTTATACAATATAGGGTTGTTGGTTTAAATTACCATATATATGTATATTGGGATTCAGACAATAACTCTGAAAGATATTACAGTGACCTTTATTGAAGACACACGAGATAACCAAGTGTGAACAAAAAAATAGACGACCAGCACGATATATCAATGTTTTCCACTTCCTTAAGTTATTTTCATTAGTGTAAACTAGTTAAATATGTGAATAGAGCTATTCATGAGTTTTTCTTCATGGCATGTACGACTGTGTGAGATAATATTCTCTTGTTATTCTTATCTTGAGAAAGATACACAGTACGAAAGTCGGTAATGAGTATTTACAAAGTTTAAATTACAGATATGAACAAGTATTTCAATTGAGCTGTTTATGAGTTTCTCCGTGGCATTTAGGACTGTGGGATAACATTCTCTAGTTATTCCCATATTTAGAAAGATTCAGTATCAGTACAAGATCCAGTAAGAAAGTCTAGGATGAGTATATTTAGAAAGTGTTTATATCATAAATATGAATAGAGCTGTTTATGTGTTTCTCCGTGGCATGTGCGACTGTGGGATAATACCCTCTAGTTTTATATTCCCATCTTGAGAAAGATATACAGTACGAAAGTCTGTGATGAGTATTTACAGTTTTTATATTCCAGTCATGAACAAGTGTTTGAATTAAGTTATTTATGTGTTTCTCCATGGAATATAGGATTGCTCTATCTAGTTATTCCTACTTGAAAAAGAGACACAGTACGAAATTTTAGGATAAGTCATTAAAAATGTTTATCTTTCTAATGCAGACATGAACAAGTATTTCAATTAAGTTATTTATGTGTTTCTCTATGGAATGTAGGATTGTTCTCTAGTTATTCCCATCTTGAGAAAGAGACACAGTACGAAAGTCTGTGACGGGTACATGGCGTGGGACAGGGATAATGAGAAAGAGCCGTGATGAAGATTGATCACGTATTTATTCCACGTCTTTTGTTTCTATAGCAACGGCGTTTTTTTAATCTCCTAGCTTGTTTTTTAAGGAAAAGACAAGAACACCGCTTCTTAGAGGATCGATTACAGGTACTGATCTTTGTCGAGATAAAAGTTCCAATCACTCTTGTTTTCTTTCTTCATTTATTCTGAATAGAATAGCACCAAGAAAGTAAAATTGTATTGGGATCAGGTGAATAAATTAAGAAAAATACATCTCCTTATCATCAATAAATAGGTTAATCCCTTAATAGAATGTTCAATTCAATAAGCTTGAGGGATGAGTATCTTCTTGCAAACAAATTTATTACTAAACTTTCGGGCTCAACGGCCCTTCGACAGCGTAGCGTAGTTTTACCTGTCGAAGAGCCGTCGAGCCCGAAAGCTTGTAATAAATTTGTTTGCAACAAGATACTCATCCCTCAAGCTTATTGATTTGAACATATCTCCTTATCTTTCAACTAAAATTCCTAATGGGACATGCGTCATCAATAAAAAGATAAATATAAGAAATTTTAAATATATTTTAATTATTTCATAATATTGGCTAAATACCTTTTACAAGAGAAGGAATCGCCTGATATTATCTTGAAGAAGGAACAAAAGTTAACGGAGTTTCTTTTATTAAAGCTGTAAATTCGGCAAGATTTTGGACTGACGTCCTTCGACAGGAAAGTTGTCTGTTGAAGGACGTCAAAGTCCGAAAACTTGCCGAATTTATAGCTTTAATAAAAGAAACTCCGTTAACTTTTGTTCCTTCTTCTAAATACCCTTTCTTGAGAATACCAAGAATTTTTTAAGAAAAAGGAATCTCCTTATCGTGCAACTGAAAGTTGCTGATGGCTTGCGCCATCTATTGGAATAAATATCAACTATTCTCGTTGATTTTTAATTATTCCAAAATTGGCCAAATACCCATTCTTGATTAAACGATAAAAAACAACGAGAATAGTTGATATTTATTCCAATAGATGGCGCAAGCCATCATCAACTTTCAGTTGCACGATAAGGAGATGTCTTTTTTCATAATTTATGCACCTTATCCCAGTACAATATTACATTTGTACTATTTTTTCACCAAGAATTTATTATGGAATAATTCAAACGATTAGTATATATTTATTCCGATAGATGGTGCAAGCCATTAGCAACTTTCATTCACCTGATCAGTAAATGCCTTTTTCTTAATTAAATAACTGGATCCCATTACAATTAAGCTATTATATCAGACAGTGTGTAGAAGAATTTTTTTATATATTTAAGAGAAAATATATATACATGAAAAAATAATAGAAAAAAAATAGGGTTTTGCCATCTGAAAAAGCACATGTGCTTTTGGTGGTGTGCTGTGTGCTGGTCAGGATATGCCTTTTTTATTTTTAATATATATATATATATATATATATGACATAATAAAAATCATATTTTTATTATTCATTAATATAATTATAATTTAAATAATCATAGAATTAACACAGAGTTAATTTTTTTAAATCCTTAACAAAAGGAGTACAACGCAATATTGTTTTTTGTTTATACTTAGAATATCATATAGAATTGTATGTATGCAAACTGTTTTGTTCTTAAAATATAATCATTAAAATAAATTCAATTTTGGATATAAAGTTATCATTTTCAATTCAATCCACGACTGCATGAATGAATTGGTAACGTACCTAAAATACATCTTTTTTTTACGACATATATATATATATATATATATATATAAAGCAATACTTAAAGTTTCACCGCATAAGTTTATTTTATTTGTGAAAAATCAATATTTATTTCAAAGAGAAATATCTAATATTTCTCTTTGAAATAAATATTGATCTTTCACAAATAAAAGAAACTTATGCGGTGAAACTTTAAGTATTGCTTTATAATCATATACGCCGCAGTCCTTTATAATATATATATATATAAAGAGACAAGTGTCGCCTCTCCCGTCAAAATAGACGTCAAAACTTGACGTCATCTATTTTGACAGGAGAGGCGACCTTTGTTGGATCAGGTGAATAAATTAAGAAAAAAGACATCACAAGAAACGGTATTTGGCCAAACCTGGAATAATTAAAAATCAACAATAGTTGATATTTGTACCGATAGATGCAACTTTTAGCCGCATGACCAGGAGATTCCCTTTTTGTTAATTAATAAAAGGCCAATTATACGTAATTTATACTTAAGACATTAATTAAAAAGGCATATATTGGATCAAAATATCATTTATTTTACCAATATTTCAGTTGGCCGAACGCCAACCTTTATCAAGGTGTTATAACATATTTAATGTTATAACACCTTGATAAAGGTAGGCCTTTTTGCCTTTTTAATTAAAGATTTATTTATGGATTGCTCTATTTTCAAAATACTTAAGACTGTATCTTCCATCTCTATATATGAAATACAGATAGAAGTTGGTTTTATATATTTGAAAATGAAAAATTCGTGTTAAAATAGTTTCAATTTTTATATATAGATGGCGTCCCCTTATGTCTGAAGTATTTACTCTGGAGAGATGGATGGGGGGGGATGATGAAGAGGTCTGGCTACACAATCTAGATAAAAGCCAGAGAGCGACCGCCATTTCCTGAACCCTAAACTTCTTTTTTCACCAATTGATTTCTTTAACTTCGTCTGTCGTGTAATTCCCTGATTGACCATTCTACATGTTTCTCTTTTTCTTCTTCTTTCTTATCTCCACTCAATCATATCAGGGTATCAAGCTTTGACAACCATCATGACTGGGCGAAGTAAAATGCGTCTGCCTTTGTCATTAAGACTAGGAGCACTACTCAGTGGCAGGCCAACTTAGCTCCGAAAGAAATGGCCACCTCTGACATGAGGAACAGATGCCATGTACAGCCGCTCCTAACATGGAGTACAAATGCTGCTCATCCTGTATCCCTGGAGCCCTTACAGGGTACTATCAGCCGGGCCAGCTGAGCCCAGGTTTTTTAGTGAGCTTGTTACTGCTCCCCTTCCTCCTTTTTCATCCGGGCTTGTGACCGGCAAAGGCGGAGTTACATGTTTCTTATTGTCAGGTTCTGGACTCCAAGTATATTTAAACTAGAGTCTATACATGGGGGTCGGTGGAAGGAGGATCTAAACCGTTGGTTTTCGAACGCTACGACCCGGGATCGAATCCCGCATTGGACACTTTTTTCTAATTAAAAAATGCTCCAATGGCCCCAGATTCTTTCAAAAGTCTAACCTCATCAGCAAGTACAAGTAACCAAACGGGGTTCTGGAACATTCGTAAGTGCAAAAGTCGAACTGCTTTTCACATGTGTAAATATGTGGTTCACTTACAGTAAAAGCAGTCGCCTACTTCTACCCGCCATGATTATCATGGTCTGTACCACATGTACTAGAGATAATAAGAGAAACTAGAATATTTAAAATCAAATATATTTAAACTAGAACATTGTCACGTTTTACATGTTCCATATACAGATTGTCAGGTACCACTCATGTGAACGGTTAGGATGTCTTTTTTATTTTAAATATCAACAACTGAACTTTTTTATTCTTTAAATTAACTCTTTTTCACATATATAAAGGGTGAAAAAAAAAAGAAAAATTTGGTCGTAGAGATACAGCTTGCACCACGCTGGCCGAGAACCAACCGCCCGAAACGCGTACATCGTTGGCTTTTCTTGATTAATCAAGAAAATGAGTTGGACAAATATCATAAAACGAGTTAAATCAACGTTTAGTTAATTTTTGTTCCACTAGATGACGCTCTGCTATCTAAAAATATTCATGTGAGCAGTCAGGATATGCCTTTTATGTTTTCAACATCAACACTTAACCTTTTTTTTAATCTTTTTTCTTCTTTTTTTTTCATATACATTAATAACAATATATAGTTTAATCTGTAAATTAAAACACACGCGATCTTTATTCAAATATAAAAAATAATAAATGTGATTTGTATTATCAATCAAATATAAACTGTATATACAGAGGTATAGCTATCTGTTAGATATATATATGTGGTACATAATCAGCTAAAGGTAACTCTAGAAAAAAAAGTGAATAATCGACAATTTAGTTTCAAACTTCCATAATATACTCCAATTTTAACATAAGGTAAAAAGCAATCATTGCGGAAGAATTTTTACAAAATAAATCTTAGATAAAGAGGAATGTGCAGAGTCTATTAATCAGTTCACGCAAACTTTGGAAAAACTTCTAAATGAGAAAAGTAATTGGTTTGGCTCTTAGATGGCTGGAATTATTATGGATGTGTGGGAGGTTTCTTTCCTTCTAGCTTGTGTTGGATGTTATTGATAGTGGGATTGATTTCTATGGAACATGATCCATGGGCAGCTATGGCCTTGTTGATTCCACTTCTATGGCTGCTTCGTATTTCTACATAGCTTCCTCATTGTACCTACTTTTTACATCACTCATTCTCTCTCTCCCATCTACATTTGATGTTTGCGGAAGAGCGATTGCTCGAAGCATATTATATATTTATAAATGTAAGAAAAAGCCATCTCCTTATCGTGCAACTGAAAGTTGCTGATGGCTTGCGCCATCTATCGGAATAAATATCAACTATTCTCTTTGATTTCTAATTATTCCAGAATTAGCCAAATACCTATTATTGATTAATCAAGAAAAGCTAACCACGGACGCGTTTCAGGCTGTTGGCCCTCATCAGCGTGGTGCAAGCTGTACCTCAACGACCAAAAAAAAAAAAAAGGTCATTAAGGCATCCTGAAAAATCATGAAACGGGTAGTTAAGGCCAGAATTGCGTGAGACCGCGACACAATGTGAAAAAATAGTACAAATGTGATATTGTACTGGGATAAGGTGCATAAATTAAGAAAAAGGCATCTGCTTATCGTGCAACTGAAAGTTGCTGATGGCTTGCGCCATCTATCGGAATAAATATAAACTATTCTCGTTGATTTATAATTATTCCAGAATATATAAATGTATGCAATTCTACTGTTCTCAAAGCCTATGTCCATAGTTCATCTAAAATACCCATTTCAAGAGTCGGTTAAACTGAACAAACTGCTCTTCGCCTTATCTATGACTGTCCGAACTTTACAGAAGTGAGACATCGATTGTTCCCTGATCTAAATCATTTAACTCTCTTACATCAACAACCTTGTTTGTATAAATTTTATCAACCCTGTCGCTTGATATATGTAAATATTTAAACCTGTTTCAGTTTATTTATTTATCTGCCTTCTTTGTTTCCTCTGTAATAGGCGCAAATACTCCAATATCGCGCTCCTTGTTGGTTAATAAATGAATAAAATATCACTCATAACTGATATATGTAATGTTCGAAAGTTATTACACTGTAATATTTGATGTATTACACTGTTGTAGAATCCTAACGACTCACTGTAACGTTGGGACAATACCTTTTTGGATTGATGGATTGAGTTGATTGGTGATTGGTTGAATTGTGGTGGGCGCAGTCGTTGTTGCTGAGTGGTAAGGTATTCAAACAGGGGAAAATAACGAAACACAGAGTTTGGGTTGGAAAAGGCTAGCAATCTAGGGAGAAAAGGAGTTGAAGCTATTGGTTTGAGTTGGCTATTGACTATAACTGTTCACATGATTGAGGATTGACCTATCTGAGGGGTTGAGGAGATGGGATTGGCTCCAAGCTGGTCTCAACGGCGGTCCAGGTGCTAACTCGATCCTGTCCAGTTCCCAACTGACTATACCTCGTTCCCGATTTAAGACGAAAGTTATTCCGGGCTCTCATTGGATGAATTTCCAGGGGTGCTCGATTCCCATTGGTTCCTAACTAATTCCCTACTCTCTGATTGGGTCTTTGCTATCCTTTTGTTTCTGGACTTGTTCTAACCTTATCCAGGAAATGCTAGGTTCTTGAACCCAGTTTTATGAGTTCCGGGGTAATAAAACCTGCTAATGATTGCTTCCTCTTTGGTGGCCTTTCTCTCCCAGTTTCTTAAGCCTTGTCTTTATTAAAATCTTTTAAAACATACATTGCATACATATTGGGGCGGGTTTGCATCCAGTTATGTACACATTATGACATATATCAATATAATTTATAAGCAATAAGAACATTTAGCACGGTTTTTTCATATAGAAAAACTTCTACTGTCCTTACTGTGATGACAAAATATTTGGAGGACCTGGCTCATCAGAGGTGAACCCTCCCTGTGGTTTCGCCAGTTTAATCTACCACACTTCTCTAATACTGTATTGGACTATTCTGCTTATATATATCCAGCTCTGTAAAGAAGAATTATTGGTTTAGCTATTTAATCCCGCAAATTAATGTTATATATACGTGTGTGTGTGTCAAATATTCCTTTTTGTTCGTTTTGGTCAATATTTACAACTTTGGAAAGTTTTTTTTTTTTTAATAAAATATACGCTCATGGACAAAACTAAAAGGAGTGGAATGTCTTTTATATCGCCGGTCGTCTATTTTTTTAATTTGAAGGAGACAGAGGCAATTTTGTTTACATTTGTTTATCTCGTGTATCTTCAATAAAGGTCACTGTAATATATTTCAGAGTTATTGTCTGAATCCCGATATACATGCTAAAAGTACAAATTCCTTAAGTACTGTCTCCATGAGTGTAAACATGGTCTAATCTACGATTAAAGCTGATGATCCAAAGCTCGGAGATGGCTAACAGTTGTGAAATAGACTGGATTGCGAGAGACATGGTATTACGTGATGGACTCCTGGTGACGCCATCTGTCCTGGCTCAGGGTAAACAATTAGTTTGAGTGCGCTCTGGGTGACAGCGTTGTTAGGACTTGGATTGGACACCTCAGATAGAGTCTTTCGTATGCAAATACACATTACGTCCACGCATATAGCCCACAAGCATATAAAAACACACATAAGAACATACACCACACATAAGCCTTACTTATCACACACACACCAATGCAATAATACAACAGTGTGGTAGATTAAACTCTCCAAACCGCTAGGAGGATTCACCAATGATGAGCCAGACCCTCTCATTAATTTACCATTACATTAAGGGCAGTAGAAAATTGATTTATTTTTAAAAGAAACATACGATTCAAAAATGGTTTACATTTCTTATAATGAATTTCTTACAAAGTTTCTCCTTTAAATACCTTTTCAACATGAACCTTAAGGTATTAATAATACACACAGCTTTATTAAGACCGTCGTCTTATACAGATTCACCACAGGATGAAATCATAGATAGAGCTCCTATACTCCAGTCAGCACAGAACCCAACAGCAGCCTCCAGGTCCGACACATGTCCAGTGTCACAGATTCTACCGTGCATAGATTAGCGTATTTCCCCTTTTTTAATATTGGTAATCGACTATTGATTATTCCTTGTTTTAACATATTCTAAATTGTCTAAATCCTTGTTCGATTTAGTATATGTTGCAAGAGTTAAGGTATTAATATCATTAAACAACCTCCAGGTCCGACACATGTCCAATGGCCACAGATTCTACCGTGCGTAGGTAAGCGTATTTTTCCCTTTTTTTAATATTGATAATCGACGTATATTTATTCCTTTTTTAACATATTCTAAACGGTCTAACTCGTTGTTCTATTTAGTATATGTTGCAAGAGTTAAGGTATTCGGGACAGGCCTGATAGAAGACGAGCTGGCCATCCTCGCATCGGCGAAATCAAGAATCAACCGATACTTCGTCCAGGTCGGGCTGGGCCAGGCCATCGAGGACATCGCCTGGAGGAGGACACTATCACGGTGGGGAAGAACACCTGGCTGATATTTTTCATGTAAATATTTTAAACTGTAACCTCTCTCCCTACTGTTGTTGACTAGATGTTAATATACTGTTTTTAATTGTCAATTGTCAATAGTTAAAGTTTTAATGACATTAGGGTATATAGGTATATAATAACATTAAAGAATTGAACTCCAGTAGAATTCTCAGACCTGTAGATATCCTCTACAAATTGCTGCTTCCAAACTTCTACTCATTAATGTTTTATCTTTCATCGGGTTTCCAGGTCTATATATCGGAATTTTGTTGTTTTGTTCGCCTTAAAAAATAAATCCACATTGTTTTTTTCCTCTCTCTGAGTTTACTTCTAAACTTTCCAGAACACTTTGTAAAAAGGATTTCACCAGAAGCACTTTATTGATGAATCGGACAAACTTTCCGTTGACCTACAAGTTCTTCTCTTAATTGGTATTTTTCTTGAGGGAAACATTGTGTTATTAGTTTGAGTCAAAAGGTGATACAATAAATATTATGATGCATTAGCGCGCCATCTGTTATCAAAATACGAAACTATTATAGACGCGTATGATTCTTTTCAAAATAAAAAGTAAGGGCAGTAGAAATTGTTTTATTTTGAAAAGGATCATACGCGTTTATAATAGTTTCGTATTAAGTTTTCTATTATTTTATTAGCAGAGTATTATTTTTTATGTTTATATTTTGTTATACTCTGTACACTTCTCTCTTTTACTTATCTTTTGTGCATCACTCATAATTTGTTCTTGCCTGAAATAAATTGTTGTCTCATCCCGAAGTTGGTCTTCCCTAATTTTCCACGTGGCAATATCTTTCTAGAAAAGCATATGTCCAGATATAAAATAGCGAAACCAATTTAAACACTCAAATGGATGAATAAGAAGATTCAACCACACAGGTATAAACTTGAACAAATCAATAAAAAACATCGAATAAATGTTAGACTCAATTCACAATGTACGTCATGAAACTCTAACAACACTTAAATGTACCAACATTTCACCCTACGTATTGATTTCCAAAATATCAGCAAATAAATCTAAGGCAATAGCTTACTATACATTTTTAGATCATCATTATGTAAGGACCAGTCAACAATTAAATGACTTTGAGACGAAGAGTAAAGCCAGTTCAAATTTCCATCTTACTACCTATGTAAATAACACAAGACGATTATTACCTTACCCAATTGGGAGAATCTGTATGGGGCATGTCCCTAATAAAGGCTTTGTGTGTGACTCTAGCAACACTATACAAACTCTCTAACCATTATAATTAGTAGTGACGTTAGATGAATGACAAAGTGCTGTGGTGGGGGTTGAATGCCTACAGTAATTAAATGTACATAACACGGTCCTCTTTGTTCCAATGTTCCATTCTTCAACATCCTACTCTACTCTATTCTGCTCTGTGTGTATGTTTACATAGCCACATTTAGAGATAGAAGAGTAATTACCAACGGTATAGCGGTTCTTTATTTTAAAAGCTAAATGCTTTAAATACAACTACTATATAGAATTAAATATAACTCGGCCACTAAATATTTTTATTATCTCGACGTTTCGACAAAACTCTTTTGTCTTCGTATTTATTTTTCTCGAAACGTCGAGACAATAAGAAAGATTTACTGGCCGAAGTATCTTTAATTTGAAGAACTATGAATGCCGGCCAGGCAGCCTCTATCTTTACCATATCATATAGAAGATAAAAATGTTAGGATGGTTTGACTCAATTGTTTATAGTCATCTCAATATTTTAAATCTTTCTCTTATTGGTTGGCCTTCCAAAACATAACAAGAGAGGTATGTGGTGTTGCCTAGATCGGAATTTGCAGAGTCTGAAAGATAATTTATTGTCAATGGCATGACTTTTATTTACATATAAACTTCTTCAGACTTATTATTAATGTAGTATAGTTGTATATTTACATGTTAGTTGGGGCATGCTATTTTGCATATGTGCGAACGTGCAAATTTGGTGTATATACACTCATGAACAAAACTTGAGGAAGTTGTACCTTTTAGCATGTATATCGGGATTCAGACAATAAATCTTGAAGATACACTCATACACAAAACTTAAGGAAGTTCTACCTTTTAGCATGTATATCGGGATTCAGACAATAACTCTGAAATATACACTCATAGACAAAACTTAAGTATGTTTTACCTTTTAGCATGTATATCGGGATTCAGACAATAACTCTGAAATATACACTCATGGACAAAACCTAAGTATGTTCTACCTTTTAGCATGTATATCGGGATTCAGACAATAACTCAATAGTAATTTTGTCAATGAAAACTGTCCTTTATAGAGATATATTCTCTAGCGTGAGTATCTTATTCTCATGGAGTATGTTCTACTATAGTATGCTTTTTCTTTTGAAAGGAAAAATGCTTTATACAATGTCATACAATACGTTATTAAGACTAAAAAAAAAACGAATTTTTTTATTGGCAAGGAAAAAAGCAAAAGAAAGAACAAGTTTCTAAATTGAGGGTAAGTGGTGGGACACATTGTTTGAAGTGACCTTATGGCTGCGAAACCATGGCATCATTATCTAGGACCACCATTTTGGTTTTACGAGCCCTTGAGAATAAAAGAAAAAAAGGGAAATTTCCAGAATACTAGTCACCTATTACAAAACCTCGAGTCATAAAATATGACGTGAGCTGCTAAAATTGGTATTTCAGTTTTGAGAACTTTTATTTTTATTTGAAACTTTGAATATTTATTGTTTTATATAATTCTTCAATCCCTACGTATTGCTTTCAAAAATACCAGCAAACAAATCTAAGGCAATAGCTTATTATAAATTTTTCAGATCATCATTATGTAAGGACCAGTCAACAATTGAATGACTTTGAGATGAAGAGTAAAGCCAATTCAATTCCTATGTAAATAACACAAGATGATTATTACCTTACCCAATTGGGAGAATCTGTATGGGGCAAGTCCCTAATAAAGGCTTTTGTGTGCGTGTGATATGATTCTACAATCAAAGAGCATTTATAAGAACATTAGAGAATGGAATTTGATAAACAAGGACATGTTTTTACGCTTAATAGGCTTCAGGATGTTTGCAGCGCTGATTTACATAATTACATAAAGCATATGTAAATAGGAAGTGAGCGGTAAAATTGACACATGGTTATCTGATGGACAAACTGTTGATATCCAGGTCTCAATTTCAAACACCATAATGAAGTAATTCGTTGTTCATGTAACCAAAAGGGGCTCTGGCACATTTGTAAGTGCAAAAGTCGAATTGCTTTTCACATGTGCAGATATGTGTTGAACTTACAGTAAAAGCAGTCGCTAACTACCCATTATGATTATCATGACCTGTACTACGTCTACTAGGGATAAATTAAAAAAAGTAATTTGTTTAAAATAATAATCTAATTCAAAGTTCTGCCAATCTTACACAAAACTAAATCCACAAATATTACTATCATTCGAATGGATTTTTGAAACTCTTGTAAAACTTCAAATTTAAACTGTTTCTACATGTTTAGATTTACAGTGAAATTTTGAGATACATTTGAAGCGTCACACAAAACGCGCTAACGAAAACCTCAAATACATTTATTTCTTAAAGGCTGACTACCAAAATATTTAACTTTTTCCTTTATCCGGACAAAGGGCAACGCTTATGTTGAAACTTTGACAAAATAAAATATATTTGTGACCCAAAAGTATTATCATTTGTAAGAAATACAGTAAAGGCAGTCGATAACTACTAACCATGATTATCATGGCTTATACCACGTGTAATTTGGATTAGTAAAATAAACAACAGATAGTTCCAAACGTCAGAAACAATAAAAACTATGACTGAGTCTCCAAGAAAGGGTCACTGTGGGCAAACCCCAACAGCCCTGGTCTGTCCAATGGAAAGAAAATTATCCCAAATTCCAGGTCATCCTATGTTTAAACTATGATAACCACCCAGGGATATTATGGCTAAACGCTCGGCATTACTTTAAGATAAAAGTATCGTTAAATATACAAATAACTTGTAACTCGTATACTTTCAAATAATTTTATAGAGAGACTTATAGTTTTTAAAAATATATTAATATACTTAATACAAGTGGTACAGGCCATGGTAATTTTGGCGGTTAATAGTTAGCGACTGCTTTTCCTGTTTACATCACATCACATTACATCACATGTCGTCTCTACGTATAGAAATGTGCAAAACTTCTACACGCGTAGAAGGCAGTTCGAATTTTGTACTTACAAGTATGCCAGAGCTCCGTTTTGGTTACTCGCATTCACTGAGGATGTTGGACTTTTGAAAGAATCGTGGGCCATTATAGAGAAATTCATTTTTTTTTCTTCAGAAAAAAAAAGTGGCCAATGCGAGATTCGATCCCGGGTCGTTGCTGTGGGAATTCGACAGTGTATACCATGCGTCCACCAACATATAACACTACAAATAACTTATAACTTATATATAAGTTAGATAGCTTGTCCAAATATATTGTGATGCATTAGCGAGCCATCTGTCATGAAAATTCCAAGAGTCTAGCATCAGTATCACTATAAAAGAAAGATCGAAAATACAATATAACAGCGGTATGGTAGATTAAACTGGCGAAACCGCTAGAAGGGTTTACCACTGATGAGCCAGGCCCTCCAATTAAATTTTCCATTACAGTAAGGGCAGTAGAAATTGTTTAATTTATTAAAGAATCATACACGTCTATAATAGTTTTGATTTTTCACAAATATTTTGTATCAAAAGAAGAAAATCTCTATCCTAAAGTATAATAACGATCGTGGTCTATTGATCCCTAGTCAAGTTCTATGTTTATAAAGAGAACAAATCAATGCTACTTCCCCGAGCTACGTAAACACACAAGAATACAAATTGTGATTTTAAAAGATTCCCCTCAGGGCTAACAATCTGTCTTACCATGGATTAGAATAAAGGAGTTATGTCTTTTTCCAGATATGCAATCCACCCTTCATGCTTAGATTAATCAAATTTTTCAAGCTTGCCAAAACTCGCAATTATAAAAATATTTCTTATTCAGAATTATAAATATTTTATATTTAAAATTTATTTACATATTTAATTAAGAATCCCATCCTTGTTGTGATATGTTAAATAACATATAATAATGTTACGTATTATATTTATTATTGACTATGCAAAATGATGTCATTTGTCAATTGTTTTAACTTATGTAAACTATTTCCTTTTTATCTCTATCTTTCTATTTTGTATAAAAGGAGATTACTGGATTAAATAAACATTCAGTTCAACTTGTAAAGCTAGAACGAGTCTTATTCTGATAACACTTAGCCATTACAACAATCCTCTCGTCGCCCATTTGTCTTTATATTTAAATTAATGACATTTGTTTACACACAATAACAATTTATTCTCGAAACATCTTTTGATTAGAACATAGATGATGATGATAAAAACAGAATATAGAAAATCAATGATAAATAATACACAACAGAAGTCCTCTTGTTTGTCTCCAAGGATGTTTGTGGAATTAGCCAGGTTAGATGGAAACACGTCCTGGGAGATAATACACAGCGCGTATATATTTGCTGATTTATCTACTTTCTGTGAACCTAGCTACGTATAGATACGACCTGCTGTTGTTTATTGATGTTTATCTCGATGCCTTTTTTCCAGGAGTAAAACGGTCCTGAAAAAGACACTTCCCTTATCAATATAGACGCACATACTATCTTCCATCTATTGATTGTTTCTCTACAAATTTAACTATTAAAGAAGCAATTTTTGGTTTAAAAACACAAATCCTACTGCTCTTATCTGCTATGGGAAAATATTGAGAGGGCCTGGCTCATCAGGGGTGAACCAAGCTCTCAGCCAGGCTCATCAATGGTGAATAAACTTCTCAGCCTGGCTCATCAATGGTGAACCAACCTCCCAGCCTGGCTCATCAGTGGTGAACCAACCTCCCAGTCTGGCTCATCAGTGGTGAACCAACCTCCCAGTCTGGCTCATCAATGGTGAACCAACCTCCCAGTCTGGCTCATCAATGGTGAACCAACCTCCCAGTCTGGCTCATCAGTGGTGAACCAACCTCCCAGTCTGGCTCATCAGTGGTGAACCAACCTCCCAGTCTGGCTCATCAATGGTGAACCAACCTCCCAGCCTGGCTCATCAGTGGTGAACCAACCTCATAGTCTGGCTCATCAGTGGTGAACCAACCTCCCAGCCTGGCTCATTCGTGGTGAACCAACCTCTCAGCCTGGCTCATCCGTGGTGAACCAACCTCCCAGTCTGGCTCATCAGTGGTGAACCAACCTCCCAGTCTGGCTCATCAGTGGTGAACCAACCTCCCAGCCTGGCTCATCAGTGGTGAACCAACCTTCCAGCCTGGCTTATCAGTGGTGAACCAACCTCCCAGTCTGGCTCATCAACAGTGAATCAACCTCCCAGCCTGGCTCATCAGTGGTGAACCAACCTCCCAGCCTGGCTCATTCGTGGTGAACCAACCTCTCAGCCTGGCTCATCCGTGGTGAACCAACCTCCCAGTCTGGCTCATCAGTGGTGAACCAACCTCCCAGTCTGGCTCATCAACGGTGAACCAACCTCCCAGCCTGGCTCATCAGTGGTGAACCAACCTCCCAGTCTGGCTCATCAGTGGTGAACCAACCTCCCAGTCTGGCTCATCAGTGGTGAACCAACCTCCCAGCTCCCAGTCTGGCTCATCAGTGGTGAACCAACCTCCCAGTCTGGCTCATCAGTGGTGAACCAACCTTCCAGTCTGGCTCATCAGTGGTGAACCAACCTCCCAGCTCCCAGTCTGGCTCATCAGTGGTGAACCAACCTCCCAGCCTGGCTCATCAGTGGTGAACCAACCTCCCAGCCTGGCTCATCAGTGGTGAACCAACCTCCCAGCCTGGCTCATCAGTGGTGAACCAACCTCCCAGCCTGGCTCATCCGTGGTGAACCAACCTCCCAGTCTGGCTCATCAGTGGTGAACCAACCTCCCAGTCTGGCTCATCAGTGGTGAACCAACCTCCCAGCCTGGCTCATCAGTGGTGAACCAACCTTCCAGCCTGGCTCATCAGTGGTGAACCAACCTCCCAGTCTGGCTCATCAACGGTGAACCAACCTCCCAGCCTGGCTCATCAGTGGTGAACCAACCTCCCAGCCTGGCTCATTCGTGGTGAACCAACCTCTCAGCCTGGCTCATCCGTGGTGAACCAACCTCCCAGTCTGGCTCATCAGTGGTGAACCAACCTTCCAGCCTGGCTTATCAGTGGTGAACCAACCTCCCAGCCTGGCTCATCAGTGGTGAACCAACCTCCCAGCCTGGCTCATTCGTAGTGAACCAACCTCCCAGTCTGGCTCATCAGTGGTGAACCAACCTCCCAGTCTGGCTCATCAGTGGTGAACCAACCTCCCAGCCTGGCTTATCAGTGGTGAACCAACCTCCCAGTCTGGCTCATCAACGGTGAACCAACCTCCCAGCCTGGCTCATCAACGGTGAACCTACCTCCCAGCCTGGCTCATCAGTGGTGAACCAACCTTCCAGCCTGGCTCATCAGTGGTGAACCAACCTTCCAGCCTGGCTTATCAGTGGTGAACCAACCTCCCAGTCTGGCTCATCAACGGTGAACCAACCTCCCAGCCTGGCTCATCAGTGGTGAACCAACCTCCCAGTCTGGCTCATCAGTGGTGAACCAACCTCCCAGCCTGGCTCATCAGTGGTGAACCAACCTCCCAGTCTGGCTCATCAGTGGTGAACCAACCTTCCAGCCTGGCTCATCAGTGGTGAACCAACCTTCCAGCCTGGCTTATCAGTGGTGAACCAACCTCCCAGTCTGGCTCATCAACGGTGAACCAACCTCCCAGCCTGGCTCATCAGTGGTGAACCAACCTCCCAGTCTGGCTCATCAACGGTGAACCAACCTCCCAGCCTGGCTCATCAGTGGTGAACCAACCTCCCAGCCTGGCTCATTCGTGGTGAACCAACCTCTCAGCCTGGCTCATCCGTGGTGAACCAACCTCCCAGTCTGGCTCATCAGTGGTGAACCAACCTTCCAGCCTGGCTTATCAGTGGTGAACCAACCTCCCAGCCTGGCTCATCAGTGGTGAACCAACCTCCCAGCCTGGCTCATTCGTAGTGAACCAACCTCTCAGCCTGGCTCATCCGTGGTGAACCAACCTCCCAGTCTGGCTCATCAGTGGTGAACCAACCTCCCAGTCTGGCTCATCAGTGGTGAACCAACCTCCCAGCCTGGCTTATCAGTGGTGAACCAACCTCCCAGTCTGGCTCATCAACGGTGAACCAACCTCCCAGCCTGGCTCATCAGTGGTGAACCTACCTCCCAGCCTGGCTCATCAGTGCTGAACCAACCTTCCTCCACCACCGCAACAACAGGTGAAAACATCTTGTAATGATGTTGGAACATTATCAATATAATTGACAGTTTATCAGTACGAAAGGATAGTCATAGCATCAACATTAACGAAAATTAATAGCACCAAGAGATCGCTGCAATAGCAATACATCTTGTAGTGATGTTAGAACCTTAGATGATAGTGTAGTGCATACAAGTATCTTGGCATGAAGAGATGGCCTCACCAAGAGGATAAAAAGTAGGGCGAGAGGAACCATGTGTTTGATGGGAGAGATTAGAGTGAAGGAAGCGGGCACTCTAGAGAAATCTTTCATACTTCAAGTGACAACCTTCGTCATCACACTTTTATTTTACCAAAGATACGCTTCCATCTTGGTGATTCTATTTCTTATATAGATTACAAGGATCGCCTTATAATTGATTGTGTCTAACTGGCTTTGTACTCATTGTTTGAGGAAGAAAATTGCTCGATTCAAATATTTATATGTAATTCTACTAAGTTTTATTCCCACTATAGAGACATATAAACAACATTTACGTGAACTCCCTTTTCCTGTCATCAGATTAATCGCGCAATTTAGGACCCTTTCAATTTTTTCAGAGAACACCATCTGATTTTAATGAGGGGTGAAGACCTGAAATGCACCTTCTGTGGATCAGGAATAACAATGGAGATGTTGCACTACTTATTTGATTGTGCTGCTCTGTCTGAGGAAAGACGAAAACTAAATGATAAAACGGGGCAACTTTGTCCTTCATTTCCGGCACAAATTAATGAAATATCAAAGAATAGGTATATAGTGGTGGCGATATTTGGATTCCATAGGATTATATCCAGGGCCACACAGTGTTCTCCCTATCCCTTGTGAACTGACGAATCCTGTATAGGGAGAGAGGCCCTAAATAAAGGCTTTGTTGTTGTTGTATATGTAATTCTACTGTCCTAAAAGCTTATATCTATATGTTGTATATATATTAATTAATTGTTGCCACAGAGTGTGTGTAAGCTCACAGGTAAATAAGTGCTAACCGAAAGAGAAAAAAGTTCCTTTGTTTAATATTAGTTTCCCTTTTATATTTTGTTCTCTCTCTTGTAAATCAATAAATATAATGTTTAATTAATAATTATTGGAATCAGTTTCATTAAAAAATTTAAGCAAAGTCAACACCATAGTTGCGTGAATACCATTTCTAAGGTTCCACCCTTCAGTGTAGCATATATAAGTAGAATGATCCAATACAGTATTAGAGCTCTATAGAAGCGGTCTGGTAGATTGAATTTGGCAAAACCGCTGGGAGATTCACCACTGAGTCAAGCCCTTCCAATAATTTTCAATCGCAGTAAGGACAGTAGAAGTTTTTTTTTATGTGTAAAAGAAAGATTCTTGCTTTGAAGCTTCCATTTCTTCTACCAAAGATGTTGGCGGTGAGAGAATTTGACCAGGGAGTTCTACCCACATCCAGGGAATATAGCTGCAGGATTGTGGAGAGCTCAATATCCACAGCCTGTATATTAAAGATGAATGTATACAAACTGCGTGTTTTAAAGATATGGAAATCCACACTCATGAAAAAACAAGGAAGAAAGTGGAAATTATTTGATTTTGCCTTTCGTCTATTTTGAAGAAGACAGAGGCAATTTTGTTTACACTTGGTTATATCGTATGTCTTCAATAAAGGTTACTGTAATATCTTTCAGAGTTATTGTCTGAATCCAGATATACATGCTAAAAGTAAAACTTCCTTAGGTTTTGTCCATGAGTGTCTCTAACGAATATTTTCATTACAAGAAAGAGGCATATATTGGATTTTAGATGTAATACCTTATTTAGGATATTTGTTTATATTGCAGATATAGGTTTAGATTAAAGAATTTTATATATAAAAATGAAAGCATAAAAGAACGAATGTTTCTTGTGCACATAAAACAAACTTCTACTCTTGGCGAAACCGCTGGGAGCGTTCATCACTTATAAGCCAAGCCGTCCCAATATTTTTTCATCGAAGTAAGGACAGTAGAAGTTTGTTTTTATGTATAAATGAAACCATCGTGCTTTAATGCGTCAAATTCCTATAAATAGATGGCGCGTTATTGTAATATAATGTATATATAGAGATATTTCTGGTAAATCGTTATTTATACTATTAGTATTCTTGAGTTCCTATCTGCAGAACAAACATACCGTCACTGTATTCCAAGTTTACAAAGTAGGTGTCCCAGCTCTCACTTCTAGCCAAGGCCAACACTGACAGAACAATAGCTCGGCCCTGACCTGCCTGATGTCATGGTCAGACATGGGGTTCAATGCCCATAATGGAAATTGAGGTTTCTTTATACTTCTTCATTAGTAAATTAAATTTTATTGCCATCTATCGTTAAAATTTTACACAAATAAATTTACTGGCAATGCGTTTCTTTTAAAATACAATATAACGCGGCTGATGATTGTAAAACGAAAATTGAAATTATACCGCGAATGTTTCTTTATAAAAGAAACATTCGCGTTTCTTTTAAATATTTAATATTTGATGATATTTAAAAGAAACGCATTGCCAGTAAATTTATTTGTGTAAAATTTTATACTTCTTCATTGCAATATCATTATTTTCAAAAGCCTTTTATTGAGACACAGACTCGTCCCGGAGTTCTAGAAAGAACAAAAAATCCAACAATTATAAATGGAAATTTTGCCGAGAGGATATTGATCTATAAAAATAAAAATCACCTCTCCCGTTAAAAAATGCTTTAAAGCTAGACGCCATCCATTGACCGTCGTCGCAAATTAGCGGCCTCGGATCGTTGACAAAACCACAACACCAGCTTTGGAAAACTGAAAAGCGTCCACCTAGAGACCATGGTTTCTGGCTAATGACACTCGTCAGTTTGTGAATATTCCATTAGATCCCGTGTAGATCTCATGGAATAAAGTCCGCCCTAGACTGACGAGGGCCATTAGCCCGAAACCATGGTTTCTAGGTGAACGCTTCTTAGAACGCTTCTATATTTTTGAAGGAGACAGAAGCAATTTTGTCCACACTTGGTTATCCCGTTGTGTCTTCAATAAAGTGTTATATCTTTTATACTGTTTCTATTTTACCTTTAGCCATATTTATACATATATATTTAATACAGCCTCTGTATATATAGACATTCAATACAGCACCGCGCTAGATGGATTGCATATTTATTATGGCTCCATTGCTTATGCCAACCTTGTTACCGGATCTTTATATCTATACAGATTATACTATATACAACATAAAGGTCACTATAATATCTTTCAGAGTTATTGTATACATCCCGATATACATTCTAAAAGGTAAAACCCTTTAAGTTTTGTCTATGGGTGTATTTAAATGTAATTCTACTTCAGAAGATGAGAGATATATAAATGAACACTCAATAGTCAACCATATGTGATAAGATTTTACTGAACGTTGTTCGGCGACCTTTGGTCGCCAGTTTCAAAGTGACAGTGGAGCTGTCGCAATGTCAATCAGTACCAGAGAATATTGTCAAGTGTCACATATTCATCACGAGACTAAGACAAAAAATGTCAGTGTTTGACGCTGATGCTTTGGAAAAATACAAGATAATTGAACAAAAATAAGAAAAGATCAAATATGTGAAATAAACTCTGAGAGAAAACTGACAAAAACTATAACAAGACACAGAACAAAACACTATAAAGGAATGACAATACATCCAGATGGCACAAGAACCTATAGGACATGCAACAATTGTCCTGGTGTGGAACTAACACCTACTCACATATTCTCATGTCCAGCAATGGCCGCAGCCTTGCAGAAAATTGACATAGATCCAGAGCAACAGCTTTACACACCCAAGATAGTGGACATTGCTGCTGCTGTGATAAAGATGTATGGAGACATCTGAGGCTGTTCATTGGCACGACAACAACAACTAAGACATCATGACTAAGGTATCATGTACAACTGTCTATATTACAACGCACGGTGAAGTAACTTAATTGTAGAGTGTAGACATCTACACAATATTCACTTCGCTACAAAACAAAACTTAGCTTACATGGATCTAAAAAAAAACTTCCAATTAAGAAAGACTAATTAGTATAGAAACCTCGCCCATTTAATTAATCTCCCTCAATTCTTTTTTCGGTTTTTATTTACTTGCTGTTCACAACAATTTTGTTCTCATGTTTAGACAGGATTTCAACAGACTTGCTACACTTTTAGATCTTTTTATTTACTTGCTGTTCAACAATTTTTTTCTCATGTTTAGAAAGGCTTTCAACAGCCTTTCTACACTTATAGACAATGTTTAGACAGTTTTTCAACAGACTTGCTACACTTATGGACCATGTTTAAACATATTTTCAACAGAGTCTTTCTATAATTATGGACTTTTTTATTTATTCCTTGTTCAACAATTTTGTTCTATTGTTGAGACAGGTTTTTAACAGACTTGCTACACTCATGGACCATGTTTAGACAGATTTTCAACAGTCTTTCTATACCTATGGGCTATTTTTTATTTACTTGCTGTTCAAAAATTATGTTCCCGTATTTAGATAAGATTTCAACAGAGACTTTCTACACTTATAGGCCAAGTTTTATTTACTCGATATTCAACAACTTTTGTTCTCATATTTAGAAAGGATTTCAACAGAGACTTGCTACAACTATGGACCGTGTTTTATTTCCTCTTTACATTCGAAATAGTTCAAGGTTAGAAATAATCGTTATTTATACTTAAAATAAATTTCGATTTTTCGTTTAAAAGAAACACATACGGGATAATTTTCAAATGTCGTTCAACAGTTATCTGGATTTATCGCCCAAATCTCACCATACAATATTGTCCTTTAGTTGTGAGATAGAATTTAGGATGTTTTATAGACCTGGTCTCTTATATTACCCCACAAACCAACCATCAATCTTTATGTGTTTTTCTCTTCTCGTAATGTTGGTAAATTTTCTTTGTGTCAGCATCCCTCGATGGAGAAATTAGTTTTAAAATGAAATTATATAATTTTTATATTCTTTTAGATTGATGGTCTTACTAACTTTATCTCTTATAATTTCTCTATTTGATTATAAAACAAATAATCTATATATAAACTTATTTATCAAAAGATAGATATATTGTGCGTTTTAAAATCTATTCTTCTTATCTATTCTCTTGCCCACCCAGTATGTACCTGTCCAAACTTTCTAGGATTAAAGCTCTTTATCCTGGCAATATTATTATTTACATAGTATTATTTACATATAATAATAACTATATATACACTCATGGACAAAATTTAAGGAAGTGGAAGTCTTTGATATCGCCGGTGGTCTGTCTTTTTAAAAGGGACAGAGGCAATTTTGTTCACAATTGGTCACCTCGTGTGTCTTCATTAAAAGTCACTGTGTATCAAATATCTTTCATAGTTATTGTGTCTGAATTCAAATGTACATGCTGAAAGGTGCAACTTCCTTGAGTTTTGTCTAAGAGTATATCTTTCAGAATTATTGTCTGAATCCCGATATACATGCTGAAAGGTATAACTTCCTTAAGTTTTGTCCATGAGTGTATATTTCAGAGTTATTGTCTGAATCCTGATATACATGCTAAAAGGTATAACTTCCTTAAGTTTTGTCCATGAGTGTATATTTCAGAGTTATTGTCTCAATCCCGATATACATGTTGAAAGGTACAACTTCCTTAAGTTTTGTCCATGAGTGTATCTTTCAGAGTTATTGTATGAATCCCAATATACTTGCTAAAAGATACAACTTCCTTAAGTTTTGTCCATGAGTGTGTCTTTCAGAGTTATTGTCTGAATCCCGATATACATGGTAAAAGGTAGAACTTCCTTAAGTTTTGTCCATGAATGTATTATTTACATATCCATAACTATATATACATAGTAACTACAGTTTTACATAAGGCAATAATATAGTTTTATGAAGTATTAGAGCGTTAAAAGAGTAGCTATTTACACTGACATTTATTAAAAACAAAAGAGGAATATCCTGACCAGGCCTGCATGAGCATTTATAAATGGCAGAGCGCCATCAGGTGGAACAAAAATAAACTAAACGTTTATTTAACTTGCTCCGTGATATTTGGCCAACCCAATTTCTTGTGTGTGATAAATCAAGAAAAGTCAACCACGAACGCGTTTTGGGCTGTTGACCATTGTAATCGTGGTGCAGACTGGGCCTCTACGGCCAATATTTGGTCCTAGAGACTTCCTGAGAAATAAAGAAATGAGTATTTAAGGCCAAGTTTGCGTAAATACGCTTTTCAGGTGAAAAAACAATAAAAATAAAAAATAAAAAACTAACATTTATATATACCAGGCCTTGAAGTTACACCGCATGAGTTTCTTTTCAACGAAAAATCAAAACCTATTTCAAGGTGAAATATCGACTATTTCTAACCTTTTTGGATGAGATATGAAAGGGTGAATTATAAAGAGTAATGATGAACGGAACATTGTGGGTTCGATTCCCATCCCTGGACACTTTTATTTTTCCGTTCATCATTACTCTTCATAATTCACCCTTTCATACCTCATCCAAAAATGTTAGAAATAGTCGATATTTCACCTTGAAATAGGTTTTGATTTTTCGTTGAAACTCATGCGGTGTAACTTCAAGTGTCGTTTTACAATCACAGGCCGCAGTGCATTATATAACATTTATATATACCAGGCCTTGATAGTACCGGGCATTGTTGAGTAGAGGGTTATGACACTTAGTACTGTAAGTATTATCATTTTATTCGTGATCGAACATTGTGGCCCACTGTATGTATTACATCCCAAACACTATGTGACACCAGCCATCTCTGTCTTGAGTTCGATGTACCATCAGGGCGACCGTTAAACCAGTGAGTTTCTTTAATTGATCCACGAAGCGTAGTACTGTAAGTATATCACATGTACGAGCTTTCCACGGCTTTAATAATCTCTCTAGACACCATGTGTTGGGAAACATGCAGTGAGCGTTCTCCACGGCAGATAAGGGAGCGTTTTAATCAAAAGCCTGCGTAGTAGGTGTGTCTAATTAGTATGGATGCACGCACGCACGTGTTGGCTGTTAGAACGGCTAACTACTAGGCCTAGTATGGCAGTACTACACGGTCGTATAGTTCCCTAGGTGTATAACACATCGTGTGTTATCTTACAATACCAAATATGTCTTCTATATACACTATACCTCATATATATATATGAATACTAGCGAATGTGTACCCGGCTTCGCCCGGGTTTTATCCGAGTGAAAGTTTGCCTAACGAATATTATTGATAATAATATTCCGGAACACACAGAATATTATGATAATAATGATAATAATATTCGTTACATTATATATTTATATGATATATAAAATATATTTTTCGAGCAAACATATCCACTCTCTCTACTGAATAGAATTTTAATAAGATATATATAAATGAAAATATCTAAAGATATACTACATGATCTTAGCCAAAAGGCCGAGAAACGATATTTTATATGTAGAGATGACCTGGCTTCGTGTGCCTTCTGCTCGAGTGAATGTTTCGCGGTAGAATTTTGTTCCTGCCTACTAAAAATTATTATCTGGCTCCGCCCGTGGACTGCTTTAGTGAATATTCCCCTAAAGAATTTTGTTTATGTCAATCAAGCATGATACAGCAATATTGTCATTATCATTTCTGACTAAAAAAATATTGTTGCTCAGTACTATAATTTTTCTTGGTTAAAGTGCGAGACAAAAAAACTTTTCCAGATTTAACTCTGTCCTTTTCAAATTTAAGCGAGATTAGTTACATATTGAGGGCGTGCATAGCCGACAAACATATATATATATATGTTCCCGGCTTCGCCTGATTTTTACCCGAGTAAAAGTTTGCCTAACAAACATTTGTTAAAACGATTCTAGCAAACATCCAATCCCTACTGAATCTATACTTGTCATACTCTCGATAATTTGAAAATTTTCCCAGTCCCTTGAAAAAATACTCGATAAGTTGAAAAAAATCAGTATTAATTGGTCCACTCGGTAATTTGAAGTTGAAGGAATAGTATCTTGCCACAAACGAAGATTTGTAAATAACTGTATTTAGCGAATGTACCCGGCTTCGCCCGGTTTTTATCCGAGTAAAAGTTTGCCTAACGAACATTTGTTAAAACGATTCTAGAAAACATCCAATCCACCTATATATTGATTTATAAACGTATATAAATATAATAATTGTTATACGCGTTTAAATATAATTTTGAAACACATAATATTTTGAAAACATTTATTATATTTTAAATAAGATATTGTCACTTTTGTGAATTTGATAATTAATTATTTATTTTTTCTCAAAGAATTATATATATTAATTTAAAAATTCATTTTTGTTATCATCATCACATACAATGTAAGTTTTTCATATAAACAAACGATAATAAACAACAGCAACAATGTAATTTGCATCTTCACTATTATAAAACAACAACAAATTAAATTAACAATGTAAAAATATATTTTAACATTACATTTTAACATTTAACACAAAAACGTTACAATATTTTCTTTAAATATATATTAATATTGAAATTCCAAGTTTTTTTTTACGTCATTGATATATTATATTACTAAATTCTCAAATTAAATTTATTATATTTGAAACACATTTTAAGCATTGTTACAATTTTTTTATAAATATAATTTCACCAGATACCGCTAGAGGCGCTGCTTGCGAGTGAAAGTAGAAAATTTGCAAATAAAATTACAAAGAATATTTATTTCAAACCAAATTCAAACCAGAAACCTTCCCAGTAGTATAGTAAATAACTTCCTAAAGTTTCACGGCGATTGGATAATCTTACCTTTTAAAAACATTCATCATGTGAACAAACTAACATTCACCGTGTAAACAAACCACGTGTTAATTATTAACCAATCAAATTCATTTATCATCGCGACCAGTGCTGCGCCCAAGCGGTAAAAGGCTGGAACTAACGCTTTTTTGTTTTATATTATTAAAAAAAAAACACATTAACCTTTTTAGGTTTTTGAATAGTCTATATGTTAAACGAAATCTTCAGCTACCTACATGCGAAATTTCATAATGATTTTTTCTGTAGATTTTGCGCAACGCGATAACAAACATCGATTTTGGATTTCATTTTTATAGATATAAGGATATATACACCAATACCTCGCTTTGCGTCGTTTCGTTTTGCGTTTTTTTCGAAGTTGCGTCGCTGCTTAATTTTCACTGATTTTCACTGTGGGTCGTTAGATTTTCGAAGTTGCGTTGTTTTGGATTCGAGTCTTTAATTTAATTTTTTTTTTCTAAAATATGGCAACACCTTTGTTTTTGATTGCGCCTTCACATATTTTCACTTTGCGTCGTTTCAATTTGCGTCGTGTTTTTTTTGGAACGTAACCCCGACGCAAAGCGAGGTATGGGTGTATATAATTGAAATTACAACTCAGAAATATCTTCTTTTTTTTCTTTAAATAGGCATGGTATCGTTCTTTTTCCACTTGGCAAAAGAGATCCTAAAAGTGAACAGTTTAGTAAAATATATAACACTTTATATATATATATGTTATAAAAAAAGATATTTCTGTTTGATTTCTGGTTACCTTGAGGATTATACTATGTTAATGCAGTCTTGTTTGAAAATCTTGAAATTATAATAAAAATAGTAAAAAATAGAAATAGCTTTAATTGAGCTAAGGAATATATAAAAACATAATTTGATAAAAGTAATGCCTGGCTTAAGGCGAGTAGAACAAGGAAAACAAAAGATTATTGACATAATGTACAAAGATTTGAGCCGGCCATCGGGAAACAACAACAATGAGTTTTTATAGGGGAAGCGTGAACTCTGGCGGTCGATTTCGCAGAGTATTTGAATCTATGAAATATAATTTTAAATAAAATATTTTAATACAATATATATATGTGGTAATTTAAGAATCATAAATACCCGTGTAAATACTCACCACCTCTTCTTACACCCCCTATTCTAATATGGACTTTTAATCATTGTACCCAATCCTTTTTTAATAAATTAACTTTGTATGTATCGTTTTTGTGTGTTCAAATAAATACAGAGGTACATCTAGAGAGAACGTAGAAACCAAAACTAAACTACCAAAACCAAAACCTGAGATCAATCGCCCAGACACCGCGGCGCCGTACGTCCGATGACGTATCGCTTGAACATATTGTCACAATCTGCATAGTTATTTTGTAAAAATATGTAAATTAGTATAAAATAATTGGTAATAGAAATTTATGTAAATAAGGCTTTTGATATAAGAGCGAGATACAATTAGTTGATAGAGCTTCTTTTGTTTTTGTTTTTTTTAGTTTAGTTCGTTGTTACTCTAAATCTCCTAGAGTCAGTTTAACTTCTTTCATTATTAATAAAATATAGTTGCTTGCTTTATGAGAACGCGGTCTGGTTTATTTTATGAGATGGCGAACGCTGATCAGAAACCTTTAGAAGCACCTACGGTCGAGGCAGGTGTAACAATATAAAAAGGGCTTGCCCCGCAGCCAATAGGTGGTCAGTTCGGTAGTCAGTTCAGTGTTGCAAGATAGCAGACAGATCGTTAGTAAGTGGCCCGCCGGCCGCAACGTGGTCGCTGCGTTCTCTCTCTCTGATGCCTCGGATTCCCCTTTGAGTCGTCTCTGTGTGCTTTACCACTCACCACCATCACGACTGCGCAATCATCATCTTTCCCCACGACTCGATACAACAAACCAGATCACCGAAATACCACATATATATATATAATATTGCTGAGAGAGAAATTATTGGAATATTTTGGCATGGTGGTACAGTTAAACCTGTCTATAGCGCCCCCTCTAAATAGCGCCTTCCTCTCTATAGCGCCCGATTTCAAACAATAAAATGTAAACCTTTTACATTAAAAGTGATCTGTCTATAGCATCCCCTCTCTATAACACCCTATTTTGGTGTGTCCCAAGAGGGGCGCTATAGACAGGTTTAACTGTATAATACAATTTATATATTATATAATAGAAAGTTAAGGGAGAAATTATTGGCTTGTGTTTTGAATATTAAAGTATTTTGCCAATGATTGTAATACGTACAGTGTACCACAACATTCTATCGCAAATAAAATGATTGTACTATTATTGCCAATGGTATCCAGTCAGGATATACCTTGTGGAAAATATAATAAAACAACTTTAAATCACAATTTGATTGCTTTGATAAAATAGTTGAGGATGAAATACCTGACCTAAGGCGTAAAGAAGGAATATAATAAAAGACTTAATCTCGTATTTACATATTTACAAAGCGTTTTGTAGAACGACGTTTAACAAGTTTTACCTCAAATGTTTCTTTTTACAGAACGTAAATCGTAATTATTTTAAGGAGAAATAACGTCTATTCCTATCCTTAGGGATGAAGTATGAAAGGATGAATTGTGAATTCATATTGCTCTCTCTCCATTCTAAGATCTAAAGACAAGGATAAGCAATGAATATGTGGGAATGTGAACAACCAATATAATTGACTTGGCAGAGAAATGACTCTCATGGCCTTGGTACTGGGCTCTGTTTATAAAAAAAAACAGCGAAATTTAGAACATTAATTACACCTCTATAGTTAATTAAACAGATGAAATTACATTCGTTGGTATTTAGTTCTTGTCCTTTAATTAAAAACCTCACATATGTTTGAAATTACAACCCAGAAATATATTTTCTTTTCTTTAAATAGGCATGTTATCGTTCTTTTTCCACTTGGCAAAAGAGATCCTAAAAGGGAACAGTTTATTAAAACATATAACACTCTAGAGTTTTGTGGAAGTTTGCACATTCTTGATGTTTTTTACTCTCTTAAGGAAGTTGTACCTTTTAGCATGTATATCGTAATTCAGACAATAACTCTGAAAGATATTACAGTAACCTTTATTGAAGACACAAGAGATAACCAAGTGTGAACAAAATTGCTTCTGTCTCCTTAAAAAAGATATACGACTAATAAAAGTCTTTCAACTTCCTTAAGTTTTGTCCATGAGTGTATATACGATATGGAATATGATATATCCTTTGAATATTTGTTCTGGAGGAATATAACAACCATGATTATCATGATTTTACTATAGATTTAAGTAAAAGTAAGAAAACATACAGGTGTTCTTACATAGAGACAGTAGATCTTTGTGAGAGGAAGAGAGTGTCTTTACTTGTGGAAATGATTAAAGTTTACAAGCATAGTGATCTTCTACTGGCTGTAGGGGTAAAACAGAAGAGTACTTGCAGGAAAACTAACGCCATTTACACTAATAAGAATTCACACTTCCCTCAACACCCTACTGTATTTATCTATGTATGCATCTTTTCTTAATTTACCCACCTGATCCCAGTACAATTTCACTTTTGTACTTTTTCAATTATTTCAATTATTTTATTTCCGAAGCGCTATATCCCGCAAGGGATACTTGCGCCAAACAAGGAGAAAAGTTTATTTACATAATTTATTTACATTATTCAACGCATGAAAACACTTTTGTACTGTTTTTTTCACATAGATTGTCACTCCCGTCGAAAAGCTGATAAGCCAGAAAACTTGAATTCTTGCAATAATAAAACTGATAAAGAACCTTATTCACGGATTGAGCTTCGATTTATTTGTCTATATTTATTTAAGAATTACCGGGTGGTTATCTACAGTACAAAATGCCAATGTTTAACAACAACATTTTTGGGTGTTGTTTTGAAGTGTAATCAATAAAGGAGACAATTATAACCTAGGTTCTTAGCTAATTTCGACATTTTATGGCAACTTGTGTTGTTGTTTATGGTCCTCCCTAATTTTATTGATGAGGGGGATATGCCAAGATAATCTACTTCCTAAATATAAGATAATTGAGATTTTCTGTTGTTATTACTTAGACCCTTGTATAAAGATTACACGAATTCCATGAGTTCATGCTCCTCGAGCTATTTTATGATAAGCAGCGGCCTCTCCCAATGCAAGCCAAAATGTGTTCTGGAGCTGCAGGAGCCAAGCTACATTTTGGGCAAGTGGGGTAGATTTTGTTATTATTTTCTATCTTCAATGGCTTGAGATGGCTTGTTCTTGAGTATTTTTGAGCTCTTGAATCTATGATTCTATGGGTACGATAGAATCACATAGAATCTAGACTTGATAGATTTTTTTCAAACTAAACTTTTTTGGTTTAGTTGTATTAAAATAAATAGTCATAAATATAAACCAATTTATGAAAAATAGTACAAAAGTGAAATTATAATGGGATCAGCTGGATAAATTTAAAGAAAAACATCTTGATCAGCAACCTTTAGTTAAACGATGAGGAGATGACTTTCTCTTTATAAACTACTTTGTTTGAAAACATTTTTAGAACGTTTTTTCCTTTTATAAATAAAAACTTTATATTGACCTTTCTGTGTGGTGAGAAATATTAGGAGAGCCTGGCATATCATTGGGGAACCAACCTTCCAACCAATTTGCCAGTTTAATCTACTGGTGAAACTGCTGGGAGGGTTCGCCACTGATGATCCAGGTCCAAATGACAATTAAATTAATTTTATTGACATCTTGTCAATACATGCAAAGTTGCACAGTCTGTACTATTTTAGAATGATAATTATATATATGCATCATACTATGTACAATGAATATGGCGCCTCTGCCACCGCTGCAGAGTTTGGTGGAGAATCACTAGCGGGTCTCCAGGCCCTCTAGATATTTTGATAATTTGCAGTAATAACGCATAGCCACTAATTCAAAAGGTCTTAGAGGACACTTTTATTGGAAAACAAAATTTTCTTCAGTCCATACTCAAATCTTAATATTAGAGAGGCCTGTCCATTTGCGTTGATAACTCCTTCAGAGATTTCCCCAATATACAAATATCCAGAAACACTATCTAAATGTTATTTAGTAATCATAAGAATACCAAATCTCTAAGTCATTCATGAAAAATAATTTATAAATTCAATTGCCATCTATCGATAAAATTTGTAACAACTCAATTTTACTGAAAATGTGCTTCTTTTTCAATGATATCATTAAATAATATTTGATGATATTGCCAAGTGGAAAATTAGGGAAGACCAACTTCGGGATGAGACAACAATTTATTTAAGGGCAAGTTCAAACTATGAATGGTAAACAAAAGATAAGCCACGAGGTAAATTTACAGAGTAGCAAAATATAAATATAAAAATGACCACTCTGTTAACAAAAATAATAAAAATTAATAAATACTTTCTTACAATATTATTGAAAATAAACAGATTGCCAGTAAAATTAAGTTATTACAAATTTTATGAAAAATAATGTTAGCATATCACTACAAAATAGACGTAAAAACTAAACGTTATCTATTGACTGTCACCTCAAACTAGCACGGTCAATAGTCAATAGATGGTGTCTAGTTTTGACGTCTATTTTGATAGGAGAGACGCGAACTTTATTTGTATGGATTATTATCCTATCGGTAAATGTTTTCCATATAAATGCTAATGCATCATAATATGATTGATATAATAAAAGACACAATTTGATATTTGCGGAAGAGCGATTGCTCGAAGCATATTATAAATTTATAATTGTATGTAATTCTGCTGTCCTAAAAGCTTATGTCCATAGTTCATCTAAAATACCCATTCCAAGAGTCTAGCATCAGTATCACTATAAAAGGAAGTTCCAAAAATGCAATATAACAGCGGTATGGTAGATTAAACTGGCGAAACCGCTGGGAGGGTTCACCGCTGATGAGCCAGGCTCTCCCATTAATTTTTCCATTGCAGTAAGGACAGTAGAAATTGTTTATTTTTAAAAAGAATCATATGCGTCTATAATAGTTTCGAATTTTGATAAATCTCTCTCACTGAATGTTTTATTTCATTCAGTACTTTTATCTGAGATTGATAGATATTGAAACTATTTTTATTATATCGTTCATATAAGATTATATATGGTTAAATACAATATTGAATAAATAAGGATACATAATGATGAATATTGTTTCACCAGGTTGCGGCTTGGCAGATTCTTCAACCTTGATTCTCTCCTGTGCTGGGTCTTGTATCTTACCAGAGCGTGTTTCAACCATCCTACAAATTTATATAATTTATATAAATATATATATGAGATAACTCTACTTTAAGTAGCCTCCAGAATTATTTATTTATTTCTCACATCAAAGAGAGCAGTGAAGTCGCACCGTGTACCAAAATACAAATGGTTATTTTATAAATCTGTTTATAATACATATATTCTGTTTAATAAAATAAATAAATATGATATATAAATTTGGATTTAAAATATATGAAAAATAATTTTACAAATTAAAATAAAATAGGTACATTAGCCATGATGCAACAATATATATATGGAATATAAAATAATTATATATAAAATAATTCATATATATATATAGTATTATAAAAAATAATATTTTCTGCTGTTCTTTGAATATCATTGAGACAGGCCCATATTTGCCCGTATAGGAATAGTTGAACCACGGAAGGTGAACAGAAAAATGCTTACAATGGATGTTATGTTTACGATATCAAGTTAAATAAAAACAAAGATAAAATTTGCATATGTTGGTCACTATAAATTTGTATATTTGTTAGGCGAAATTAGAAACATGATAAAACAATTGGGTATTTAAAAACAAATGTAGAAATAAAAGTTGAAGTATAATAAACAATGTTAAAGATTAGTTTTAATTATTAATCAAGATTGTGTGTGAATATGTGAGAAAGATGTAATATCGTTGTTGTTTTCTTGGCCGACTGTTTTACATATGGTGTTATCTTAAAATTGCTTGTTTTGAATATTTTTTAGATTGAGATTATTAGCTAGTATGTAAAAATATTAACTCTGTTGAAATTTAATTTTGTATTTATATATAAATAAAATTAACTCTGTTGATTTTTTTTTTGTATTTAATCGATAACAGCGAAGTTACGCATGTTAATGTTAGGAAATATATTTTGATGTTAAGCAAAACCTGCTCCATCTCGTTTTACATAAATGTTGAAAATTTGGTTGAAATTGATGCATTTTAACGAAAGCTTTTAGTGATGTCCACTTATGAAATTTCCATTTTATTAATATAGATATATTGTTGCACCGTCCTAGGGTGTTGGCGTTATGACAGTATTCGATGGTTCCATTGTAGAATACCAGCATATTCAGAAATTATATAAAAGTAAAAAGTAGTCAAATAATGTGAAAAAATAGTACAAAAGTGAAATTGTACTTCTGTAATTCTGGAATAATTAAAAATCAACAAATAGTTGAATATTTATTCCGACAGATGGCGCAAGCAATCGGCAACTTTTAGTTGCATGATTAGTAAATGCGTTTTTCTTAGTAACCCAATAATTCCTTGGAAAGGACAACAGAGGGTTGTCTAAAGGTTGGAAGTAAAGCAGTAAAAAAGACTGATGTAATTTACGACTCAATTAAAAAAGCAATCTGCAAAATGGCGTTTTCCAAAATTACTATTGTTACTATTTAGATGCTCTTATTCTAAGAGGATACCGCTTTCTAAAGAATACTTTGTCTCAAAAGCTAAGTGTTTTCCTTTAGAAAAAGTTCTATATACTTAATTATTTTGAAAATAGAGTAATCCATATTTAATTAATTAGATAATAAAAGGCATATATTGGATTTAATAAAAGCTTTATTTTGCCAATATTTCGGCTGGCTGAACGCCAAACCTTTATCGAGGCATTACATTTTTGTATACACAAACTCAGCGCCGCATAGTGTTATGTTTATGAATTTTATTTTTGAATAACATTATGCGGCGCTGAGTTTGTGTATACAAAAATGTAATGCCTCGATAAAGGTTTGGCGTTCAGCCAGCCGAAATATTGGCAAAATAAAGCTTTTATTAAATCCAATATATGCCTTTTTATTATCTAATACTTAATTATATAAATATTTCTATGATGAATTAACGCGCCATCTGTTATGAAGAATTGAAACTAATATAGACGCGTAGGATTCGTTTTAAAAATAAAACAATTTCTACTGTTCTTTCTGTAATGGAAAAATTAATTCTCCCAGGGAGGTGAAAAAAAAAAAGGATGGCCAGTTTTCAAATATATAATAAATAGAAATATTTATGAAAATTTGAAACTATTATAGAATTTTCATAAAAATATTTCTATTTATTATTGTTGGAAACTGAATGCTACGACTACAGCTAGTGCCATCACTACAGTTTGTTTACTTCTTCTCACTTACCTATATACTGTTAATGTGCTCGCTACTATAACTTTCTTTTACTAAATAGATAATAAAGGTTATTATCATATAATCATCAACGCTCTCATGCCTTCATACAAGCTGTAAGTACCTAAATCTTACAACAATTATATATTTGAAAACTAGCAAACCTGTTTTAAACATCATAAAATCTATTGTTACAATAAATATACATCGTATATATGGTAAGTATACAACTGAGGATTTTATATGTTCAACCAAATCGAATTTTAAAGAAGATAATGAAAAAATCAAATCAAAATGTAATAAACCTTAATCGATTTGTAAAACACGGAGTACACACACAAAAAAAAAAAACAATTTTATAAATTTGGCAACAATGGAGTTGGCTAAGTCCATGGCTAGCGGCCAGAAATGGCCTGTTGTGAACAGCACTTCTTCCTTTAATTTTTGTCTTTTTTCTTACCGAGAGAACTGCCTTCTCTTCTTTTGACTGAGAAAATTCTACAAGATCTTCCAAGCATATAAGTATTAATAGAAATTATTACAAATATAAAATATTATATGATAAAAATAAAGAGAGAGCAATCTATAAATAGATCTTTAATTAAAAGGCATATATTTTGGTTCAAAAATAATCCAATATATGTCTTTTTAATTAAAACAATAAAATAATATGATAAATACAGAAAATGTTCAATGTATGTTTTTAAATTTCATCGTCATTGATGGATGAGTATTTTTCCTATTGAACTCCTAAGAGTGTTGTATAGTTATCATTTAATTTATTAATTAAACATTACTCACCAGATGAAATTATTTTATTACAATTATATATATTTAAAAGGTTACATTTATTTTATTTTACAATTTTCTTTATATTCGAATCCAATGTTTTTCGCTTCACGCGCTCTATATGATGATATATTGTCTATATTTAAACACAGAATACTACAAAGAGTATTAAATTGTTTTATTAAAAGCAGTTTCAATTCGTATTAGATTTTTTTATGATAGCATAAATATTAAAAGTCTTATAAGCGTCGACCACTACTTCTAAATTTAGAAAATATCTTGGGTACCAAAATTTTATACTTTTGCAGACGCATAATAAACACAAAGTTTATGATTTTAGAATCGTCAACGGAAAACCTTAAATACTTTCGTTATTAGAACCTAATTCTTAAAAAAAATCATTTACCATATATAAATAATAAACAGATTTTTCATTAATGCAAAGCTTTAGTCTATAAATGTTTTTTACAAAGCAGACGTAATCATAAAATATTCTATTATAATATAACGTTAGACGTTTACTATCGTGACAAAATAATTGTTTAAACAATATTAGTGTTAGAATTTGTTGTTCTTTTTCTATAAAGAAGAGTTTGGTAAAACACTTCAAAAAAATAAAAAAAAAAAATGAATATCTATGAAAAATATGTATTAATAATATAATTTTGAAATAGAAAAAACATAAATATGTTCAGAAAGAGCAAAAGAAATATTTAAAAATTTCGTAATCTAAAAATAATAATGCAGAAATGGCAAATATTTTGTGTGTTTAAATATTGAATGATTTTTCGATGGCTTAACAAAATGAAATATGTGTACATATTCAAATTAGTGTTTGCTTAAAAGATGATACGGTTAGATTTATTTTAAAATTCAAATTTTTTTTATTAAATACATTTGAAAAGGACATAAAATAATTTAAATATAAATTATTTTATTCTTTGTTTCAATAAATATATATACGTAGAAATATACAGAGTCTGCTGGAAAGATATAATTCCTATAATATGTGTTTTTTACATCCAATTTTATCTCAAAGGTATTTTAAATATTAGACTTTATATTAAAGATGTGGAGATAAAACAAAGATTTGTTAAACGAAAATAAAAGAATTTTAAAATAGGATTAGAGATTAGAATAAAAGGGGAAAAAGACAAAAGATTTCTAAAATTCGTTTGTGAAAAAAATAAAAAAATCGAAACATTCTTTTATTTTAAACAAATTCTATTTACATTTTAAAAGCAGTCAGGATATTTTAGCTAAGAATTGCCAGTGCTCTAATTTTCTTTCTTTTTTTTTTTCTTTTTGCGAGCTTTAAAAATTACTCTTAACGTCGAACCAAAAATGAATTTTAAAAAAAGTCATTTTATATTTACAGAAATAAATATATTATTTAAAATATTATAGAATATTAATAAAATTATATTAATATATAATCAAAAATATTATAGAGATACTAATAAAATTATATTAATATATAATCAAAAATATTATATTTTATTAATATATTCATTATTAAAATTTCATTTCTATTTTTTAATAAAGTCAGATAGTAGAAAATAGAAATTAAATTTAAATAATGAATATATTAATATAATATAATATTTTGATTCTCTCTGTATTACGTAAAACGTATAATGTAGAAGGGAAGAGTACATGACATGGTAAATTATAGAATTAATATGTATACACGCGCAGATATAATTATATATATAATTAATATGATTAGTTTTGAAAATAATTACTATAATTTTAATGACATTATCATGTTATTCCAGATGTCTCACCCTAATACTAATCACGTTTTAATTTTATAATTCACACACGCGATTTTAACTAATTTTTATTGATTAAATTAATTGTTTGATGTGTTTGGCGAGCTCTTTGTGGCATGATAAACATTTTATCATGCATTTTCTTATGAGTAATAAGCAATTTAAACAAATACAAGTAGGATTATCATAGATGACCGAAACCTAGCATGCTAAACTTTGACTCCCTAAGAATTTCAAATGACAATTTTCTACTTTTATTATTTTCAGAAAATTCATAGAGTTATTCTATAAAATAGTAAAAAGGTTGAAGTACCCTGTTTTGTTTTTTCTAAAAATCAGGATGAGAAGATGAACAATTAATTATATTTATTTTAAGAGAGGGAACTTCAAAACTTATGGCTTATTTATCATTTATTTCTATCTACAGCCTAACTCGAGCTGTCTCTATCTCAAACATAAATAACCATGATGATACCTTTTCTTTTCAAATTCTATGAATAATTACAGAGATTACATCACATACTCGACCTAATCAGCAATACACATTTCTAAAGGCATAACTGTTTATTCTACCATATCTCTGCTACCAATTTCTGCAATTTTTATTCCGATCACTAGAGGAACTAAGAACTTAAGAACTATGAATGCCGGCCAGGCAACCTCTATATTTATGATAGAAGAACATTTGTATATTTATTCTTTGTGAAAATATCTAGTGAATCAATGGAGATAAGAATGCCAAGAAAAATTAAGCACAATTTTATAAATTTGTGTATTTTGCTCTTGAGATTAGAAAGGCCATTAAAGAAATAACTCCTATTTTTTTTATTGAAAGCTATCATATAGCGGGATCTACAAGTGCAACCTATAAGCATTTAACGCTATTTTAATAGTGAAATGAATATCAAAGATAGTGCGAAGCCCACTGCAGTTCTTAATAACTACCAAGAAATGCAAATTCATCCAATCCCCCAATTCTATAATGTTAATAAACACTTTAATTATTTTATTTCGTCTCATTTTACAGGTTTTCCATTCGAGTAGAGCTCACCTTGTTCTGAATATTTACATATGTGTCAAGATGATGTTTAGAGGTGACCTTCACTATCCTTGTATGAAGGCAGCTGTTGAGTGACGAGCTTCTAAGCATCAGGGCCAAGGTCATAATAGTAAATCAATGTAGCCATGAATTTGTATAATTTCTTGTATAGTTGATTTTTATGAACTTTGAAGTTGGAAGAATACATTTTTTCTAACTGGATTTTGATACATCACTTACAAGTTGGGTTAGTTTAAGTCGTATATGAGCATCTTGTTATGTAAATTGAAAGGTGTTACAATACATGTTTATAGGCAGATTCTGATAAAAGAGTCAATCAGGTGGACGAGATAAAACTACTACTAACTAAAATTTGATACGTCTCTTTTACAAGTTGTGTCAGTTTAAGTCGTCTATGAGAATCTTGTTAGGTAAATTTAAAGGTGTTCTAATACATGTTTATAGGCAGATTCTGATAAAAAGCATCAATTCGATGTGAACAAGATAAAACTATTTCTATCTAAATTTTGATACATCTTTCCACAGATTGGGTTGCTTTAAGTCGTCTATAAGAATATTGTTAGATAAATTGAAAGGTGTTACAATACATGTTTATAGGCAGATTCTGATAAAAGCGTCAATTCTGTGTGGACAAGATAAAATTACTACTAACTAAAATTTGATACATCTCTTCCATGTTGGGTTGGTTTAAGTTGTCTCTGTGTTAGATAAATTGAAAGGTGTTACAATACATGTTTATATGCAGATTCTGATAAAAGCGTCAATTCTGTGTGGACAAGATAAAACTACTACTAACTAAAATTTGATAAATCTCCTCCCGGTTGGGTTGGTTTAAGTTGTCTCTGTGTTAGGTAAATTGAAAGGTGTTTCAATACATGTTTAGATATAGGAAAAATTGCGATTTATTATTAAAACCGTTCGCAATAAGTTTCTTTATATAGAGAATAGAATAAAGAAACATTTTGCGAAAGGTTTTTGATATTTTATAATAATACATGTTTATAGGCAGATTCTGATAAAAGCGTCAATTCTATGTGGACGACATAAAACTACTACTAACTGAATTTTGGTACATCTCTTCCACAAGTTGAGTCATTAACAATCTTCCTTCACATTACCAAATTAAGGATTTAAGTTTCTATCAGAAGATACTCTATTGTTGAAATAAAGGAAGCAGCAACTCCATGACATGACGCAGAAGGACATAACGAAGGTCAAAACTATCTACAGCCAATCTGGCCTCAGCCTAACGACATCCATTTCCTCCCACAAATTGACTCTGAAAAACAATTTCAAATTTAAAATTGGGGAGAGTCTTTTTTTCCATTTTAAAATATCGATATTTCTAATCAATTTGTCATAAGTCAATAATTTCCATGTGTTTCTGTGGGTATAGAAATTTGACGTGGGTTATCTTTCTGCATATATTTCCCTAATATGACAAACACGTTGTTGAATCTCTTTAATGGAAATCCATATTTCCCTAAATGGCCAGTCGTTAATGCTCCAAGCTGCAGTGTACATTAAACTGCTCATTCTCGGTGGAAAATTTGACCATTTCTCGATGATATTTACATATCTGCGCTAAAATAATGTTCTTATTACGAACATAATAATAGAATTTTATAAAAAATCATATGTTAATGTCTTAATTATTGTGTGCGTGGATTTAGAGATAATAAAAAATAATAATTAACTTATTAATTCTTTAATATATTATAAAGTGTGTATGCTTAAACTTGAGATAGAATATAAGAGACACAATCATAGACAAAACTTAAGGAAGTGGAAAGTCTTATGTCGCCGGTCGTCTTTTTTTTTTTAATAATAAGAAGAAGACAGAGGCAATTTTGTTCACACTTGATTATCTCATGTGTATTCAATGAAAGTCACTGTAATATCTTTCAGAGTTATTGTCTGGATTCTGATATACATGCTAAAAGGTACAACTTCCTTTTAAGGTTTGTTCATGAGTGTATATGACCTCCACATTCTTAAAAATATAAAATTCCCATATCGATATATGTGTCCAGAGACTGGACTTTAAAAGATTCTCTATCTACAGTTGCGACGAGAAAAAAAATAACTTAGGAAAACCTGATTCATCAGTAGTGAACCCATTTATAAGTTTTGCCAGTTCAATCTACCAGACTTTGGGCTCATCAGCTTGCGAGCAATTTAAGGAAAGACTCATGAGCTCATTAGGCAAATATATTACATATTAAACATTTTATTATATTATTATAATCATTTTAAATATAAAAATAATGAGAATTAGTTATTTTTTTAAGTCCCAAAGTTTTCATTTTAATGCACATTAAAATTTCCGAGAAAGATGATCCACGTTATAATGAAAATCGAATCTCAATTGGCATTGTAATTCCCGAGTTTTGGGCGGAGACTAAATATCAAACTTCAGATAACAGACATATAACAAATATAATGTGTTGAATGAAGCATGTTTGTTGTAAAGCGAAAAGGTTTATAACGGAATTTTGATACATCTCTTACAAATTGGGTTAGTTTAAGTCGTATCAGAAGATCTTGTTAGGTAAATTGAAAGGTGATTCAATGCATGTTTATAGTCAGATTCTTATAAAAGCGTCAATTCTGTATGGACAAGATAAAACTACAATAACTAAATTTTGATAGCTCTCTTCAAGGTTGGGTTAGTTTAAGTCGTCTATAAGAATCTTGTTAGATAAATTGAAAGGTGTTCTAATACATGTTTATAGACAGATTCTGATAAAATCGTTAATTCTGTGTTGACAAGATAAAAAGTACTACTAACTGAATTTTGGTACATCACTTCCAGGTTATGTTAGTTTAAGTCGTCTTTAAGAATCTTATTGCATAAATTGGAAGATGTTCTAATACATGTTTATATAGGCAGATTCTAATAAAAGCGTCAATTCTGTGGACGACATAAAACTACTACTAACTGAATTTTGGTATATCTCTTCCACAAGTTGAGTCATTAACAATCTTCCTTCATATTGTAAAAATAGGAATTGGATCAAAGTTTCTATCGGAACATACACAGTAGAGAGGGTAGTTTGTCGATACTTGACCCTAATAGGTCCATCAATCCGACTACCGGGAGGGTAAAGATAGCCCCCCGGGGATCCAGGAATAGAGGATGGCGGGGCATAGCCCACCCACTGAGGGGTCGCCGAGGCAACACTAATCAGGGTCCGCAGGTGTAAGGATGGAAGTCTTGAGGCCATTTTTTTTAACAATTTGAAATCTTTTTTGATTCAGGTTATTAAGGATAATTGCAAAATTATAGGCGCAATATCAACAAAAGGATTCACAGCAAGTTTCTTTATTAATCCAAAACGGCAATTTTTGGAGAATTAGCTCAGCAGAAGATCTGATGCTTCAAGCTAACGCTTGAAAGCTTGCCGTTGGCAATTAGTCAACGGTTAATGATTTAATGAATGGTAGAATATTTATGAAAAAGGGTGATGATGGATACATATTTACATCTTCTTCAGCCCCACTTTGAGAGATTTCTCCTCCATGCAGGAAGAAGGTCATCTTGAAAATCTTCAGTTCTGCGCCCAAGAACTTGTAGATTCAGGCCTTGGTGAACGCCAGGATGGCCAGGGTTTCGTTATCCAGATCTCGCCCGAAGACCCAGCCCTGCAGGTCAGGGGGCCGCTGGATAATGGTGAAGGCCTTCCAGATGAGAGGCATGATGCAGCGGCAGGACTAGTATCGGTGGGCCAGCGACAGGTCATTGGTTCCACAGACGACGCAAGACTGTCGGGCTGAGGCCGTGTAGACTGGATGGGGTAAGGCATGTATCGCAAGCTTTACAGCAACGTCCGCATTGTATCTGGAAAGATCTAGAGAGGGTCAAGAGCTCTCGGAATGGCGAATTACCATAATATACTCAGCCTTGATAGGAACCTATACTGTATACTTTAATAAAAATTCGAAACTATTTATAATTATATGTAATTCTGCTGTCCTCAAAGCTTATGTCCATAGTTCTTCTAAAATACCCATTCCAAGAGTCTAGCTTCAGTATCACTATAAAAAGAAGATTGAAAAATGCAATATAACAGCGGTATGCTAGATTAAACTGGCGAAACCGCTGGGAGGGTTCACCACTGATGAGTCAGGTTCTTCCATTAATTTTTCCATCGCAGTAAGGGCAGTAGAAAATATTTATTTTTAAAAAGAATCATACGCGTCTATAATAGTTTCGAATTTTGATAACAGATGGCGAGCTAATGCATCATAATATAACTGTTTACTTTGGAAGTGAATAGTTTCAAGTCTTAGAGACACAAATGATCTAGATAATAAGCATTTGAATATTCGCTTCAAACACGACCGTTACCCTCTGGTCAACAGGAGCCATCCTAAGGATCGAAGCCGTCTGGGAGGAACGATAAATCAGGGCCAACCAATCGAATGGCGCCAGCTCCAAGTTTCAAGTTATGTGAGATACCGGCTGGCTATCTATGGATGATCTACGACCGGGCTGAGATATTGGGTGAGCTCTGTGGTGTTTGGATCTTTATAGAGAAATATCTATTATGCTCCACCACAGCGGAATAAGTTCTTATACAGTAGAACTTCCGTGAGAGGACACTCGCGCTAGACGACACCTCTCTACAAAAGACAGTTTTCATTTGTAAAATTATCATTTTTACTATTTAGTAACTCTCTGGTAAGAGGATGCCTCTCCCTAAAGAACACTTTGCACACATACACAGCTATATATATTCCCCTACATTTTATCTACCCTTCATTTACTATCTTATTATATATTTTCCACCTCTGTAAAAATTGATTAGAAGAATCAATGTGATGGTTTAAATTGTCCTAAAGAATACTTTGACTTTGCTATTAGGTGTTGTCCTTTACAGGGAGGTTCTACTGTATTACGAAGAAAAATATAGGAAAGACAGACTTGAAGATGTCACAAATTTATTTATTTTTATCCAAACATTTAACCTTATAAATAAAAGACATTTCGCTGAGGGAAGAGTTTTTTTTTTCTATCACAACAATACAAGATTTCTGGCATAACAGCTCTTCGTAATTATACCTGTCGAAAGGCTGTTACACCCGAAAGCTTGTATTATCATGATAGAAAAAAAGAAACTTCCCTCAGCGAATTGTATTTTATTTAAAATTTTACCGAAGGGATTATAATATTAACACATTCAACCATATTTACATAAAAAAGAGAGAAGAATGCGCAACGTAGAAATTTTCTGTTAGCAACAAAATATTAAAATTTGTCTATTGATAAAATAATTAATATTTTGTTACAATATATTTACCTTGAGTCAAAAGGAGATCCATTAATTAAAATTATATAAAAGGGCGTACCTGGATCTGTAAAGGAAAAAAAAAACAATATTTTTCTTAAAATATTTCGAGAGATTGCTCCCTCTTTATCAATTTATTGCACAATGAATGTGCACTGAGCAATAAATTGATAAAGAGGGAGCAATCTCTCGAAATATTTTAAGAAAAATATTGTTTTTATTCCCCTTCTTTACAGATCCAGGTACGCCCTTTTATACAATATAATCACCGTAGTGAACATTGATTGATTTCTAAATTCTTATAGCAGCTAGTTAGCAGATTCTTTCTTTTACTTGTTTTAACTTATTTATTGTGCAAAATCAAGTATCTGGTGAGAAGTTTGTCATTTAGAAGTCATTAAAGATGTAAATTTTCCACATGATTTGTTCGGATAAATTTTGAGAGGTTGTTCCAGCTTTGATAAATTCTTCAACAAGATAGCTTCATATTTGCCATATACAATTTCTGAAAAAATGTCGATTTTAATATTGAGTATAATATCGAAAACGAATTCAATATGCTCTTAACAACACAAATATACGAGTATATTGCATAAGCACATGTCGTACTCCTCTATACTTAGTTAATACTCCATGTAATATATTGGTTTTACAATGTGTGAGACGTCGTTATAAGGATTTATTCTTCAATTTAAAAAATATAGCTTCAATTGTATGGAGTCCCTGTAAGCCTTAGTTTACAGTTGTAATAGTGAAAGCGAGCTATACAACGAAACAGCAGGCACCAAATAGTTCCAACCGTCATCACAAGGTGGAGCTCCGGTCTTCCTATAACGGCTTGTATCTGTGCTATTATACTTTAAAATCTCTATCTCATATATTTGCTCACCTATTTCGTATATAATCGTATATTAACGATGTAATGAAGTAGTTTCAATTTCAATCTCTCTCTTTATTTTATCTTTTAAACTTTAAAAAATATATATATCTTTATTTCGACTTAGAGCGCTATGTCCCCCTAGGGAGAATTGCACTTTAAAAATAAACACAATTTTTAAAGAAGAAAAAGAAAGTTATTTTAAATATGTACAGAATTATTATGCAAGTTAGTAAGAAGAAAAGATATATATATATATCAACACAATTGATATATGTACAAAGGGTTGGAAAGCAAATTTAGTTAAATGAAATCAAATTGTAAAGTATTGTGTTTATTCGAGAAAAGCAATTTACAGATTTAAAAAGAGTTTTAAGGAATATTTTATAATGAGAATATGCTAGATATTAGAGAATTATTCAGTTAAAACAATACTAAAAAGAGTTAATTACCAAATAAAAGCGTTCCAATGGAATTTAGTAGTTTATGTAAAACATATGGTTCTTGAATCAAAATAATTATATCTTATTCTTATATATATATATATATTAATCTATCTATGCCATTGACTCGTATGATGTCAATAAAATATTTTAAAATCTCAAATACCTCTCTCTCTCCTTTTTGTCTACTATTCCTCTTACATGGGAGATTACCATGAGATACCATCTACATGGCTAAATCGTTCTCTCCTGGAGCTGGATTTTTAACAGAGATTCTGTTATGTCAGGCCAAAGTCTCATGAGGAATCTTTCAACCTAAATAGAATCTCTGAGAATCTCAGCCATGTTTTTAGAATATGGTCTCTCATTGGAGAATCCTGTGTATCTCTCTTTTACAAATTAAATGCGTGTAGTTAACATATCCAAAACTGGGTCTTGGAAGATCCTGGTATATCTGGCTAAGAGTTTGGGCAATAGGTAGGTTGTAATGTGTCTGTAAGATGCCGACTATCACTGATGGCTGTAACAGATGGTATACATAGAGTCGAGATTAGCATGTCCTTGTAGTCAATTCTTATTTGACAAGGCCAAACTAATATGTACATAAGACTTTATGCAACGTCCTTGATGCAATCAACTTCTTAAGTGGACGACAGCTGACAACAATAAAATATTGACCGATTCCCCACTAACCAAGTTTCTTTGCTTCTCACACCGATGGCTGTTGTATGCCTCCATATCTTACTATCATCTATTCAAGATAGAGTTCCAAATGTATTCCAGACTTCAGATGTAAAGACAAATATTGGAAGTCTCACCTACCCATCAGCGTAACAAGTCGAAGATTAACAAGATCTGATTCATTGGTCGAGAGATTAGATATCTAAAATCATGGACAAAACTTAAGGAAGTTTCATATATTAAACATAAACCATTCCTTAGTTGCTTATATAACGGAAGATTTCCCATACATGTAAATTCGAACGTTTTCCCTTAAAATAATATATTAATAAAAAATATAGATAATAAACCTGACAACCAAGCTGATCTGTTCATGTGTTAATTACAGCGGGACGCTGTTCATCTAGGAAGGGGGCAATTTCACTGAATAATTATTTTAAATATTCTGTTGTATATCATCATAAATATTTGCATAGTCATCACCCCTTACCATGCTTATATATTATCACTTGTAAAATATATTTTATAAATAGTTTGCATTCTAATCAATAAATTATTTTTACTTAAACTTTTGTAATACTTCACTACCGTGACAATATTATATAATAAAAATATATATACATGCTAAAGGGTACAACTTCATTAAGTTTTGTCCATGAGTGTACTACAATTTCTACAGTTAAGAAAGAAAGTTTGGAATATCGTTAATAATGAAAAAGATGACTAGAAGACACACAGTGGTTGTTATGTCTGTCCATCAAGACTAGGTATAGCTGATTTCCTATTTGCATATTGATCCTTTATACTATTTTTCCATCTTGGACTCCGGAACGAGTCTATGTAAGACAAGATGTCTTAATAAAACGTTATCATTGTTGTATGGCAATCATTTGATTCTCCATCACACAACCCGAAGGCTTAAAACTTCTCGACGACATAGATCTATTTCACTTCAGGTTCTTACACAAATTTTCAGTTATACTCTCAAACATATCTCCCTTTCTTCTCTCTCAAAGAATATTATCTTACTCCATTTAAAGAAAAGGACACTTTCTGATCGTGTAAATAAATGTTACTGAGGGTCCATTTGCCATCTCTCCGAAAGGATTACAAACTGTGCGCTGAATATTTTCTTCATTTTCAAAAATGCGTCCACTTCCCTTTCTTGAATTATTAGGAAACGGCAAATCGGGTTCGCGTTACGGGATGTTGATCCACATCAGCGTGTTGCAGATTGTACATTGAAAGCCCACCAATGGGATCTTCACCGTTTTTATTTTCAGAAAACAAAAATAAAATATTCTCTGGTATTTTTACCCGATAAATAGCAGTAGATAATCAGTCATTTTCAGTAGTACCATTAGGAGATCTATTTTCTGTCATTTAACAGGTTAATTGAATCTTTCTTTATTTTGTACTCTCTTTAAGAGAATCTATTTCAGTACTCGACCTGTAAAAAGGTTCTTGAAACTCCATCACAATCCTACTTTAAATACTTATTAATAGATGTCATGAGGATGTCAACATTAGAAGGGAGATTGCTGTCGAGGAGCAATGACGTCGATTCCCATCTGAAGCAACAGCCTTCCACAACCAGTTGCGATGTCCCGTGTGAAAGAAACCTTACGCTATATAGAGTGGACACTGAGGCCTGTATAGAAAATCAACAGATCCATTGTGTTTAGGAATATCCCTAATAGCATAGATATCGATTTGACCCCGATATAACGATTTATCCGAGATGACTTCGTTGACTGCCAGTGACAGTGATGGATCACTAGGTGGCTAGGTGTTGAATTGAAGGATTATCTCTGGGACTCAGGGATCGATGTGTTGTGTGGGCAGTCACAACTCCAGGACTCAGTCACAACTCCAGGACTCAGTCACAATTCCAGGACTCAGACAAAGATCGATGTGTTGTGTGGGTAGTCACAACTCCAGGACTCAGTCACAACTCCAGGACTCAGTCACAACTCCAGGACTCAGTCACAATTCCAGGACTCAGTCAAAGATCGATGTGTTGTGTGGGCAGTCACAACTTCAGGACTCAGTAAGAGATCGATGTGTTGTGTGGACAGTCACAATTCTAGGACTCAGTCAAAGATCGATGAGTTGTGTGGGCAGTCACAACTCCAGGACTCAGTCACAACTCCAGGACTCAGTCACAACTCCAGGACTCAGTCACAATTCCAGGACTCAGTCAAAGATCGATGTGTTGTGTGGGCAGTCACAACTCCAGGACTCAGTCAGAAATCGATGTGTTGTGTGGGCAGTCACAACTCCAGGACTCAGTCATAACTCCAGGACTCAGTCACAGTTCCAGGACTCAGTCAAAGATCGATGCGTTTTGTGGGCAGTCACAACTCCAGGACTCAGTCAGAGATCGATGTGTTGTGTGGGCAGTCATAACTACAGGACTCGGTCAGAGATCGATGTGTTGTGTGGGCAGTCACAACTCCAGGACTCAGTCAGAGATCGATGTGTTGTGTGGGCAGTCACAACTCCAGGACTCAGTCAAAGATCGATGTGTTGTGTGGGCAGTCACAACTCCAGGACTCTGTCAGAGATCGATGTGTTGTGTGGGCAGTCACAACTCCAGGACTCTGTCAGAGATCGATGTGTTGTGTGGGCAGTCACAACTCCAGGACTCAGTCAGAGATCGATGTGTTGTGTGGGCAGTCACAACTCCAGGACTCAGTCAGAGATCGATGTGTTGTGTGGGCAGTCACAACTCCAGGACTCAGTCACAACTACAGGACTCAGTCAGAAATCGATGTGTTGTGTGGGCAGTCACAACTCCAGGACTCAGTCACAAATCCAGCTATTACAACGTTGGCATCCAGCCAGCCACCAAATAGATTAAAACGGTTAAACCTCTCATTAATATTTACTTCTAGCTGCAACCGAAAATTGATTTTTTTATTTACCTCACTTTGTGGTCGTAAAATAATTTACCACATATAAAGCTAGCAGTAATTATGTAGATAATAAATTGTGTTTCACTTTTTTCTCTACGACATCTTGGCCAGTCGTCTATTTAAGAATCCAAGAAGCAAATGAGTAACGGCTACCATCATATTTTGGTAACGGCCAACTTTCCTTATGTTAGAAGCCTATTCATCAGAGAACAAACATCTTTTTAGAAACGCGTACGTGAATAGCCTTTTCTTTATTAATCACTAGCCGAATGACCCGGGCAACGCCCGTGTTTTACCCGATTGAATGTTTTTATTCAAATACTATTTGTTACAATTATAAATTAGCGCCTTAAATAAATGCATATATTAGTTAATAACTATAGCCTATGAGCTTTATCTGTCTATGTACTGTTGGCTTCCGTAGGCGTCTCATACTGGGAAAAAGAAAGAGAGGATTCCATTTAGTTATTAACTTATATATGCATTTACTCGCTCCTACCCGGTGGGTCAATGCCTGCATTAGGGACTTCGCTGGCCCTGCCCCTCCCCTCACTCGGCCTACGCGCTGCGCCCTGGCTGACGCCGCGTCGCTGACCAGCTTCTGCCGTCGTCTTATCGACGAAAATCTACGCGGGACCTACCGAGTAAACACCATCGGCCAGGCCGTAGTGCTGCGCGGGACGACTACGCCGTTCTTGCGAGTCATCACCCGAACTGCCCGTCGCATCTTAGAGCGTCCACGCCTGACTGCCCTGCCCATCATCCAGTTCGCTAGAAGGTGGGAGGAAAATATAAACCTACCCATCAACATCGGCTGGTCGTCGCTCCGGCGCTGCGCCTTCTCCGGGCACAACGCGGACGTGGCAGTAAGGCTAGCTTTGCACGCCCTGCCCCATCCAGCCCATCCAGCATCGGCACATCAGTCTTGCATCGCCTGTGGGTCCGGCGACCTGTCGCTGGTTCACAGGTACTGGTCCTGCCGCTACATCAGGCCTCTCATCAGGGAGGCATTTACCATCATCGGGCGGCCCCCTGACTTGCAGGGCTGGGTCTTCGGGCATGGCCTAGACGATGACGCCCTGGCCATCCTGGCGTCTGCCAAGACGCGCATCTATAGGCACTTCCTCGGCGAGGAACTGAGGAGTGTACAAGAAGACCCCCTCCTTGTCTGGAGGAGGACCCTCTCAAGGTGGGGAAGCCCTCCTTGCTGAAGATATTTGTATATATATTCCCCTACACTTTATATGCCCATTTACTCTTTTATATTTTCTCCTTTGTAAAATTTGATTGAAAGAATCAATAAAATTGTTTAATTTGTTGTATATGCATTTATTTTGGGAGCGACCCGCTCCAACACAATAGTTACAAAAACGAAAAAGCGAGTGGGGGAGGCATGATGGGGGGCAAAGGTGGCGTGTTCGTAGCCAACCAATAGGAGGGCGCCATTCCAAAAAAAAAAAAAAGCAAACGGTGACAGAGTTGATTAGGAGATGAGGAATGACGCTCGTAACTGTATATAGAATGGTATTTGGCTAATTATGGCATAATTAAACATCTAACAAATTTTGACAGATGGCGCAAGCCATCAGCAAATCTCAGTTAAACGATCAGGATATACCTTTTTCATAATGTATCCACTTATTCTCAGTACAATTTCACTTAAATACTATTTCATCACCTTTCCCTTTTATAAAAATGCATGCATGCCAATGTAACAGCAACAAAAGACTTTAATTATGTCATTTCTTCTTGCAGTGAATCGTCCCGAAGTCCAAGAAAGAAGACATGGCAATAAAGTATCAATATCTAAATAGGTAATCAGCCATATACAGTCCTGGTGGAGAGATATAACAAACATTGCAATGTCTTCTAGTTATCTTAATTTCCAATTTCATAAACGCTTTCTTCCGAATTTTGCCGACTGTGTACCCAAACAATGTATTTTGTTGATATCTTTGGCGCAGAACTTGCAAATTGATATCGAAGAGATTATGTCATGAAAAAGATGATTCACACAAAGAAGCCAAACTAGATAATGACTGAGTACGCCAAAGATGGAATTGTGGCATATTCTTTGATATGAATTCACGCGATCTTCTCAATGGATATTAACAAAATGCAAAATTTTATGCATTCTAATAAAAATGAGGTGCTTTTACGCCAATGAATACTACTCTTCAAAAATTTTATAATGTTTTAGAAGCTTGTGGTTCCCTTAAAGAGATGGTCCTGCATTGTGACAACTCGACAGAAGCGGGGAAGGAAGGCTGGGTACTCTCAGAGAAAATCACGACATCGTTAATTGGCGGCCACTTGTGGCGGTGGGGACACGTCATCGCCAGCTGCGCCAAGAATGTGTCGCGATGACGTAATGTTGTGCTGTTGTTGTCTCCGTAATCAAAACTGCCCGTGCCATCACATAGTTTGTCGTTGTACAACGGACACAAGGTGACACACAGCTTTATAATGTTGTACAACAATCAAAACTGCCCGTGCCATCACATAGTTTGTCGTTGTACAACGGGCATAAGGTGACACACAGCTTTATAATGTTGTACAGCAATCAAAACTGCCCGTGCCATCACATAGTTTGTTGTTGTACAACGGACACAAGGTGACACACAGCTTTATAATGTTGTACAACAATCAAAACTGCCCGTGCCATCACATAGTTTGTCGCTGTACAACGGACACAAGGTGACACACAGCTATATAATGTTGTACAGCAATCAAAACTGCCCGTGCCATCACATAGTTTGTTGTTGTACAACGGACATAAGGTGACACACAGCTTTATAATGATGTACAACAATCAAAACTGCCCGTGCCATCACATAGTTTGTCGCTGTACAACGGACACAAGGTGACACACAGCTATATAATGTTGTACAGCAATCAAAACTGCCCGTGCCATCACATAGTTTGTTGTTGTACAACGGACACAAGGTGACACACAGCTTTATAATGATGTACAACAATCAAAACTGCCCGTGCCATCACATAGTTTGTTGTTGTACAACGGACACAAGGTGACACACAGCTTTATAATGATGTACAACAATCAAAACTGCCCGTGCCATCACATAGTTTGTTGTTGTACAACGGACACAAGGTGACACACAGCTATATAATGTTGTACAGCAATCAAAACTGCCCGTGCCATCACATAGTTTGTTGTTGTACAACGGACATAAGGTGACACACAGCTTTATAATGATGTACAACAATCAAAACTGCCCGTGCCATCACATAGTTTGTCGTTATACAACGGACACAAGGTGACACACAGCTCTATAATGTTGTACAGCAATCAAAACTGCCCGTGCCATCACATAGTTTGTTGTTGTACAACGGACATAAGGTGACACACAGCTTTATAATGTTGTACAGCAATCAAAACTGCCCGTGCCATCACATAGTTTGTTGTTGTACAACGGACACAAGGTGACACACAGCTTTATAATGATGTACAGCAATCAAAACTGCCCGTGCCATCACATAGTTTGTCGTTGTACAACGGACACAAGGTGACACAAAGCTTTATAATGTTGTACTGCAATCAAAACTGCCCGTGCCATCACATAGTTTGTTGTTGTACAACGGACACAAGGTGACACACAGCTTTATAATGTTGTACAGCAATCAAAACTGCCCGTGCCATCACATAGTTTGTTGTTGTACAACGGACACAAGGTGACACACAGCTTTATAATGTTGTACAGCAATCAAAACTGCCCGTGCCATCACATAGTTTGTCGTTGTACAACGGACACAAGGTGACACACAGCTTTATAATGTTGTACAGCAATCAAAACTGCCCGTGCCATCACATAGTTTGTTGTTGTACAACGGACACAAGGTGACACACAGCTTTATAATGTTGTACAGCAATCAAAACTGCCCGTGCCATCACATAGTTTGTCGCTGTACAACGGACACAAGGTGACACACAGCTTTATAATGATGTATAGCAATCAAAACTGCCCGTGCCATCACATTGTTTGTCGTTATACAACGGACATAAGGTGACAAACAGCTCTATAATGATGTACAGCAATCAAAACTGCCCGTGCCATCACATAGTTTGTCGTTGTACAACGGACACAAGGTGACACACAGCTTTATAATGTTGTACAGCAATCAAAACTGCCCGTGCCATCACATAGTTTGTCGTTGTACAACGGACACAAGGTGACACACAGCTCTATAATGTTGTACAACAATCAAAACTGCCCGTGCCATCACATAGTTTGTCGTTGTACAACGGACACAAGGTGACACACAGCTCTATAATGTTGTACAACAATCAAAACTGCCCGTGCCATCACATAGTTTGTCGTTGTACAACGGACACAAGGTGACACACAGCTTTATAATGATGTACAACAATCAAAACTGCCCGTGCCATCACATAGTTTGTCGTTGTACAACGGACACAAAGTGACACACAGCTTTATAATGATGTACAGCAATCAAAACTGCCCGTGCCATCACATAGTTTGTCGTTGTACAACGGACACAAGGTGACACACAGCTTTATAATGATGTACAAAAATCAAAACTGCCCGTGCCATCACATAGTTTGTCGTTGTACAACGGACACAAGGTGACACACAGCTCTATAATGTTGTACAACAATCAAAACTGCCCGTACCATCACATAGTTTGTCGTTGTACAACGGACACAAGGTGACACACAGCTCTATAATGTTGTACAACAATCAAAACTGCCCGTGCCATCACATAGTTTGTCGTTGTACAACGGACACAAGGTGACACACTGCTCTATAATGTTGTACAGCAATCAAAACTGCCCGTGCCATCACATAGTTTGTCGTTGTACAACGGACACAAGGTGACACACAGCTTTATAATGTTGTACAACAATCAAAACTGCCCGTGCCATCACATAGTTTGTCGTTGTACAACGGACACAAGGTGACACACAGCTCTATAATGTTGTACAACAATCAAAACTGCCCGTGCCATCACATAGTTTGTCGTTGTACAACGGACACAAGGTGACACACAGCTTTATAATGATGTACAACAATCAAAACTGCCCGTGCCATCACATAGTTTGTCGTTGTACAACGGACACAAGGTGACACACAGCTTTATAATGATGTACAAAAATCAAAACTGCCCGTGCCATCACATAGTTTGTCGTTGTACAACGGACACAAGGTGACACCCAGCTTTATAATGTTGTACAGCAATCAAAACTGCCCGTGCCATCACATAGTTTGTCGTTGTACAACGGATACAAGGTGACACACAGCTATATAATGTTGTACAGCAATCAAAACTGCCCGTGCCATCACATAGTTTGTCGTTGTACAATGGACACAAGGTGACACCCAGCTTTATAATGTTGTACAGCAATCAAAACTGCCTTACTATCCCCCTACCTGTGGTAAGGCTGACGGATACTTTCAGAAGAAGAGGGCATTCGGTGATCACTTTTTGTCGTCCGTGTAACAGCTAGTAGGGAATTGTTTCCTGGCGGGTGATCCTTCAAGAATTAGTGTTTTTTACAAACAAATTTACTGGAAATGTGTTTCCTTTCAATAATTTCATGAAATATTATCTCCACAGACCTTACTGCAATGATATAAGTCATTGAATGAGAGGGCTTGGCTCATCACAGTGGTGAACCTATATCATTGCAGTAAGGTCTGTAAAGATAATATAATTCAAAAGAAACAAATTTCCAGTACATTTATTTGTTACAAATTTTATTGATAGATGCCAAATAAATTTATAAATTTAAGAAGTAGTGTGTTAAAGGACCTATACAAGAGTAGGTTTATCAACACCATCGGATTCCACATGTCCGTGTATGAAGTTCTTGAAAGGATCTTTCAGACGATGCAGTGCTACTATAGTTGCTGCGCTATCATTGTACGAGATGCTGAAGAAACCCTTTAAAGTCAATTTCTATCTATATCTTTAAAATATATATAAATAAAATATATAGATGGAAATTTTACCGGGAGGAAATTGATCTAAAGAGACAAGGGTCGCCTCTCCCGTCAAAATAGACGTCTAAAACCAGACGCCATCTATTGACCCTCGCCGCAATTAGCGGCCTTGGGTCGGTGACAAAGCCACAACACCAGCTTTGGCAAACTGAAAAGCATCCACCTAGAGACGATGGTTCCGGGCTAACGGCCCTCGTCAGCCTAAGGCGGACTTTATTCCATGAGATCCACACGGGATCTAATGGAATCTTGACAATCTGCCAAAGAGGTGTTTAGCTGGCAAAGTGGCTGAGCCAAATCTATGGCTAAAATATAGATGGAAATTTTGCCGGGAGGAAATTGATCTAAAGAGACAAGGGTCACCTCTCCCGTCAAAATAGACGTCTAAACCAGACGCCATCTATATATATATATATATTTTAGACGTATATTTTAAACTGTATAATAATAACACTTTCTATTTGCTACCAACCCCATATTTTGTATATTTGCTATATCTTTATTAATATAACCTGTACACCCTTTTTGTATATAAACTAAAATTGGTGACGTCAAAATAAAGATCCAAAGAGAGAGCGGTCAGCTGGTGGCAGCAGGGACAGAGGGGTGGAAAAAGGCAACGCCCAGCCCATGTGAGGTCCCGAGGGACATTCTTATAGAGACCCCCCAAAACAGGACAAGTTTTGGCAGGGGGTCGGCAGATGTTCTAGGGGGTGTTTCTCAGGAGTTCGCTTCAGCCTGTCTGTCTCACACACTCTTCCTCCATGTCTCGGTGATAAACATCAAAGTTGGTGTCATGGCCTTTACCTCTGTCCCGTGGGCTGTCCCCGATCCCTCTTTGTGCTAACATCTAGCCCTGCCTCTGCTTCTTGTTGTCCGCGTGTGGGAAGATCATCAACACTCGGCTCACGTACACGACTGCCAGTTCATCCATACGTAGGCACATTGCAACAATATTACATATATATATTGCTTATCCCTAGTACACGTGGTACAAGTCATGATAATCATGGTGGGTAGAAGTTGGCGACTACTTTTACTGTAAGTACACCACATGTCTACACATGTGAAAAGCCGTTCGACTTTTGCACTTACCAATGTACCAGAGCCCCGTTTGGTCACTTGCACTCGCTGGTGGGCTTGGATTTTTGCAAGAACCGGGGGCCATTGGTGCATTTTTTATCAGAAAAAAAGTGCCCAATGCGGGAATAGAACCCGGGTTGTAGCGGTATAAAACCAACGGTTTAGACCATCCTTCCACCGACCTCCCAAAACAAATAAAACGATAAAAAAAATATTTGAATTTCTATATCAGTAGAGATACATTTATATTAATATATCAACTTCATCCTAGGACTATTTCACTTTTGTACCATTCTTTCATGAAGAATGTGACCAGAGGTCGGTGGACGAGTGGGTAACACCCTCGATTCCCGACAGTCATGAACCGGGATCGAATCCCGCGTTAAAATTTTATTTAATATGTGAATAACCTTCACATATTATATTCATTGTTGCAAATATCATAAACTAGGTTGGTCTTGTTGATCGGTACCTAATAAAGTGATTTTGGAACAAGAAACAACATATTCAAACAACCTAAACACAATTAAATGATCAATAATGATATAAATAATATTTTTATCTCTAATTTTAATATTATTAACATTGTTATTAATATCTTAAATTGTAATAATTATCTTTTGACAAATGCCTGTTTTCACACATTATTGTATGTAATTCTACTGTCCTCAAAGCTTATGTCCATAGTTCATCTAAAATACCCATTCCAAGTGTCTAGCAACAGTATCACTATAAAAAGGAAGATCGAAAAATGCAATATAACAGCGGTATGGTAGAAAAAATTGGCGAAACCGCTGGGAGTGTTCACCACTGATGAGCCAGGCCCTCCCATTAATTTTTCCATTGCAGTAAGGACAGTAGAAATTGTTTATTTTTAAAAAGAATCATACGCGTCTAAAATAGTTTAGAATTTTCATAACAGATGGCGCGCTAGTGCATCATAATTATTATTTGTACAGACATTACTGAAATGATAAAAGTTATTGAATGAGATATATGATTGAAGTAAGTTCTGTAAAGAAAATATTTGACGATATATATGAAAAGAACCACATTGCCAAAAAAATAAATTACAAATATATTCTCATCATCAAAAAGGAAAACATTCACTGCAGGATTTGTGCAAATAGGATATCTGATGAAATCTCCCACTATATCACAGAATGCAAATATTTAGGTGAAGAAAGAGAAAAACTCTTAAAAACACCTTCTGGAGATTTAGCAACCCACTAAAGACGCTGATAACTATTTCAGAAAATATAGCAATAGAACTCTATAATTTCTACAGATCAACTGTAAATAGATTCATACACAAAATAGGTAGTGAGGAAAGTTTTAGAACAGATGTGTAAATAAATACCATTTCAAACAAAGGCTCACGTACACATGGGGAAAGGGAGAAAAAATTGCTGTATTATTTTGTTGTTGTATGGCGAATTCATACAGGGCAATGGGCCCTAATAAAAGCCTTTTTGTTGTTGTTGTTATATTACAAATATGATTGATAGATGGAAATTTAATTGAAGCATGAAATATCTTATTCATATTACCGTTTTTTTACTTACTCTATATATAGAACGACTTTTAACAAATTTTACCTCAAATGTTTCTTTTGAACGAAAAATCGTAATTTCTTTTAAGGAGAAATAACGACTATTTCTATCCTTAGGGATGAAGTATGAAAGGATCCATTATGAAGAGTAATGATAAACGGAAAAATAAAAGTTTCCAGGGACATTGCGAGAAAAGAAACATGGGTTGTGAAACTTGTAAAACTTGGACATAGCATCTGCCCGATAAACGGAACATTGCGGGTTCGATTCCCATCCCTGGACACTTTTATTTTTCCGTTCATCATTACTCTTCACAATTCATCCTTTCATACTTGGTTACTAAGGTTAGAAATAGTCGTTATTTCTCCTTAAAATAAATTACGATTTTTCGTTCAAAAGAAACATTTGCGGCAAAACTTATCAAACGTCGTTCTATAATCATAAGCCGCATTATATTGTAGTACTCCATATATCCATATAAGCTAAATCATTAAATTGATTGCTCGCCCTCTTCCCTTGTCCAATCGAGCTTAATTTTGCAGTCATCTATCTTCGATGACATTACATGAATCAATCATAAAACAAACATTATTATTATCTTTTCTTTTAGTGTTTTATTTATCCATTTTTCACTTTTTGTTTTCTAATTTATATACCGAATTTCCTTCTTTTATTTTACTCCTAACAACCATATTGTAACTTCCTTTAATTTTCTTATTAAAATTATAGATTACTGATTAAGGGTGGGAACGGAACAAACCCGAGCGAACATACGGGAATTGTCCAGGATATTATACACTTAGTGAAGGTACTGTAGATACTTGAAGTATAGACACTGTCACACTATCCATCAGATGGGTACAAGTTTACTGATTGAGGGAGGGAACGGTACAAACCCGAGCGAACATACAGGAATTGTCCAGGACATTATACACTTAGTGAAGGTACTGTAGATACTTGAAGTATAGACACTGTCACACTATCCATCAGATGGGTACAAGTTTACTGATTGATGGAGGGAACGGTACAAACCCGAGCGAACATACAGGAATTGTCCAGGACATTATACACTTAGTGAAGGTACTGTAGATACTTGAAGTATAGACACTGTCACACTATCCATCAGATGGGTACAAGTTTACTGATTGATGGAGGGAACGGTACAAACCCGAGCGAACATACAGGAATTGTCCAGGACATTATACACTTAGTGAAGGTACTGTAGATACTTGAAGTATAGACACTGTCACACTATCCATCAGATGGGTACAAGTTTACTGATTGATGGAGGGAACGGTACAAACCCGAGCGAACATACAGGAATTGTCCAGGACATTATACACTTAGTGAAGGTACTGTAGATACTTGAAGTATAGACACTGTCACACTATCCATCAGATGGGTACAAGTTTACTGATTGATGGAGGGAACGGTACAAACCCGAGCGAACATACAGGAATTGTCCAGGACATTATACACTCAGTGAAGGTACTGTAGATACTTGAAGTATAGACACTGTCACACTATCCATCAGATGGGTACAAGTTTACTGATTGAAGGAGGGAACGGTACAAACCCGAACGAATATACTGGAATTGTCCAGGACATTATACACTTAGTGAAGGTACTGTAGATACTTGAAGTATAGACACTGTCACACTATCCATCAGATGGGTACAAGTTTACTGATTGATGGAGGGAACGGTACAAACCCGAACGAATATACTGGAATTGTCCAGGACATAAAATCACCAAACAGGTTCGTACAAAATAAAAAAGAAGAGAAGATAGTACAAGGTTACCACACCCACACAATACATCTTCGAACAAACTACCGCCGAGTGAAACCCTGTCTCAATTTATTCAAATTTCCATTAACGTACGAATAATCTAAAAGTTAAAAGAAATTTTCTTAAATGTGTATCACCTATACATACTTCTTTAATTAAAAATGCATATATTGGATTAAAAAAATCATTTATTTTATCAATATTTCAGTTGGCTGAGCGCCAACCTTTACCAAGGTATTATAACATATTAATGTGTGTCAACAACAAACTTACCGCCACACAACAGTTGAGTTTTTTGTTGGCACACATTAAATATGTTATAATACCTTGATAAAGGTTGGCATTCAGCCGACTGAAATATTGGTACAATAAATGATTTTTTTGATCCAATATATGCCTTTTTAATTGAATATTTATTTATGGATTGCTCTATTTTCAAAATACACACTTCTGTGTTAGTGATTTGGACATTTGTAGAATTAGGAATACCTGCTGTTGTTGTCAAAACTGTTCCAGACTTCATCACTATGGCCTACGCTTTAATAAGTTTCTATATAAGAAATTTCAAATGTTTTTTTTTTAACGCGTATGATTCTTTTTAAAATAAAACAATTTTATACTGTTTTTACTGCAATGATAGATCAATGGGAGTTCCTGGCTGATTGGTGGTGAACCCTTCCAGCGGTTTCATTAAATTTAACTGATGAACAAGAGGCCCTCCCATTATATTATCGTTGCTTTAAGGGCAATGTAGAAAATTGTTTTATTTTCAAAACAATTATAGTTTCATGCGCAATTATTCCAGATAGGATATAGCGTGTCTTATTTGCAACTGTTAATAAATAAATATGTATCAAAAATATTTGGTATTTCTTAAAACAGATGGCGCACTAATGCATCATGTAAATAGGTTTCTATGTATGGGGCCGCTTTTATTCGACGGCGTTGATTGCTTTTCTATCTTTTACTTACTTATCTTCATGGTAAAGATAGGTGTATATGTGTGCAAGAATATAAACAATCTGGCGATTTTTTATACAAATAAAACGCTTTCCAACTGTCCTCACTAAGATTCAAAAATATCGGGAGAGCCTGGCTTATCAGTGGTGAATCCTTTAAACAGTGAACGAGGCCGTTCTAATGTTGTATATGAATATTATGCTGTTATATAGCTGGCAATTTGTAGAGTTTATTGGTAAATGTATTGAAGGAAACGTGAGTTTTGAAGATAGTAGAAATACAGATTCATACATGCTACGAAACATACCGTGCTAAGGAATTTATATTCCAAAAATAGAAGTATAAACAAGTTTAGCATTTTTTGGTTTCGGTTAAGACGTCGCATGTGGGATAATGATCTAATGATCGTTTTCGAATAGGCGGCGAAAGAGTATAAAACAATCTTTCCTATAAATTCGAAGATATAGATGATAAAAGGACCAGAGCAAAGGCAAAGGAGGAGCCTTGCATTGTCTATAGACTTGAAAGGAGTGCTAATTCTCTAGCTTTCTGATAATCGGCGAAAGAGTAAAAAACAATCATTCCTTTACATCCGAAGATAAGTTGATAATAAGACCAGAGCAAAGGCAAAGGAGAAGTCTGACACTGTCTATAGACTTGAAAGGAGTGCTAATTCTCTAGTATTCTGTTACGCGGCGAAAGAGTAGAAAACGATACCTAGGTTGAATCCGAAGATATAGGTGATTAAGAAAGAAGAACAGAGACAAGGATGGAGCTGAAGGTATTTGGCAAGGTCTGTAGACAAACATCAAGTGTGGACTAATGCTCGAGTTGTCTAAAAAGCGGCCAATGAGTATATAAACAATCTCCTATTTTGAATCCTGAGACTATAGTTGATACAAAGAAGCAGAAGAAAGGCAAGGATGCAGCCGGAATGTACTTGGCATAGCCTATTGTGCTCATCCTCTAACCTTCTGATTAGTGGTGGAAGAGTAGAAAACGATTTCATATTGTCAATATGAAGCATGTAAAAGGTATCTGGCAGGGCTTGTAGACGTAGAATGGAATATAATCTTGAAGTTTTCTAATAATATTCGAGAGGGAAGAAAACAATCTTCTATTTGGAGACCGAAGACTATAGGTGATAGAAGAAGAGCAAAGGCGATGGGTAAGCTGGAAGGTACCTGTAAATTCCTGTAGACGTAGACTGTGGTCTAACTCTCTAGTTTAATAAGAAGCAGCGAAAGAATAGAATCCCATATTCAGAATCCGAAGATGAACTGCTAAAGAAGAGCATCGATAGACTAACCTAACTGACAGGGCCTGTAGACGTAGAATGGAATCTAATCTTCTAGTTTTCTAATGAGCTTCGAAAGGGTAGCTGTTAAAAGAAGAAGAGCAGAGGCGATGGGTAAGCCGGAAGGTACCTGTAAAGTCCTGTAGACCTAGACAGTGGTCTAACGCTCTAGTTTTCTGAGTGGCGCGCGCCGAAAGAGTAGAATCTCATATTCAGAATCCGAAGAAGAGTTATTAAAGAAGAGCAGCGATGGGCCAACCTACCTGGCAGGGCCTGTAGACGTCGGCAGCACATGTCTGACGGCGGTCATCTGTGGTTCGTCCTACCTCCGCCAGGGGGAGTCAGCTGGCTGCTCCTTTTAGCGCGGCGGCTCGGAGCAGCGACAATAAATAACTCGCTTGGCGACCTTGTCGGTGGTTGTTTGTTTGGATGGATACCGTGGCATTATCTCCGGGACAAACTCAGGTTGATCACCTGTGCTGACTGATCTTTCAGGTACACCGTATCAGGTATTCTACAATTTCAAAGTACAATGACTTGAAATTGATTGCCATGAATTTAGTTTAAATAATGTTACTACCCAAAATAAGTTTTATTATGTGGGGTTTTCAGATAATAGGAGCTTAGAATAATCCTGTCTGTAAAAGATCCAATGTATGAATCGACATTTTACCTTAATAATAAATTTGACTATAGATATGGCCTAGCCACTTTGCCATATAAACACCTCTTTGGCAAATTGTGAAGATTCTATTTGATTCCTTATGGATCTCTCTCTCATGGAATAAAGTCCGCCATGAACTGACGACGGCCATTAGCCCGAAGCCATGGTCTCTATGTGGACGCTTCTCATTTTGCAAAGGTGGTGTTGTGACTTTATCATCGACATACTAGTTAGTCCGTTAGTTTGTGGAGACGGTCAATGGATGGAGTCTAGTTTTGACGGGAGAGGTGACTTTTATTTTTATAGAATAACTAGCCGAATGACCCGGGCAACGCCCGGGTTTTACCCGATTAAATGTTTTTATTCAAATACTATTCGTAACAATTATGAATTGGCGCCGTGGATGTCACTCTTGTGAAACATCCCGCTCCAAACTTTGTTTCTGAGAAGCGAAATTTTTATAGAGAGATAAGGAATATTATTATATATCATCATATTAGTATAATCATCATCATTACTATTATCATAAGAATAACGGAAGAACAGAGGGGTCAAGAGCGTTCTAGGATTTCCTGAATTTTTGCGAATCAAGTCAAAGATTTCAACTATTTTTGACTTGTATGATTCCTTTTAAAATAAATAAATCAATATTCTACTGCCCTTACTGCGATGATAGAATAAGGGCATTGCATCTCATTTCAGTAAGGACAGTAGAAAATTGATTTATTTTAAAATAATCTTACGTGGGTCAAAAATACTTCAAATATCTTACGATAGATGGAATGCTAATGCGTCATATTAAGTCGAAGATTAAAAAGCTATTCTTTGATGCATTAGCCGATGAGAGTTTTGCATACTTGTGCAACCAGTTTTACAATTCTTCAGTTGTGGATATCCTTAAAGATGAAACAAATAGATGACTAGAATATATTGTAACACGGATGACAAGGCCGAGATCCCAGGGTGAAGTTGTGGAAAGATGGACTCCACTATCTACGGGAGGATGGCCCACATGTGTGTGTGGAGGACAGGCGCCACGACGGCAATGTGGGGGAGAAGGACAGTTCAAACAGATCTGCGGTAACAACAGACGCGGCAAGTTGACTACGGGAAGTGGGCTCCGGGCGTGTGGCCGGTATGGACTGACCGGGAGTCTGGTTACACCTACGGCAAGGAGAAGACGTGGCGACTTGCCTCCGGACGTGTGGATGATCCTACAATGAGAGACTGACATCGGAGCGGCCTACAAGACTGTGTAGTCCAGGCAGAACGCTCCACAAGAGTGACATCCACGGCGCAAAGGATTCTTCTGACGGGGAGGTTGAAGACAAGTCCCACTGATTGTATTCCTTCTATTTAGAGCCATAATAAAGTGCTAACTTTATCTGCATCCCTTCGAACTCACATGTGTATCTTTGTGGCATCCTGAGTAGACAATGTACACGAATAGTGTCTGGGTACGACGTAACAGTATACTGTTGCATCATGGTTAATGCACTTATTTTATTAATAATTTGTAATATTATTTTTCATATACAGTTAAACCTGTCTATAGCGCCCCCTCTAAATAGCGCCTTCCTCTCTATAGCGCCCGATTTTAAACATTAAAATGTAAACATTTTATATTAAAAGTGACCTGTCTATAGCACCCCATTTTTGGTGAGTTCCATGAGGGGGCGCTATAGACATGTTTAACTGTATTTTAAATTTTAATGGTAATTTTAAATTTATTTATTAAAATAAACATATTATAAAACAGAATATGTATTATAAAATCACCATTTGTATTTTGGAACAATGTGGCTACACAACTCTTTAAACTTTGATGAGATAAATAAATAAATTATTCTGGAGGGGCTTCTTATTACACCTTGTAGGTTGGTTGAAACCCGAAACATTGTTTGAAAACGATTCTTGAAAAAGTTCAACTAATGAATCCAGATTTGTATCAATCCATTTATAATGCTAACTATACAATTAGGACTATTTTTCCAAAAAGCATTCCTATACAGTTCCATCTAAATTTTGTCGTCATTCAATTTTTTACATCACACGGAAAATTCCAAAAATACTTACATAAAAGAGGTCTATCAGAAACACCAAATTGTTCCTGCGGAGAAACTGAACAAACTGCTCTTCACCTTATCTATGACTGTCCGAACTTTACAGAAGTGAGATATTGATTGTTCCCTGATCTAAATGATTTAACTCTCTTACATCAACCACTTTGTCTATATGAATTTTATGAAATCTGTCGATTAATACATGTATATGTTTTATAAAATATCTCAAAAACCTTTCGCAATAAGTTTCTTTATTAAATAAAGAGATTTTTTATATTTTATTAAAGTAAATCGCAATTTATCCTATAACTGAATGTAAATATGTAAATATTTAATTCTAAGTTTCAAATTGTTTGTTTGTTTTGTTTGTTTCTTCTGTAATAGATTAAAACTACTTCAATATCGCGCCTGGTTGATTAATAAATATATAAATAAAACCAGTGAGTGCAAGTAGCCAATTTCCTTCTCTTGAACAGAGGCGTACATCACGACTTACCTTTCTGATAGCTAATAATTTAATGCTGGTCTTTATACAACAATCGAGTAAAAACCTCAACATGAAGATGATAATTTATAAAGAAAATCAATGATTAAAAATATTGATAGACCGTTATCTACGTGAATTCAACCTCAATTAAAATATTATAATTTATGAAGAAAATTATTGATTAAAAATACTGAATGAGCAGACTCTGCATGGAGTCAACTACACCAAGAATTATTATTAGAATTCAAAAATATGCTTATTAGAGAGTAAACAAATGGTCGCAGCCTTGCAGAAAATTGACAAGGACCCAGAGCAGCATCTTTACACACTCAAAATAGAGGACATTGCGACTGCAGTGATAGAAATGTATGGAGACATCTAAGGCTCTTCATTGGACACGACAACAACAACAGAAAATTGACATGGACCCTGAACAGCAGCTTTACACACCCTAGATAGAGGACATTGCTACTACTGTGATAGAGTTGTATGGAGATATCTGAGGCTCTTCATTGGATACGACAACAACAACAGAAAATTGACATGGACCCAGAACAGCAGCTTTACACACCCAAGATAGAGGACATTGTGACTCTTTGATAGAGATGTATGGAGACAAGACATCTGAGGCTCTTCATTGGATACGACAGCAACAACAGAAAATTGACATGGACCCAGAGCAGCAGCTTTACACACCCAAGATAGTGGACATTGCGCCTACTGTGATAGAGATGCATGGAGACATCTGTTCATTGGACACAACAACAGCAACAGAGATCAAACCTATCTGAACATTATGATCAAAAGAGTGTTATACCCAATATATTGATTAAACACAATATTGGGATAAAATAACAAAAGTGAAATTGTACTGATATCAGGTGGATAAATTAAGAAAAAAGAAAAGGCATCTCCTGATCATGCAACTAAAAGTTTCTGATGAATTGAACCATCTGTCGGAATAAATATAAACTACGTTGATTTGCGATTATTCCATAATTGGCCAAATACACATTCTTGATTAATCAAAAAGAAAGCTAACCACATGCACGTTTCGGGATGTTGGCCATCATTAGCATGGTGCCCTTTTCTCAATAAATAATATCAAAAGAACACTAAATGTTTCTATCTCTATTTTTGTTATCGTTTGAAGTAATTAACTTACATACCCAGTCTTTTGGTATTTTAAAATCCATTAATTTTAAAGTCTAATTTAAATTCCCTTTTAATTGTCTGCCTTTTCCCTTTGAATCTTTCAAATTATACTTGTATATTTAATTCTAAATAAAAACAACTTTAGAGTGCTTTAAAATTATAGAAATACTGAATTAAATTCTTAAACTCACCATTTATTTTATAAAGACCTTTTATCATATACATTTATACTTGAAATCAAATAAAAGCGTTCTCAGGTGGCGTATTTCTCTATCTTTTGTTATTTATTTATTTTTTTATAGAGTGTGCTCATTCATTATTTACATATTTATACAATATGCAAATGTACGAATAAACCATTTTTAAACTGTTATAAATATTACATAGGATATAAAATGGAAAAAACATGTAAATATGTTACATTTAGTAAACCTTTTTACCCCTTGAGGCGTATCAAATATATAAGAATACGCTTTTATAATATATAATATTTTATCATTGCAGTAAAGGTAGACGAAAATTGTCTGAGAGAAATAGAAAACTCTTAAATAGTTATAAAATTGAATAATTTTTTACCTAATTCTGTTATAAATTTAACATTTTTTACTTATATTATGCCAAGCCCTCCCATAATTTTTTTTCCATTACAGTAAGGGCAGTAGAAAATTGTTTTATTTTAAAAAGAATTATACGCGTCTATAATAGTTTCGAATTTTCTTAAACATTTTTCACTTATATATCGTCGCACAATTTATTAATATTTTAAATATAATATGTAAAAAAAATTGAAACATGTTGTATATATATTACTTAATTGTTCCACAGAGTGTGTGTAAGCTCACAGGTAAATAGGTGCTAATCGAAAAGAGAAAAAAGTTGCTTTGTTTAATATTAGTTTCCCTTTTATATTTTGTTCTCTCTCTTGTAAATCAATAAATATAATGTTTGATTAATAATTATTGGAATCAGTTTCATTAAAAATATTCTAAGCAAAGTCAACAATTGGTAGCAGAGCGTGGTTTTTGATATAAAGCTCAAAAGCGAAAATATTTAATCTGAAGATTAGGCAAAAAGTTTATTCTGATCGGTAAACTGAAGCACTTCAGAGAAGATTAAAGGTATTTATATAGATTAAGTTAAATTATATCTATATATTGCATGTTTAAAAACTATCCAATATTTAAATAAATTTAAAATATATATTTATTTTTAAATTATATATGTTTGTTTATATTAGCTCAAAAGGCGAAAATGGCTGAATATAATTTTTTATCCCAAACAACAATTGAACCATTAACAGGAACTAATTATCAAATATGGGCGTTGAAAATCGGCGCAGTTCTGAGAGAAAGAAAATTATTTAAATGTGTAATTTCCGATCCAGAACCTGATATAGAAGACAAAAGTTCTTGGGGATTTGGAGTGATAAAAATGATGAAGCATTTGGGATAATCATCACTACGTTGACAAATGAACAAGCTGGAATGTTCATAGGAGAAACAAATGCTAAGAAAGTATGGGACTCACTGAGAAAAACATACACAGGCAATTTGGATGAAAAAATTATTGATATAGGCTTAGAATTAAAGAACTTTAAAATGAAAGATAATGAAACTGTAGATGAATATATAACAAGGGCAATAATTACTTTATTATCTAATTAGAATTTTTCAAATAGCGATTAAATATAATTTTATTAACTCAACTTGTAGAAAGCGTATAGAAAGAACTAGAATTTTGCGTCTATTTTTACGGGAGAGGCGACCTTTCTTTCCACACATACACTCATGAACAAAACTTAAGGAATTGGAAGGTTTTTGATGTCGCCGCTCTTCTTTTTTTTTTTTTTTTTGAAGGAGACGGGCAATTTTGTTCACTTTTGATTATTTCGACAGCAACTCTGAAAGATATTATAATGACCTTTATTGAAGATACACGAGATAACCAATATACATTCATGGACAGAACTTAAAGAAGTTGTACCTTTCAGCCTATATATCGAGATTCAGACAATAACTCTGAAAGATATTACAGTGACCTTTATTGAAGACATACGAGATAACCAAATGTCAACAAAATTGCCTCTGTCTCCTTAAAAAAAAACAGATGTGTAGAGGAGCAGTGGCAAAGTTTTATGTGAAAGAAAAAGGTGACACAACAGGAAAGTGCAGGCCTCATTACATCAAGGTGTTAATGGCATTAGAACTACTGGAGTTGACAGCTGGTGGAATGGAGGGCCCTCGCCACTAATTGCCGTCCGCCACGAACAGAAATGTGAGCACAGAAATCTCTAATATATCCCATTTAATAACTATATACGGTAGAACCTCCATGAGAGGACATTCGCGTTAGAGGACACCTCTCTACAAAGGACAGTTTTCATTTGCTAAATTACCATTTTTACTATTTAGCAACTTATTAAAAAAGAGGTGGGTCGGTGGAAGGATGGTTTAAACCGTTGGCTTTCGACCGCTACGACCCGGGTTTGATTCCCGCATTGGCACTTTTTTTCTTATTAAAAAGAAATACTCTAGTGGTCATCGATTCTTTAAAAAGTTCAACCCCACTAGCAAGTAACTAAACGGGGATCTGGCACATTTTTAAGTGCAAAGTCGAACTGCTTTTTACATGTGTAGACATGTGGTGCACTTAAAAGCAGTCTCTCGTTTGTCTCTTTTCTCTCTTTTACCAAATAGAGCAAACATTTATATTTTCCTATTCAAACAAACACATCAAAGATAATGATTAATTTAAAATCACGTTCTTTAATTTATTTAATATTACAATAGAACTTGGATAATTGCAACGTCTTTAATTCAAATCTTGGTCCCTAGATTTTTAAGTCTTTTATTCAAAACGTTTCTAATTCGAATTTTTGGATAATTCGAATTTATTATTGGTCCCTTGGATTTCGAAATATCCAAATTCGACTGTATATCGTTTGTTTTATCTTTAGGAAGAATAAAAAAAATCTATTAGCTAATATAAAAATATGACTGGAAATTAACCAATGGCTATTAAGGAACAACCATCCAATCAGCTTGGACAGGCCACGTTACTGTCCAGCACTAAAGGGATATACACTATGTAAAAGGATAAAGGAAGATTAACTCCCTCAGGGCCGGTATTAACATGTCCACCTGAATTATGGCACTAAAGGTATAGGTAAGCTAAGGCTCCCTTTATCAAATAACCAAGATGTGTTTATACAGGGAGGACGGATGCAAACATTGATGTGTTTAACTAGATATTGCTGTTACACGATGTATAATTAATTCATAATGGAATATAATGCGGCTTATGATTGTAGAACGAAGTTTGAAAATATCCCGCATGTGTTTCTTTTGAACGAAAAATAAAAATTTATTTTATGGAGAAATAACGATTATTTCTAACCTTAGGGATGAAGTATGATAGGATGAATTGTGAAGAGTAATGATGAACGGAAAAATAAAAGTATTCAGGGATGCGTAATGAACCCACAGTGTTCCACTTACCGGGCAGATGCCATGTCCACTAAGCTACCCTGGACATATTTTTCGTTCGTAAATATTATATAATAAATTTATAATACAATATAATGCGGCTTATGATTGTAGAACGAAGTTTGACAATTATACCGTAAATATTTTTTTTTGAACGAAAAATCGAAATTTATGTATAAAATGATGTAAAATGTAAGGTTGCCCCAAAAGTTCGTAAACATATTATGATATATATTTTGCAAGTGTTTACGAACTTTTGAGACAACCTTGTAATTCTGAAACTTGGCCCACCTGCTGATTGGTCACCCTCAATATAGAACATCAGAGATTAAATCATTCTTCTATAAGAATTCTGTTATAATTTTACCAAGGTTACCAATATTACCAAGGTTGTCCCAAAAGTTCGTAAACGCTGGCAAAATATAAATCATAATATATTTACGAACCTTTGGGACAACCTTATACAGTTAAACCTGTCTATAGCGCCCCCATCTTGGGACTCTCCAAAATAGGGTGCTATAGAGAGAGGGTGCTATAGACAGGTCACTTTTAATGTAAATCGCATCGTACTACGTATTTAAAATCGGACGCTATAGAGAGGAAGGCGCTATTTAGAAGGGGCGCTATAGACAGGTTTAACTGTATCCTTAGGCCCCTATATAACCGAGGGACGACCATTAATGATGTCGCGGTCCTGTACCCCCATCTTAGGGAGAGTTTCCTCGCGGATACCTTACCTAAACACAAGATTGTCAAGTTCGTCAACACAGTCATCGCTGGGGACACGGATTCCATAACTCGCAAGTCTGAACTCAAGACGATTCTAAGCTCCTGATAGGATCCAGACGTCCCTTCGGAGAAGACCTCGTCTGATGTATATATTTTCTCTACTATTTTAAACTCTGTAAACTCTCACTTGACCATTGACCAGATGTCAATAAACCATTGCCAATTGTCAGGTTTAACTGTATTATTTTTAGAATTGATTTGAATAATAATATGAATTATATAACTTCTTATTGATTATGTATTATATTACGACAGAATATGTATTATGCATATTTAACACCACTGTGACTACACACCACTTTGAAGTTAGACGTGAGGACAACTGAGACAACGGACGTGAAGACTGTGAGGAAGACAACTACGAGGACGACACAACAAATAAATAAACTTAGCAACTTCTGAAGGTAACTATTTCATTATTTACTTTTTTTTATAATTTACCTTTAAACAAGTCAATAAGTCTCTGAAGATGAGTTTCTTCTATTTATTGCCAACTCTAGCTTTCGTATCCCTTCTACAGGAGTACATATATATAATCATACTTTTAGATAACTGTTACCCGATCGGTAAACATGTATAATACCAATAAAGAGGAAACAAAGTCAATTACCGCACAAAGCTTCAACTTGGCATAACAATAGCCATATAACATAAACAATGATGTTTCATTCTTCATTATTGATGATGATATTCTTCAATGAGTATTAAGATTATTCTTAATAATTCTTGTTGTGTCTTGCATGTTTACTCTTTGCATATTTTTTTTTTGTTGTTGTAGCACAATTTACACAGTTTAAAGTTAACGTGTTTGTGCTATAAATAGGACGTATGGATTAAGTTGTGGAGTTACCAAAAGCTTAGGCACGCTCTTCGCGGATCCTGCGGGCGAGCTGGATGTCCTTAGCATAATGGTCACCCTCTTGGCATGGATGGCGCAGAGGTTGGTGTCCTCAAGCAGGCCAACCAGGTAGGCCCCACTGGCTTCTTGCAGAGCCATAACATCGGAGCTCTGGAAGCGCAGGTCGGTCTTAAAGTCCTGGGCAATCTCACGCACAAGGCGCTGGAAGGGGAGCTTGCGGATCAGAAGCTCAGTGGACTTCTGGTAACGACGGATTTCCCTGAGGGCGACGGTTCCGGGCCTGTAACGATGGGGCTTCTTAACGCCTCCAGTAGCTGGGACACTCTTACGAGCAGCCTTGGTGGCGAGCTGCTTCCTTGGGGCCTTGCCTAGGTGAATTTACGAACGGTCTGCTTGGTACGAGCCATAGTTAGTCAAAATTAAGTTGTGGAGTCTAGAGTTAGGAGTCGAGTAGTCTCGTTACTTTAGATTTCTACTGTAGTTTTAACTTGGCAAATAAAGAATAATTGTTCAAGTATTGTAGAGTTGTTTCGTGGCTCAGCGTGACATGAGAATTCTTATTAAGAAAGTCTGTTGTGAATTTCCAAGCTTCTGCAATAAATTCAGATGTAAAACGTAATGTAAATACAAATGTAAAACATATTGATAAAAGAATATGATTTATTTTCAAACGATAAATCCAACTTGCTATTTGACAGGTTCTTAAATTTGTGGGATGGTTGCGTGCGTGTTGGTGTGGCTTATGGAAAGGCCGCATATAAAATTATAATTAATTTTTATAAAATAAATGAATTTATTTAAAGCCAGAAATATATAAAGAGAAAAGAAGTAACGGCTGTTGGAAGCAAGCTTCGTTGTTGACGAGGCGCGTGGCCAGAGTGTCCAGGATGCCGCCCGCGCATGCGTAGTGAGGCCGTCACACTTCTGCCCGTATGTGTAGTGAAGCTTTGTCCGCGCTCGCTGAAGCAAAGTGTGGTCGCCGCACATTTATTAAAATCAATAAAGAATCCAAAGCTAGATTTCTTTAACTATTTTTATTTCTCTAGTTTTCGGTCTAACATGCCCTTCTACAGGAGAACTAGGAGTATGACTTCCATCTAACTATATATTGTATTTGTAGAAATCTAGCCCTGGATTGCTTGTTTTAATAAATTTTAAAGGCAGGCATGAACATGTATTATTCGATAAAATAATCCTTTGAATCAATGTTAAAATAAGAACATTAAGCCTCTCCAAGAAGCTTTTTAAATAAAAAATATTTTAAAAAGAAACTTTTCCTTGGAGGCTCAATGTTTTTATTTGAACATGTATTATGTTATCGTAAAGATAGAGGCTGCCTGGCCGGCATTCATTGTTCTTCAAATTAAAGATACTTCGGTCAGTGAATCTTTTTTATTGTCTCGACGTTTCGACAATGTTTTAATTTTTGTTCGCTCCTGACGAGGACAAAAGATTTTTGTCGAAACGTCGAGATAATAAAAATATTTACTGACCGAAGTATCTTTAATTTGAAGAGCTATGTATTATGTTGTTTCTTATTCCATTGTGTAAATATTACACGAATTCCATGAGTTCATGCTCCTCAAGCTGTGTTTTATGATAAGCAATGGTCTCTCCCAAAGGTCCTATTTTGTGAATCTAATGCGAGCCAAAATGTGTTCTGTGAACATGTATTATAAATCAAGATTCTTAAAAGTATTTTTTTTTTGTTTTACCAAACTAAATTTTGGGATAGCTATCTCTTTAAGTCTAAACAGGATAATAACACACTGTATATCTATCCCAAATCATAGAAAAAACGATCATTCTTTTGTACAAATTTTCTATCACTGAAGTTAGAGAGAGTTTAAGAAAGAATATTTAAACCCGATAAACCTGGTATTCTTAGTATTTTATCCTTCTGTTATATATCTCTGCAACCACAGCCACAGAAAACTCCATGGGACACCTGTCAATCATCACTGGACTCCGGGGGAACGACCACAGGTGTGAGGGGTTCTCGGAATCTTATCGGTAAATAAGGAAACCGGGACGGTGGCTGACCACTCTCATTATTATTATTTTTACCTTGGGATAAGTTGTTCTCCCTATAAATACCTCTTGTATATAATTTTTTTGGAGAACTAGAAGGTAAACACCCACCTTTATAATAAATAAATTATCCCCAAATTTGCCCTTGCTTTATTTATCTCCGCGACATAATTGTTAGTAAACGTTAAATAATAAACAATAGAATGATGTTTATTTCAAATTACAGAAAGTTATTAGCATATATATTACATATTGAATAATGTATAAACATTAAAGAAAGAAAATACGTGTCTTAATTTTATGTTTAATGAGCATGTTTGTATAATCACGTATAAATAAGATCTACTAAGAAAAACATTGAAACTTTGTTTTGACCATTTTGATTATTCAAAATCTGATCCAGATTAAATTTATCTTCGGTGGAAGAGTGGTATAAATTTGATAGCCAAGACTCGGGATCGAATCCCGCATTGGACACTTTTTCCTGAAGAAAGATTTCTCCAATGGCCCCCGATTCTTGCAAAAGTCCAAACCCACCAGCAAGTGCATGTAACTAAACAGGGCTCTGGTACATGCATAAGTTCGAAACTATTATAGACGCGTATGATTCTTTTTAAAAATTAAACAATTTCTACTGCCCTTACCGCAATGGAAATATTAATGGGAGAGCTCATTTCAGTAAAGACAGTAGAAATTGTTTATTTTTTAAAAAGAATCATACGCGTCTATAATAGTTTCGAATTTTGATAACAGATGACACGCTAATGCATCTTAACATGTATAAGTGCAAACGTCGAACTGCTTATTACACGTATAGATATGTACTAAAAGAGGCACCTCCCCTTTTAAATGTGCATCAGAACGATGGCACTCTACATTACCCTAGTAAAGAACGTTAGTTGTGATGATATAAAATGAGTCATAACATCAGTTTTGGAAAATTCAGAAAAATGCCAACCTGTATACCATGGTTGTCCAGGTTGTCCAATGTCCAGGGTAGCCTAGTGGACATGGCATCTGCCCGGTAAGCGGAATACTGTGGGTTCGATACCCATCCCTGGACACTTATACCATGGTTTTAGGCTTTGGTCCTCATCAGTACATGGACTGCATCAATTTCATAACATTCTACGAGAGGGGTTATAAAATTGGTTGAATTTAGCAAACAGGAGTTAAATCTGGTGAAGTTCCAAGAGTCATGTTATGAAATTGAAGCCGCCCCTGTACTGATGAGAACCATAACCTGAAACCATGGTATACACCCATACCTCGCTTTGCGTCGGGGTTACGTTCCAAAAAAAAAAAAAACACGACGCAAATTGAAAATATGTGAAGGCGCAATCAAAAAGAAAGTTGTTGCCATATTTTAGAAAAAAAAATAAAGACTCGAATCCAAAACAACGCAACTTCGAAAATCTAACGACGCACAGTGAAAAATAGTAAAAATTAAGCAGCGACGCAACTTCGAAAAAAAAAAACGCAAAGCGAGGTATTGGTATACATGTTGGCTTTTTGGCTGAATTTTCCAAAACTGGTGTTGCCTGGCTCCTTCTATATCATCATTAGTAAAGTCTTTTACTAGGGTTATACACAGTGCCATAGTTCTCATGCAAATTTGAAGAGAGAGGTGCTTCTCTTGCTACATGAATATTATCGTCCCGAAATTTTTTATGAGGTTCCTTTACAGTAAAAGTCAGTCGCTAACTACTTATGAGATAAGAAAGAAGAAAACACTTTAGCTTTTTTTTGCAAGTTAAAAGAACTTAAGCAAATACTAAACCAAGCCGCGCTTTTGAATTCTAAATTAAATAATTCTAAGAATGTATGCGCCATGGTCAAATCCTAATTAAAAATCACAGAGACGTGTTACGGCCAAAAGATTCAATTGGCGAGCAGGTCACGCCATCTCTAGGCAAGACTTACAAGTAAATTAGCAGACGGTTCGTGAGGCTTTTTTATATTTTTCTTATTTAGGCGACATTCGTGCGACACAGCATTTGCTAATTTACTTTTTATTATTTTAGTTACTACGTCGAATAAAGGAGAGTTAGCTTAAAACTATAATTAAATGACAATATATTGTAGAATACTATTCTGCAGGTTGGCTTTATAAAAGAGTCTATTCATGATAAAAATTGTGAAAAAAGTTTTAAAATTACAAAATATTTTCTCACAATGAGTTTCTTTTTATTACAAAACGCTAGCTTTCAAGTGATAATCGCTCTTAAATGGGCTTAATATTTTATGTTCTATTAATAATTAAGCCCGTTGAAGAGCGATTATCACGTTAAAACTAGCGTTTTGTAAAAAAAAAAGAAACTCATTGCGAGAAAATATTTTGTAATTTTATAAAAGAGTGTTTGAAAAAATGTATATATAAGTTGGTGGTAGATAAATTTCTTGTACATAAATTTCTGATTTTGTTGCTCCATGGAAAGGAGGGGTACCATTGCCCCGTTAGTCAGCCACATTTCAGAGTTCCCTGTTCACGGTTACCGTAGCGGCTCGGGGCTCACAACACCGTACTTCGCCTTTACAGGGCAGTCCCTTACAATATACAATATTAAAAATAAAAAAGGCATATCCTGACGAGGAGCACATGTGCTTTTCAGAAGGCAGAGCGCCATCTGGTGGAACAGAAATCAACTAAACATTGATTTACCCTGTTCCCTGATATATTTGGCCAACCCAATTTCTTGATAAATCAAGAAAAGCCATCCAAGAACGCGTTTCGCGCTGTTGGCGCTGCGTGGAGTAGGCTGTACCACTGCGACCAATATATAAGTCAGTGGACGAGTGGTTAAAACCCTCGATTCCCAACAACCATGAACCGGGATTGAATCCCACATTGTTTACACTCTGTGTTAATATGTGAATAACCTTCACATATACAGGGTGATCCAAAAGTCCCGCACAACTTTAAAAATTAATAACTCCGCGAATATTTTGGGCTAGAGCAATGCGGTAAACACCATTGTGTTCAGGATGCAATGGGATTTTTTAAGGCAAATAATGAAAAATTCGAAATTGATTTTAGTTACAACTTTATTCGCTAGATGGCGCTCTACCAGAATCAGAGATTCAGCGGCCAAATTGTTTGATAAATTGAAAAATATAACTGAACGACACGTATTTTTACTTTATGAATACCAGGAAAGAACCCTAATAATATCATATGATAAATTAATAAAACACCATTTCGCCAAAAGTTAGAAGAATTGGTTGACGATTTTTAAATACAATCTGAGATATGTAAAATAGGTATATGCAAATTGAAACATGTAGCAAAAAGATATTTATATTTTGATGGAGTTTTGTGAAATAAATTGAATGTTTGAAAATAACTACTGATATCAATACACGATTTCAGAAATGTTAATATAGTACCAAAAATTATGATGGCACTACTAATAGGATTTCGTTCTATAAGAAATGTATAGTTTCTTGACTAATTGTCGACACTTGACTATTTAACTGGATATTTGTCTTGATCCAAAAATGAAATATAGAGGGGAGTGACAAAATATATTTGTCGTACTTTATTCCAAATATCCTATGGGTTTGTCAAATGTTATCATTGTTTATTATACTGTACATAATTTTGAAAATGTATCCCCTCAAAAAAAAAATCATTTTTAAATCGACCTTTTGCGTTGAAAAACGTGGTAGTAAAATCATTTTGTATTATATTTTGCGCAAAACATCTAAAGTTGGGGGGGATACAGAGATTATTCCTTATGCTATTTCTTCTAATAAGCGAAAAGCGATAAACTAAACATAAGGGCTAAAATTGTGTATACCAGTGTTATTCGAGAAGTTATAACACTTTGGCCTGCACGACATAATATAAAATGTGGGCAAATGACAAACAAAAAAATTACCGTTTACAGGGAAAAAAAAAGAGTCAAGATGTGAGGACAGCATTTATATGCCCCATAACCCAAAACAAAGAGCTGCAAAATATAACACATGAGGTAACTGCCTTCTCTCTTGTATTAGGTCACAATCCTTGCTCAATGTGGCGCCCTTCATTCTCAAACACCGCCTGCAGACGATAGATGACAGAATGGTCACAATTAAATAGTTGAAATTTATAAAACGTGCCATCTGATAGAAGCCTTCAACATGGCCAATGTGGTAGGCCGGCATCGATAAAAACGCGACTTAATGTACCCCCATAACCGAAATTGTAAGGCGTCAAGTCTGGTGATATTGGGGGCCACTGGTATATAAAGTGGCGACTTATCAACGAATTCCACCGAACGTATCCTTCAGCAATTGTTTGGCACCGCGGGAGATATGAGGAGGTCCTCCATCTTGTATGAATGTTATTTCGCTTAGTGCTTGTCTGTCCTGCAATATGGGAATAACCTTTTCTCTCAAAAGTTGAACATAACGTCCACCAGTTACAAAAACGGTTTTAAAAGTTCTTCCATTAATTTTTTCAAAGAAAAATGGCCCAATAATAAAAGAAGTGAAGCCACACAAAACTGTAACTCTGGGCTGATGAAGTGGTATTTCTGTAAATATCCTAAGGTTTTCTGTTGCCAAAATGAGGCAGTTTTGAATGTTAAATTCTCCCTTTAGATAAAAGGGAGCATCATCTGTTCTTAGAACATTTGACAGACAGTTTTCATCAATATCAATTTGCCGGAAAACCCATGCAGCGAATTCTTGACGCTTCTCAAAATCGCTGACTTTCAACTCGTGAAAACTTTGAATTTTGTTAGGGTATTTTTAAAGAAAAATTCTAAATGTGTGTTCTCTCCAAACTGTTCCATACGAAATCCCCGTTTGTCGAGAAACTTGTCTAGCACTTACTTCTCCATACGTGGATAACGTTTCAATAGCTTCAGCATTCTGCAAAACCGTAACAGCCACTGACTTGCAGGTCGATGGTCTTCCACTCCGAGGTTTTGCTTCCAGAGATCCAGTTTCCTTAAAATCTTTAATCATTCGCCTTAGAGAGTAGCAACGCATTGGTCCTTTACCTCTTCGAATATCTTTAAAGGAACGAAACGCTCGTAAAGCTTCAGTGGCAGATTCTGAATCACAATTTAAAAAAAAATCACCAAGAGTGCTTTATCCCGTAGTGACGGCATTCCAGGGGGAAGGGGAGAAGTCCGACCACACCTCCTTGCGGTCCCCCCTGGACCCTTGGAATATTTGACCAAATTCTGGTTCGTTTCCGAATTGACTAACGTTGCAACGGCACCCATTTTCAAATGAAGAGCAAAACTGATATCTCCAGTAATGCTACCGCGTCCGGGGTAACCGCCGCGTTAGGAGCTGCAGCTCGAGCTCATGATGAGAAATCTACTACGAGGACACAATTCAATCTACTACAACTCAATATAAATGGTACCCAGAGGAGAATAAAGAGCTGACTTGTCTTCTCTGTGACAACAATGTACATATTAATTGTCCTCAGGAGACAAAATTGAATCAGAATCTGAGATTCAATATCAAAGATTATACAAAACTACGAATGGACAGACCGGGAAAATTCGGAGGAGGACTTACCGTTTAGATTAAAACTCTAGAAATCAAATTTAAGGAAATCGCCTCTAATCAGAGTAAGCCTAGAGAAAGCACGACAGAAGCTCAGGCAATAGAAATCTATCTTAAAGATAAAACAATTCCAATCATAAATGTTTATCACCACGATAATACTAGCATCAATACAGGCATGATAGAGACATTAAGTGAAGCGTCTTCGGATATCGCAATCATAGTTGGTGATTTTAACGCCGAAAGACCATCTTGGGGATCACCTGTCCAGGATAACAAAGGTCAGCAGGTTGAGGACATGCTAACCGACCTCGACCTTACGCCGTTAAATAACGAAAAGAACACCTATCTATCCAAGTCCACAGGCACAGAATCCGCAATAGACATCACAGCGATAAATTACAACATCGCACCCACAACACGATGGAAAATTCTGAAAAGTGCAATCAGTGACCACAGACCAATTTTAACAACCCTAAAATTCAAAATTGAGAATTTTCAACAGAATAAAAGAACACTGGAAAAAAATTACAGAGAAGCTTGAAGAACTGTGCAACGAAGAATTAAATCACAGAACGATTGACAAAAACTTGGAAAAATTCTCTTTGAACATATCCAAAGCTGCAAGAGTATCGATACCTAGAGGTAGACGTAAAGACCTGTGAATACTTTACTGGAAGGACCACAATATCGAGGCAATGATTGCAGAGAGAGACAATAAAAATGAACTTCTTAAAACAAATAAAACAGAAGAAATCATCAAGGAACTCATTGAAATTAGTCACAAAATAGAACAAGAAATTTGGATATTCAAACAAGAAAAATGGGCAGAATTCAGCGAAAGAAAATGGATCCAAAAAAGGAAAGCCATCACTGGAATATAATTAGTGTTATAAAACAATCAAAACCAACACTAATCCTCCAATACTCTAACCGATATGAACAGCGAGAACGAACAAACAGATGGCTGACATAATTGCTGAATATCTTTCGAGCACTTCCAGACTCAGCTTAATGAATGAAGGCAGGACTCTAAAAAATAATATAAACAAGTTAGTTAAACAAGCAAGAAATTACCATCAACAAGATATTTACTCGAGAGACTTCGCACTGAATGAGCTAAATTCATCAATAGGAAAGTTAAATCCAAGATGTCAACTGGAGATGCTCTAATCTTTGGTCAAATGATTAAACACTTTGGAGACGAAGCTAAAAATCAACTCCTACGAATACTGAACATTTCATGGCAAACTGGTAAACTACCAAAGAATTGGAAGATATCAATTATAGTGCCAATACTGAAACCAAACAAAGATGCTAAGGAATGCAAGAACTATCGGCCAATTGCTCTTACCAGCATACTTTGTAAAATAACAGAATGAATTATCCACTCTAGGCTCATAGTCTGGCTCACTAACAATAATAAAATAAACCTCTACCAAACTGCCTAAAGATCCAGACACTGTACAACTGATAAACTGTTCTACTTCTGTCAATCAATAATAGATTTCTAGGAAAAACCGCCAAAGAAGACAACAGCCGTATTCCTGGATATGACCTCAGCTTTTGATCGAGTGTAGAAATTGCTGGAACCCTGGCGGCGGACGGTTGGCTTCGGTAACACTAGAGCTGACTCACTTCCTGCCGATGAAGTAACCCTACCTGCGGCGTTGCCATCGCCATGTTCCTTCTCTCCATGTGTGTTTACTTTTAATCTATATATATTCCCTTTACCTTATAGTTAATTAAAGTATAATTAACGTTGAGCGCTGTGTGTAATCAATTGGAATACAACAAAGATTATGAGACTGAAGAAGCGCAAGGATTAAAACGTCAGACTGAAGAAGCGCAAGGATTAAAACGTCAGACTGAAGAAGCGCGAAGCCTAAAACGTGAGTAACAAAATTTCCTTTGATTACTTGGAACATCCTTTTTTTTTTCTACTTACCAAATATTTTGTAAAATGGCAAACACAACGATTACAAAATTAAATGGTGCTAATTATTCCAGCTGGAGCTTCCAGATGAAACTCGTTCTAATCGAAAACGATTTGTGGAGTTTGATCAATCCAGGAGAGGCTAAGCCTGACCCTAGTGACCTTGTTGCAACAAAACTTTTTTTGTCACGGGAGGGTAAGGCGTTTGCAAAAATTTGCCTCGGGATTAATGATGAACAACAATTGCATGTTCAACATTTGAATACTCCGAAAGAGGTCTGGGAGGAACTGGAAAAATTATACGCACCAAAGGATAGTAGATATCGAGCCGTACAACTAAGAAGGCAGTTATATGGCGAAAGGTTGACTCAGCACAGCAATATGGAAGGGTATATGGGGAAGATAAACTACATTGTAAACGAACTGGCCCAAATTGGCGACAAAATTGATGATGGCGATTTGGCTATGGTTCTTTTGGGTGGATTACCAGAGGATTGGGACACCGTTGTCTCAACAATATGTAACTTGCCTGATTCAGACTTCACGACCGCCACAGTTAAAAGACGGCTGTTGGCAGAAGCAGAAAGGCGTTCGTCAAATCTACCAAAAGATGTGGGTGCCATGGTCGTTAATGCCTCTTCGAAGCCCATTGAAACCGAAAAACAATTTAAAGAAAAGGTTGTTTGTTTCAAATGTGGAGGTAAAGGCCATTATGCAAGGGAATGCAGGAAGAAAGGAAATAATGAACAAAGACCAAAGAGGTTTGACCAAAACAAAGGCGTAAATATGTCGGCAATGTGCAACACTTTGTTTGGAGCTACCGCCGAGACCTGGATCATAGATTCTGGAGCGACGCACCATATGACTCCCAAGAGAGATTACTTCACATGTCTGAAAGAGTGCACAAGCAATATGAGTTCCATCACTATTGCGAATGGCTCTTCTATAGAAGCATGTGGTATCGGTACTGTCAGTGCCAATATTGTTGGACACAAGGGAGATGCCAGCAATATGGTTGCCCAGAACACCTTGTATGTTCCAGATATGCGTCACAGTGTTCTGTCTGTGCTCCAAATGATAGAAAACGGTAGAAAAGTTGTCTTCAATAAGAATGGTTGCCACATTATGGACATGAAAGGTAAACTCTTGATAGAGGGAAAGAAGTTGGGTAGACTTTACTACGTCCAGACTACTCCATCCTCTCCGATAGATCAGAATGATCGTGTTTCTCTTGCATCTGAATGCAAGGAAGAGCTTACACTGGAACTTTGGCACAAAAGGCTGATGCATGTAAACGCATATACAATAGCAAAGATGGCCAAGAACCAAAGCGTAAGAGGACTTGATTGCAGCCCGGCAAAGCCAGAAAAGTGCGAAGACTGCTTGATCGGCAAGTCTTACCGTCTGCCATTCCTTCAACACTCACACAAGGAGGAAAAAGAAATCATGCCGTTGGACTTGGTGCATGCGGACTTGATGGGTCCACTCGACGTATTGAGCTGGGGAGGAGCCAAGTACGTCTTAACCATCATTGATGAATCTACGAGATATACAAGTGTATTTTTCCTGAAAAACAAAGGCGAAACCCTGGGAAAAGTCAAAGAATGGATTCAAGAATCTGAGAAACAAACCAGCCGGAAACTAAAACGAATACGTACGGATAATGGCTTGGAATTTTGTTCCAAAGAATGGGACACTTTCTGCACGAGCGTTGGAATAGTTCATGAACACACTATGACGTATACACCTCAACAGAATGGTGTGGCAGAAAGAATGAATAGGACACTCCTAGATCTTGTCAAGAGCACTATATCTGGAAGTGGTCTGCCAAAGGCTTCCTGGGCGGAGCTGACTTACACCGCAGCCTATGTCAGAAACAGAGTTCTCAACAATCACAATGGTGAAAGCACGCCATATGAACTGTGGACAGGGAACAAGCCTAGTCTTAAACACCTAAGAGCTATTGGCTGTCAAGTATTTGTCCATATTCCAGGACAAGTCCGTAAATCCAAACTCGAAAGAAGAGCTGTCAAAGGTAACCTTGTTGGATGTGCACTCAGAGGACGTGGCTACAGAGTGTGGATTCCTGAGATGAAGAAAGTGGTGGAATCTCGTAACTGTGTCTTCAAAGAGAGTGATGTATCGAGGAACAACAGCAACCGGGAGGTGCTTCCATCAGTTGAACACTACAGCTATGGGACTCAACGGGAGATTGAAGAGAATCCAGTGTCTTTATTAGATCAGGAAGACGTGATACCTACAGAAGAGGACAGCCATAATGAAGATACTGTGAAGCCTTCTCTTACTCGATCTCATCCAATGATCCTAAGGAACCAGAGAAATGCTCAGAACTCAATTGAACTCCTCAGTACTGAAGTAAATAAGGGGAGAAACCTACACGAACTTCATCGTTCGAGACTCTTAAGCGGCGAAGTGATCCATGAATAGGAGGTCACTTCGAGGGAGGAGATTGCTGGAACCCTGGCGGCGGACGGTTGGCTTCGGTAACACTAGAGCTGACTCACTTCCTGCCGATGAAGTAACCCTACCTGCGGCGTTGCCATCGCCATGTTCCTTCTCTCCATGTGTGTTTACTTTTAATCTATATATATTCCCTTTACCTTATAGTTAATTAAAGTATAATTAACGTTGAGCGCTGTGTGTAATCAATTGGAATACAACAGAAATTATTTGAAAGGCTGCACAACATCGGAGTAAGAGGAAAAACCTTAATCTGGATTGCAGACTTCTTAAGGGGAAGAAGGATAAAGGTTCGGGTCAATGGAACATTTTCCAAGGACCGAAGAACATGGGCTGGTGTACCTCAGGGATCTGTGCTCAGTCCTCTACTCTTCTCGCTATATATTGACTGTTGTTTATGTAAATAGATGAATATTATTTGTATTATTTAAAGCCTCATTATGTATAAAATATATGTATATATAAATTGGACATTTGTTGTTGGCCATGGTCAAGTTTGAGCTCTTGTACGTCTAATTACGACACAACAAAAGTAGCGAAGAGGATGCGCGATCTACAGAGCCAGTAAAAATCTGAGGAAAACGGCGTCTATGCAAGTATAACAACTACATCTTTTAAACAAATCTGACTCTCGGATTATGGAGAGGAAAAATAGGAAAATGGGTTAAGATTACATATTTTAAACTATCTGGATCAAGAAAACAAAGGAGTAGAAAAGATCAGCATGACAAGTTCAAAGTTAATAGTACCTTTTAGATGCTATAGCCCAGTGGAGGACACTTCGATCTTTTTGTACAAATATTTGAGGCTTTCTTTTTGGCATCTGAAGGAGGAGATTAAAGTGTTGATTTTTACCTCGCTACCATATTCTGAAACTTTGAAGCAGGGAAACATCATTTTCTTCCTGGTCTAATGAAAGATCAACCCTATGATACTATCATTCAAAGAATTAAGCTGCATTTGGATCCAAAGAAGAAAGTGATACCACAGCGATGCAGATTTTTAAAGAGAATTCAACAGGGAGGAGAATCAATTTCGGAATATCTTAGAGAATTGAAACATTTGGCAATAAATTATAATTTCGTCGATATGTTGGGAACAATGATGCGAGACCGTTTTGTGGCTGGAATCAAGTCGGAAATCCTGCAAAAGAAGCTACTACAAGAGGACGACGATGTCACCCTGGATAAAGTTTTTGCAGTGGCGATCTCGTTCGAATTGGCGGAGATAAATACAAGAGAATTACAAGATAAATTAGTGGCCAAGATATCCCCTGTGAATTGAAAGGATAAAAAGGGCGAGTACAATAATAGTACGGCGCAGTATAGGCCTTTCAGGCAAAGTGGCAAAGGCAAAATAGTGTGTTATAGATGTGGTAAAAGACATTCACACGTGGCATCTGTTTTACCTCATAGAACAAAGACTTGTTTTAAAATGTAATAAACTGGGTCATTTAAGTAGGGTCTGCAAAGCCAGTAAAAGAATGTGGGGATGTAAATTTGTACAAGAGGACTCTATATATTCTGTACAGGGCGAAACTGATGCCACAATAAATTTAACAGTAGATGAATATTCTTTGTGCTTTACAATAGATACAGGAAGTCCAGTTACGTTAATACCTAAAGATATTTATAAGATTTATTGGCAAGGTAAAAGATTATTTCCAACAAATTTAAGATTAAAATCCTTTTGTGGTAAATCAATAGAGATTATAGATCAAAGAAATGTTTTTGTAAAAGAAGCCAACCAATATTTACGATTAATAGTTGTAAATGAAAAAATCCAGGTAATTTTATTAGGAAGAGAATGACTTAAACAGTTGAAACTTGATTATTCTATATTGTTTAACATTAAAATTTTAAATAATGAATGTAATAGAAATATATTTAAATATATAAAAATTTGATGGATAGGTATGCAGATTTGTTTAACAAAGAATTGGGCTGTCTAAAGAACGTTAGAATAAATTTTAATTTAAAAAAGGATGTGACTCCTGTGTTTTGTAAGGCCAGAAGTTTACCTTTCTCTCCAAAAAACAAAGTAGAGAATGAAATTGATCGTTTAGTGAATTCTTGCATTTTATAACCTACTAGCGGATGTGTACCCGGCTTCGCCCGGGTTTTATCCGAGTGAAAGTTTGCCTAACGAATATTATATATTATGAAAAATAATAAACAATGCTAAAGATTAGTTTTAATTATTAATCAAGATTGTGTGTGAATATGTGAGAAAGATGTAATATCGTTGTTGTTTTCTTGGCCGACTGTTTTACATATGGTGTTATCTTAAAATTGCTTGTTTTGAATATTTTTTTAGATTGATTTGAATGAATTGCTGATTTTTTTTTGTATTTATATATAAATAAAATTAACTCTGTTGAAATTTTTTGTATTTTATCGATAACAGCAAAGTTATGTATTTTAAAGTTAGGAAAAATATTTTGATGTTAAGCAAAACCTGCTCCATCTCGTTTTACATAAATGTTGAAAATTTGGTCGAAATTGATGCATTGTAACGAAAGTTTTTAGCGAACACCACTTATGAAATTTCCATTTATATAGAAGACTAGCGGATGTACCCGGCTTCGCCCAGGTTTTTCTCGAGGGAATGTTTGTAGTCTAGTAATAAGAAAATATACTACACCTAAAAACTATCAGAGAAAAGAGAAACCACGGAAGGTGAACAGAAAAATGCTTACAATGGATGTTATGTTTACGATATCAAGTTAAATAAAAACAAAGATAAAATTTGCATATGTTGGTCACTATAAATTTGTATATTTGTTAGGCGAAATTAGAAACATGATAAAACAATTGGGTATTTAAAAACCAATGTAGAAATAAAAGTTGAAGTATAATAAACAATGTTAAAGATTAGCTTTAATTATTAATCAAGATTGTGTGTGAATATGTGAGAAATATGTAATATCGTTGTTGTTTTCTTGGCCGACTGTTTTACATATGGTGTTATCTTAAATTTGCTTGTTTTGAATATTTTTTAGATTGAGATTATTAGCTAGTATGTAAAAAAATTAACTCTGTTGAAATTTAATTTTGTATTTATATATAAATAAAATTAACTCTGTTGATTTTTTTTGTATTTAATCGATAACAGCGAAGTTATGCATGTTAATGTTAGGAAATCTATTTTGATGTTAAGCAAAACCCGCTCCATCTCGTTTTACATAAATGTTGAAAATTTGGTTGAAATTGATGCATTGTAACGAAAGTTTTTAGTGATGTCCACTTATGAAATTTCCATTTTATTAATATAGATAGTTCATGCATATTGGACCGCTCCAATAGTACCGGCATCAAAAAAGGATGGTAGTGTAAGGATATGTGGTGATTTTAGATGTACAGCTAATAAAGCAATAGAATTAGATAGGTATCCCATTCCATCGATCGATGAGATCTTTTCAAAATTATCTACAAGCACCGTACTTTCGACTCTAGACCTATCACAGGCTTACTTACAAGTAATGTTAGCGGAAGAAGCCAAAGCTGTTGTTGATATAAACACAACAAAGAGGTTGTTTTCTTATAAAAGACTACCATATGACGTAGCGGTAGCACCAAATAAAGTTCAGAGGATTATGGAATGGTTGCAGGAAAAGACTTTGAAGATCATGAACAAAAGTTGGATCTAGTGTTTAGATTATTGCTAGAAAAAGGTTTAAAGTTAAACAGATATAAATGTAAATTTAAAAAGAAATCGGTGGAATTTTTAGGGTTTAAAATGGATAAATACGGACTGCATCCCTTAGAAAATAAAATTAAAGCAGTGATAGAGGCGCCTGAACCTAAAGAATGTTTCGCAATTGAGATCTTTCATAGGACTCTTAATTTATTATTATAGATTCATAAAGAATATAGCAAACATTTTAGCGCTATTCTATCAACTTTTGAATAAAAATTGTAGATGGAATTGGACGAAAAAATATCGAATGTTATTTAAAAAATGTAAATCATTATTAATGGACTATGGACTAGGAGTAATTCTGAGTCATAGAAATGATAGAAAGGAAGACTGCCCTATAGCCTTTGCTTCTAGAACATTAACTGAAGCGGAAAAACGTTTCTCTCAACTAGAAAAGAAAGCGTTGAGCATAACTTTTGGCGTTGAGAAATTCAGACAATACTTACTGGGACGAAAATTTGTATTGGTCACAGACAACCGACCCTTAATTCATATATTTTCACCTCATAAACCAATTCCCATATGTGCATCATCCAGAATTAAAAGATGGTCCTTAAAATTAGCTGCATTTAATTATACTGAGGAGTTTCGAAAAAGTAGTGATAATTCCAATGTTGACGCATTGTCACGTCTTCCTTTAGAATCGAGTGTCAGGGAGTTTCTTGATGAAGACCAGGTACTCCTTCTCAGGAAGTTGAAGGAGGTACCGTTCTCTTTTAGGGAGGTGGCATATGAGACGTCCCGAGATAAAATACTGTCTATAGTATTAAGGAATGTTAGAGAAGGCAACTGTGTGTGTGTGTGTGTGGAAATTCACAAGGGTACTGAGGGAAAACCCACTAGCTCCTTATTATAAGATCAATGAGGAATTAAGTTTGGAGTTTGATTGTTTTCAATGGCGTGAAAGAGTGGTAATTCACCAAAAATTAATATCTTTAATTTTAAATGACTTGCATGAAATACACATGGGGATTGTTAAAATGAAGATGATTGCCAGACGGTATTTTCTGGTGGCCAGGCATAGACAGTAACATCGAGGAGTTAACTAGAGAATGTAGAGTATGCCAAGAATCGGCAAGCATGCCCCCGGCTACCATCTCGGAATGGACTTGGCCCGAAAAACCGTGGCATCGACTTCATCTTGATCTAGCGGGTCCGTTCATGGGAAGAATGTTTTTGGTTCTCGTGGACGCATACTCAAAGTGGATAGAAATTTTTATCATCAAAGATATTACCAGAAAAACGATTATAGGTCATCTTAGATAAATTCTCGCCAGAATTGGATTGCCCTAATATTTTGTTACAGATAACGGAAGACAGTTTGTCTCCGGTGAATTCGAGCAATTTACCAAAATGAATGGTATACGGCACACTAAGACCAGTCCGTATAATCCTAGTACAAATGGTTTAGCTGAGAGATATGTAAGAGAGATTAAAAACCTTTTGAGAAAGAATAATGGGAAGGATGATTTAGAGACGAATCTACAAAGTTTCCTATTTGCTCATAGAGCATTCCCCCAAACTGTAATAAAGGAATTCCCCGGCGGAACTGCTAATGAAGAGAAGTTTAAGATCAAGATTCTCGAATTTAATACCAAGATGAGAAATCCGCGAGAGGTATTTCATGAGGCCGTAAGAAGGCAGGAGCAGTTTACTACAGGTTGCGAGGTTTATTTCCGCAACTATGCAACTGGACCTAAACGGTAAAAAGGTACCATTTTTGAATTATTGAGCTACCGTCACTACCTTATAAGTTGCGAGTGCGTCGTGTATAAGAGGCATATCAATCAATTGCGACCTGTGAGAAAGAAACAAGTGGAGACAAGAAATTTGATACTTCCTCGAACATCAGGAGAGAAGCCTGTAGGTGGAAGTCAGAAATAAAGTAAAGAGGAGGTTCCAGAGGTTACATCAGGAAACAAGGAGGAGACTGCTTCTGTGCACGTACCCTCTTGCACTCCTAGACCAGGGCCTGTTGCTGTGCACGTTCCCTCTTGCACTCCTAAACCGGAGGCTGCTGCTGTGCAAGTGCCCGTCTGCAGTCCTAGACCTCAGAGAGCCAAGAAACCCCTAGACCGAATGGAGTATTATTAAGGGGGGGAGAAGTGTTGTGTATGTAAATAGATGAAGATTATTTGCATTCTTTAAAGTCTCATTATGTAAGAATATATGTGTATATAAATTGGACATTTTTTGTTGGCCAAACGAAAAGAATCTGAGGCTCTTTATTGGACACGACAAAAACAACAATGGCATTCCAGAGTAAAATAAATCATCAGAGATAGATAAATATTTTTCAAATGAATGCGGCGCGGCGGGAAATCATGAGTGTTCGCGTAAACAAAAATGTTTCAACTGCGCTAAACACCCGAGGTACAAGAATGGAAGGTCTCTTGATCACAAGGCGAACTCCAGCGAATGTCCCCTGTACAAAACCCAGATGGAAATAGTAATACAAAGAACTCAATACCATTCAGATGAATGATAACAATATCAGATGTATACAATTTAATGCAAGGAAAAGTATGATGGCAACTAGTGAGTTAGGTGTGACAATCGCAGACGATCTTCCTGACATCATATTTCTACAAGAACCATACATGTGCAATGATACAGTGAAATTTGGCAAGAATTCACGAATAGTATATTCTAGCACAGATAGGCAAATTTATACTGCTACTATTGTTTTGAACCGCAACATAATATATGAGAAAATTAGCAGGTTTACAAATTCCTTCTGTACAGCGATCTCTCTCTATTTCAACGGGAAAAGAATAGTTATTGCCAATATTTACATACACCCAAACTCAATGGCTGCATTTCATATCCAATTCATCTCGGAAATACTTGAGGCCTTTGGTCAACTCCCAATTATCCTCTGTGGAGATTTCAATTCAAGACATCCACTCTGGTTCGATTCAACGACAAATAAAAACGGATACATTCTAAAGTCTATTATCGAGGAGCAGAATCTATTTGTTCATAATCTTAAAATCCCAACTTGCAGAAATGCTAGTATAATCGACTTGACAATTTCTAATAAACATTCCATTGGTCTTGTACATAACTGGAGAACCTCAGCACTTTCTGTTACCTCAGACCATTTGGCAATACTTTTTGATATCTTCAATATGATAAACTTGGCAAACAATAATAGACAGACATCGACATGGAAATTCAGAGAAAAATCGGCGAATTGGACCAAATTTGCTGAGAGTATTTCGCCTTCGGATTTACTGGATTTAAATTCAGCTTCTAAGCACATTGTCAATTGTGAAGATATTGATAATGTGGTAAACAAATTGACAAATTTAGTAATTGAAGCTGCATACTCTTCTCTCGACGTCAAGCACCACACCTCTATAAACACGACTACTTCCAAAAATTGGTGGAATAAAGAGCTTGATCAATTAAAAGAACATTTACATTATCTCAGGAATTTGTATTATAGAGGGGGTAACCTGAATCCGAGTATTTACAGAGCGGCAAGAAATAAATACTTAAGAGCCATCAATAGAGCAAAGAAGACGTCGTGGAAAATATTTATTGAAGAAAATGAGTCTACGAATGCTTTCGGGAATGCATACAGGGTTTTTAAACGGTTAAGATCGGCCGATATTCAAGTGGGCATACCATTACTGAATAAAACTGCAGAATTCATGAGAGAGCAAAAGATGAAGGAAATGCTAACAGCATTTTTTCCTGATGATGATGTGCGGTTGGACAATGAAGAACACACTTTAATTAGAAATCACATCCCAAGTTTTACCAACAGGGAAATCATTTTTATTACTGAAAAGGAAATAAAGGATTTGTGCTCGAATCTTAATATCAGAAAGGCTCCTGGTCCAGATAACGTGAGTAATTATATGATTAAGCACTCATTATTATCAATCCTACCCAGTTTAGTCAAACTCTTTAATGAGTGTCTGGTGCTGGGTTACTATCCTGAAAGCTGGAAACATTCGGTATTAAAAATTATTACGAAACCGCAAAAAGCTGACTACGAAGCAATTAATAGCTATCGCCCAATTTCACTAACATCAAATTTCTCAAAAATATTTGAAACGATCATTAAAAATAAAATACTCAATTATTATAATCATAATAACTTACTGAGCCATAGACAACATGGATTTACGAAAAGAAAATCTACAATAACGGCATTGGACAAAATAACCGAGACCATACTGAAACACAAACAAAACGAATTGGTCTCATTGATTGCCATTGATATAAGTGGTGCATTTGATAATGCGTGGTGGCCTGCCTTAATAAAAAGAATGGACGAAGACCACGTCCCAGCAGTTCTTATAAAAATTATCCAATCATTTTTAAATCGGAGAAGAAAAACAAGTCTCACCTTCTCGAATACAACAATTTCTAAATATTTATCAAAGGGATGTCCTCAAGGCGGACCATTATCACCTTTATTGTGGAATATAGTCCTGAATGATTTGTTGATCAACTTCGCATCCCCAAATTCTGAAGTAATCTGTTATGCGGATGATGTTTCGATTGTTTGCTGGCACAAGACCATAGAAGGGTTAAAAAATGAAACAGAAAGAACTTTAAATTATGTAATACAATGGTGTACAAAAAATAAGCTAAAGCTAAGCCCGGAGAAAACCGGCTTAATACATATGCACGGCAAACAAAATATTCCAATGGGAACTCCAAATTTCATAATAAAACCAGTGGAAGAAGTAAAAATTTTAGGGATAAAATTTTCTAATCACAGAATTAAGTCAAAAATTAACTTCACACCCCACATTAATGATATTCTTTGTAAAATCAACCGTATGAAAAATCTTTTATTTTCACTCTGTGGGAAGATGTGGGGATTGGATGCTAAAAAAAGATTAATTTTATATAAAACTCTTTTCAGGCCAATACTAACCTATGGATCTGAAATATGGTATAAATTTATTAATAAAAGAAGTAAGCAAAGATTAAACTCTCAGCAATATCAGATTCTTCTTTGGGTAGTGAGAGCCTATAAAACGACCTCATCAAATTGTATTCATAGTTTGGCAAAAATACCTATTCTCACAGATCAAATAGAATCGTTGATAATAAAATACGATTTGGCCAATTTATCAAAAGAAGAAATTAATGTATTCAGACCGCATGCCCCGACTATAATTCATAACTACATAGAATCAAGAATGGCTGAAACAATAGCTAACACTAATGAAACATTCAGAAAATTTTTCCCATTTGGAATTCCTTTCTATTTTCGTCCGAATTTTTATAACTCACAGTTCGTCACGGGTCATGGTAATTTTGGAGAATTTCTGTCGAAAATCGGGGCAACGGATGATCCTAGCTGTTTCTGTGGAAAAGAAAACCAAGACTCAATGCATTTATTGATGGAATGTCCGATATTCCACAGCTACAGAAGTAATCATTTTTATCCCATCGAAGAGGTTTGCGAATTTGTATATAACAAAGACACTTATGTAAAATTCAATAATTTTTGTAAGTTCATTTTAGATTTTCTCTTCTGTTTAAGAAAACCATAGTTTCAGTTTTAATTGTGTTTTTTAACCGGTTATTGTGTTGTATATACTGAATTGTAAATAGGTTGCTAAAATAATTTATTTTGGATTTTCTCTTCTGTTTGAGAAAACCATCGTTTCAGACTTAATTCTGTTTTTAGTCGGTTATTGAGTTGTATATAGGTTGATAAAATAATCCATTTTGGATTTTCTCTTCTGTTTTTAGAGTGCCATCGTTTAAGTTTTAATTATGTTTTTAGTCCGGTTATTGTGTTGTATAAAATGAATTGTATATAATCTGCTAAAATGTATTTAGGCGCAAGTATCCCGAGCTGGGATATCGCGTCCGATATGTCAAATAAAATAAAAAAATGAATTAAAAAATAAATATAATCGATACTGAGAGAGAGTTGAATTTAAAAAAATAGAAAATTATTATTTTCGAAATATAAATAGCTGAGAGGATTCCAGCAAACCGCATCTAAAATATCAGGTTTTTTTTTTTTCGCTACATGTTTTAATTTGCATATAACTATTTTACATATCTCAGATTGTATTTAAAAATCGTTAACCATTTCTTCTAACTTTTGGCGAAATGGTGTTTTATTAATTTATCATTTGATATTATTAGGGTTCTTTCCTGGTATTCAAAAAGTAAAAATACGTGTCGTTCAGTTATATTTTTCAATTTATCAAACAATTTGGCCGCTGAATCGCTGATTCTGGTAGGGCGCCATCTAGCGAATAAAGTTGTAACTAAAATCAATTTCGAATTTTTCATTATTTGCCATAAAAAATCCCATTGCATCCTGAACACAATGGTGTTTACCGCATTGCTCTTGCGCAAATATTCGCGGAGTTATTAATTTTTAAAGTTGTGCGGGACTTTTGGATCACCCTGTATATTATTATGATACATTAGCGCGCCATCTGTTATGTTAATTCCAAATTATTATAGACGCGTATTAAATAATTTCTACTGCCCTTACTGCAATGGAAAAATTAATTGGAGGGCCTGACTCTTCAAGGGCAGTAGAAATTGTATAGATTTTAAAAGAATCATACGCGTCTATAATAGTTTCAAATTTACATATATTATCCATTGTAAATATCATAAGCTAGGTTTCTCTTTTTGAGCGGCACCTAGTAAAGTTATTTTGGAATCAAGTTTGAAGAAATATTTACTACAAACTTCTAAAACATTATTTATCACAGGTTTGTGGATTTCGACAAATTACAAAAGAATCATAAGACGCCTCAATTATTTTTTTTCACTTGATTAAAGGAAGCTTTCGGACAAGCCCTTCTTCAGTTAACTGAAACATATAAACAAGGTAATGGAGAGAATTTATATAGCATTTTAAAGATATAACACAAAGCAATAACGCGCCATCTATACATATAAAATGAAAGGATTTAAAAGCACGAATGCTTCTTTTATACATAAGACAAACTTCTACTGTCCTTACTGCAATGAAAAAATACATTGGGAGGGCTTGGCTCATCAGTGGTGAACCCTCCCAGCGGTTTCGCCAATTTAATCCACCAGACCGATTCTCGGAGCTCTAATACTGTATTGGACGATTCTGCTTATATATGCTACACTAAAGGATGGATTTTTACATATTTTTTCATTGCACTAAGGGCAGTAGAAGTTTGTATTATGTATAAAAGAAACATTCGTGCTTTTAAATCCTTTCATTTTATATGTATTTTAAAGATATATTTATGCATATATAGGACACAAGAATTTAAAATCTATGTAAAATTCTTGATTTCATATGTCCTATATTTACATAGATATATACATATTTACATATCGAGGATGATATTCATGTACCAAAAGAGGTATCTCTCCCTTCGATTTTGCATCAGAACAATGGCACTATGTATCACCCAACTAAAATACTTTACTAGTAATGATAAAGAATGAGCCATAACACCAGTTTTGGAAAATTCAGACAAAAAGCCAACAACCTGTATATACCATTTTTCAGACTTTGGTCTTTATCAGTACAGGGGCGGCTTCAATTTCATAACATGACCTTTGGAACTTCACCAGATTTAACACCTGTTGAAGGAGGCATGTTATGTGATGTAATTGTGAATAATTCAGAGAATTTAAAAAGAAAATTTATCATCATGTTTGTTTATGGTTTTGCATAGAGACAGCTCTAGTTAGGCTGTATATAGATAATTGGAAAATAAGCCACAGGTTAGGTCATCCGGCTCTTAAAATAAATAATTGTTCATCTTCGTATCTTGATTTTTAAAGAAACAAAACATGTTATTCCGAAAGCTAGAGAAATAAACATAGTTATAGAAACCTAACTTTGGATTGTTTATTGATTTTAATAAATTTAAGAACCTGTCAAATACTATATTATATCTATACATTACCTTAACACAAAGCAATAACGCTTCATCTATACATATAAAATGAAATAATCCAAGCCCTCCCAATATTTTTCATCGCAGTAAGGACAGTAGAAGTTTGTATTATGTATAAAAGAAACATTCGTGCTTTTAAATCCTTTCATTTTATATACATTACCTTGCTTATATGTGTTTTCTTTTTAGCTGAAGAAAGGCTTACCCGAAAGATTCTTTAATCAAGTAAATAAAAAAGAGTTGAAGCATCTTATGCCTTTATTGTCATTTTAAAACTTCATTCCAACGTTTCCTATAATAAGGACGAAATAAATCTTATCCTGAAGATAGAGGTTTGTCTGGCATTTATATTTCTGTGAAAAATAGACACTTCAGGCCAGTTAGAGTTTTTATTTTCTTAACGTTTCGACAAATATCTTTTGTCTTCGTCAGGAGAAATAATTAAAATAAAGCATTTGGCAAGGACGTTAAAAATTGTTCTTAGAAATTTTTGTCGAAAAGGTGAGAAAATAAAAAAACTCTTAACTGGCCGAAGTAGCTTTTTTCACATAAATGAAATCTTTTTAATCCAATATATGCCTTTTTTTAAATCTAAATATTAGTATATTGATAAATATGGGAATTTTTGACTTGCAAATTGAATTTTCAGAAGCATTCTCTGTTTATTTAGTATATTAGAATTATTATGCGCAGACGGTAGAGCGAAGAAGTGACAACAAAGATGGCGACGACATCCCTAAGGACATATCGCACATAATACAATTCTATACAGACGAGAGGAGAAGCAGACGAGAATATTTTTCGGAAGAAATAGCTACGTGTCGGAAATCTAACACGCTGTATTTGTTGAGGACAGTTCCTTGAGGACATTATTACATTTGTCAAATACAGGAGGGAATTGTGCAAATATGGGAGGAATATAGTTGCATATCTGTTGGAGACGGATGCATCTGAATTGGGATGTTGAAGTATGTACTGTAGGTAATAGCTAGCCTGCGCTCTGGATTGGCTGAGAGGGAGCTATGGAGACTCACAGTACTTGATCTATATTTGCATAATCTTATCAATTTTAACTATCTACAGTTAAACCTATCTACAGCGCCCCCTCTAAATAGCGCCTCCCTCTCTATAGCGCCCGATTTTAAATACGTAGTACGATGCGATTTACATTAAAGGTGACCTGTCTATAGGACCCCCTCTCTATAGCACCTTATTTTGGTGAGTCTCAAGAGGGGGCGCTATAGACAGGTTTAACTGTATATCTATTTCAACTTTGATATTTTTATATCTTGTTTTGTACCGCTTGACAATACTTCACTAATAATCTTTTCACCTTTTTTTTTTTTTTGTTAAAGGCGACAGTGTCGTCGAAGCTTAAAAGGAAATAAACGTTTATAAAAAGTTCCTTCATGCATGTAATTTCATTATATATTTATATATCAATACCTATTGTTTCGGATGCAATCACTGCCTCACTTACTAAGCTTGGAAAGCTTGCCGCATCCTGGATATGTCTGGTCTTATCTAAATAGTTGTGGCAGAGCTTCTGTATCTTCTTGCCAGACTTCTGGTCTCCAACCGAAGCCTATATGTTTCCTTAAAAGTGCCCACAACACACTGATGACACTAATAATTCACCAACACCCGATTTATAACTGACACACTTTTATTAAACTTACACATCCTTATATACAGAATTATATTTACAAATATGTAAATCTTCTGGCTGAATAATCAACAAAAAAAGAGAAATTTACATACCCGGCGTCTCCACCTATTTTTGTGTCTTTGCATATTTGTTCTTTGTGTAGGAAAAATTTACATAGTTTTAATTGAACGTATTTGTGCTATAAATAAGACATATGAAATAAGTTGAGGAATCCAGTTCAGCCTTAGGAATAGAGTATTATTGTTGCCTTAAACGTCTTTTGCTACTGTAGCTTTTAGCTTGACAAAGAACATTTGTTTCAAGTATAAAAGTGGTTTCGTGAACCAGAGCGACACGACACCTATATTTGCTATATATCAAAATGTATATTCGCATCGAACCAAGATATGATTGATTTTCTGTGTTATGTAATTAAAGTAAGTAAGAAGGACGTAACCAATTTAACTTTACATATTATTCATTATTAATAGCAATTATACAAAGCAAATCTTAGTATATATGTCTATATGAAAACAACAAAACTTTAATTATATATGTATAAGTTCCTTTTCAAACACGAGCTCATCTATAGCCATTGTCGCTCTGTGTAATATTGCAACAGTCTACATAAGGATTCTGAGATCCATACTAGGTTTTAAAATGTTTATGGAAATGCAACAAGTGACCTTAGTAATGTCAAAAGTTGATGAAGAGATTTGAAGAAAGCCAAATTGAAGACAAACCGAGAAGTGCCGTGACAGAAATTGACCAGATCATTTATGACAATCGAAGAATACCATCAGAGAAATGATTGAGTGTGGCCACAATACTGTGGAATAGATAGTAACTGCGCTGTCGTAAGATATTTGCTGATTAACACACCCATTAACACAGGATTCAAAGCAGCAAAGGATGAAGACAGACATACACCCGAACTACTGATGCTTGAAGCTACTCCATCTTTTTGACAACAATTTGACAGGTGACCTGAGCATATATTTACGACACTGAGACCAAGAACCAGTTTGAATAACGGGTAATTCTTCTTCCTTAATCTTAGGTCTAAGAATTCCATGTGTTTGTACGGGGAAATAGATCAATTCATATGTACATATACACTCATAAACAAAACTTAAAGGAAGTTGTACCTTTTAGAAGGTATATTTGGATTCAGACAATAAATATGAAAGATGTTTGATACACAGTACAGGTGACCTATTCATATCGTTACGGCACAGAGACCAAGAACCAGTTGAAAAAATGGCTCATCCTTCTTACCCTAGTTTTAAGAAATTCAAATAATAACGATCAGCTGAAACGATTATGGTGCCCGTGATGTAGAATCATCAAGTAGACATTTTGATGGATTTTATTGAAAAGAGCTCAACAATAAAATATCATCGATTTTAAAAATTCAAAAAAATCCATACACTAAAAGAGGACAGAAAAGATGAATTCGATAATATCACACCATCATAATTCAAGATCCCGTTTCTCTTAAATCACTTCTTATGCCATTGTCAAATTAGGATAATCATTCATGCCCATCGACCTTACAGCCCTGAATTGGCACCATAAAACTTCTTCCTGTTTAGCTCATTAAAAAACATAAAGAGCCAACGATTTGATGAATATGACGACATTAAGGAAACTTTGAAATTTATAATATGATGCACCAGCGCGCCATCTGTTATCAAAATTCGAAACTATTTTAAACGCGCAAGATTCTTTTTGAAATTAAACAATTTTCAATTGCTGTAAAGACTGTAGAAATTGTTTAATTTCAAAAAGAATCTTGCGCGTTTAAAATAGTTTCGAATTTTGATAACACCTTGAAATTATCAGTGGGATATGATATCGGCATTTTACCAAAGTGGATTTTATGTTCGACTCGAATGTGGCGCAAATGCATTCCAAACGGAGGAGATTTTATTTAATAAGTATAAGGAGATAACGTGCCACCTTTATACAAGAAATGGATGCATTATAAAGCACGAATGTTTCTTTTCTCAAACACAAGAACTCTTCTACTGTCCTTATTGCGATGAAAAACATATTTATATGTAATTCTGCTGTCCTAAAAGCTTATGTCCATAGTTTGCTTGAATACCATCTCTAAGAATCCACCCGTCATTGCAGCCTATATAAGCAGAATCGTCCAATGCAGTATTGGAGCTCTAAGAGAAGCGGTCTGGTAGATTAAATTGGTGAAACCACTGGGAGGGTTCACCACTGATGAACCAAGCCCTCCCAATATATTTTTCATCGCAGTAAGGACATTAGAAAAGTTTCTTTTTATGTTTGAGAAAAGAAAGATTCGTGCTTTATAATTCTTCCATTTCTTTAATAAGTATATCAATAATTTTCCACACTTCAATGTATGAAAACACCAAATTTAATCAAAATATTTTTGAATTTAATGGTTTTATAAGCAATGGTACATTACATTAGGAACAAACCGCGTATTAACTCATTTAACGTTAGACATTTTGTGGATACCTTTAATATCGACACATGAAAGAGAATAAAAATATTGTAGCGTGTGTTAACAAATGCAAAAAAAGGAAATTTAATTACCAAACATTTGTGAAGATCAGTCTGATAAAGTAAAACCCAGATCTTGTGTTGTTGTTCAAATACCAATCTTGGAGCAATCAAGAGCCATTTCATTAAGGAAACTAAGAAATTGCCAATGTGCAACTAAAGAGGAACAAGAACTTCTCGGAATTAGCTGGCAACGCTGGAATAATCACTTTACATCCATCGGAATTGAATTTATGGTCAGACGAGAGGGTGGTACCAGTTGCCATGGCGACCATCGTTGGAATTATCACTAGATAACTATCCCATCTTATCCTGCTTGATCAAATTTGGAGGAATCGTTATGTTGGAGATGATGGGAGGAGGTAATATTTTATTTGCATATTGTTGCATATTGATAGCATATTAAAGCAATGGCCTTCAGGTTTACAAATACTGTATTCTCCATCAGGTTCCAAGTTTTCACATGATGGCTAACAGTGATATTCTCTATTGAAGATAATCATAAATCAAAATTGAAAACTATTATAGACGCGAATGATTCTTTTAAAAATAAAACAATTTATACTGTCCTTACTGTGATGGAATGGAAGGCCTCTCTCATTAATTTTTCCATTGCAGTAAGGACAGTAGAAATTGTTTTATTTTTAAAAGAATCATACGCATTTATAATAGTTTTGAATTTTGATAACAGATGGCGCGCTAATGCATCATAATACTCATAAATTTACATTTAGAAGAATTATAAGAGAGCGAAATATAAATTGATTCTTTATTTGCATATAACCTCAACTTTAGAGCGTGATTGTCTTTCAATCCTATTCTTCTATATTCAAAGATATCACAATTATCGTATTGTAAGCCGAGACTTGGTCAAATCAGCCAGGATCGGTGCTTCCTATCCGACCTTTTAAGCATCTTTTAGTATTATGCTAACTACAGCAAGAACATCTGTTCTTTAAAATTCTAGCGTCATCAAAGACATCCATCTTCAAATTTTTCCTGAGCTTTGAGATATGAAGAGATACCGAAGAAGTCATTATTCTCTGTAAGAGGATTCTTTGGTGTTGGGGAAACTTCCTCAACTATATACACTCATGGATAAAACTTAGGTGGAAATACTTGGATACCGACGGTTGTCTGTTTTTCCAAGGAGACAGAGGTAATTTTGTTCACACTTGGTTATATCGTATTACTTCAATAAAGGTCACTGTGTATCAAATATCTTTCAGAGTTATTGTCTGAATCCCGATATACATGCTTAAATGTACAACTTCTTTAAGTTTTGTCCATGAGTGTATATATAATTGTATTAAATGAAACGCCTATCTTATAGATCAATTGTGTATTTAATAAAAACAAAATTGGAATATTTAGACAAGGCTGTTCGCCTATCTTATTCTAGGATTCCAACTTCTTGTAAGCTTATTTGAATCCTGAAAGATAGGCGAACAGCCTCTCGTTGAATTATTCAATTTTGTTCTCAATAAATACTATTGATCTAAAAAATATAGCCGTTTAATTTAATGAATTTAAAATGGATTGCTCCATTCCAACATATAATTGTATAAAATACCATCATTAACTTAACACAATCTATGTATTATGAAAAATGCATCTCTTTATCGTGCAACTGAAAGTTGCTGATGGCTTGCGCCATCTATCGGAATAAATATCAACTATTCTCGTTGATTTCTAAATATTCCAGAATTGGCCAATTACCCATTCTTGATTAATCAAGAAAAGCTAACCACGTACGCATTTCGGGCATAAGGAGATGCCTATTTCAAAATTTATGCACCTTATCCCAGTACAATATCACATTTGTATTATTTTTTACAATCTATCTAGTTGACAATTATAAACATATTTTTAAACTATAATTTTCATTTTAAATAGAATTAAAATGTATTTCTACATACCTTTTATTCTGCAATAAATTACAATTGAAAGTGGAAGGGTATGGCTTATCAGTGTGGAGAAAGAGAGAACCCTATAACAATATAATTGCATATAGAGGCGTGAAGAAGAGATAAAAGATTAAATTACATATTTACATATTTACAAAATGGTTTTACCAGCCAAACGAAACCATCAACAATGGATTTATATAAAGCGGCGCTATATATTTATATTGTTTTGAAAATAGAGCAATCCATACTTAATTCATTAGATAATAAAAGGCATATATTGGATTTTATAAAATATTTATTTTGCCAATATTTCGGCTGGCTGAACGCCAACCTTTATCGAGGCATTACATTTTTGTATACGAAATATTGGCAAAATAAATATTTTATAAAATCCAATATATGCCTTTTATTATCTAATGAAATAAAAATGGATTGCTCTATTTTCAAAACGATTTTAACCAGTTTTGGTACCGACGCGCTTCGCCTAGCCAGAACAATGGAAAGGCTTAGACTTTCTATCAACAGTTGGAAATTACACTTACATTTTAATCACCAGTGTCTCGCCGCAAACATAATTCCACCTTCTTTAATTTTAAAAGATCCTGTCCGCACAAATTATTCTAGAAAAATATTATTTGAAACAGGTAAGAAACTTTCAAATGCTAGAATAAAAAATTGTCATTATAATTTAAACAAATTACAATTAAATATTGATCACAAATTAATTTACTGGCAATGCGTTTCTTTTAAATATAATCAAATATTATATCTACAGATCTGTAGATATAATATTTGATTATATTTAAAAGAAACGCATTGCCAGTAAATTAATTTGTGTAAAATTTTAACGATAGATGGCAATAAAATTTAAAATATTGATCAATTAATTCCTAAACTAAAAAGAATTTTAAATGATGAAGTATTTGACAAATTTTATAAGTGCTTAGATATCAAATGTCAAAATAAAGCCTCTGCTATTCGCAACATTCAATCAAAAAAATTAAACACTTGGCAACAAAAAACACAACCCCAATCTCAGTATACAAAAATGTAATGCCTCGATAAAGGTTGGCGTTCAGCCAGCCGATATATTGGCAAAATAAATATTTTATAAAATCCAATATATGCCTTTTATTATCTAATATATTTATATATATATATATATATTTGGCGGCCGACAAGAAAATTTGATTTAAAAAAAGATAAAAAAAATTGATATAACATATATATATTCGTGTATTTATAGATTCCATCTTACTATATATATAATGTGTATGTTTTACCATAAAAAGACCTCTGGGAAAACCCCAGGACTATAATAGAAAAGCTGAGACAATGCTGGAGATCGTTTAAACGACTTGAGGAATAAGAAACAAAAACAACCTGCTTTGTCATTAACGGATTTCAATAAAATAGTTTAAAATCTAAAGGTCTTTTTATCTTCATGGGGTGAAATTAAATGTTCAGACCATCCCAATATTTTCCATCGCTTTAAAAACAGTAGAAAACAGTTTTATTGTTAAAATTTGCGCTAAATAGTTCAATTTATTATATATAGATGGCGCTCTAATGTCTACTATATTTAATATTTATCATTGTAATGTCATAGAATCCTCATCAATGAAAATAGAAACAAATTTATATATTTGATTGCCATCTATCGTTAAGATTTGTAACAAATAAATTTACTAGCAATGTGTTTCTTTCCAATAATATCATCAAATAATATCTCTACAGACCTTACTGCAATGATATAAGTTATTGAATGAGAGAGCTTGGCTCATCAGTAGTGAACCCTCTCAGCGGTTTCGCCAAATTAATCTCTAGACCGCTCTACTATTGTATTGGATTCCGGTTCCAAAATCACTTTATTAGGTACCGCTCAACAAGAGAAATCTAGTTTATGATATTTGCAACAATGAATAATATGTGAAGGTCATTCACATAGTAAATAAAATGTTGGGGGGGGGGGGGGGGGGGAGAAGTCCGACCACACCTCCCTGCGGTCCTCCCTGGACCCTTGGAATATTTGACCAAATTCTGGTCCAAGGTGACTAACGTGGTAACAGCACCCATTTTCCAATGAAGAGCACCAAGATAGTGGACATTGCTGCTGCTGTGATAGAGATGCATGAAGACATCTGAGGCTCTTCATTGGACATGACAACAACAAATAAAATGCTAACGCGGGATTCGATCCCAGTTCATGACTGTCAGGAATCGAGGGTGTTACCCACACGTCCACCGACTTCTTTATATTGTTGTATTGGTTTGGTTTGGGATATACCCTGTTTTTTTTTATTGAAGACAGCTTAGGGGTGTTTAGTGAACCTATGTACTTTTCAGATGGCAGAGCGCCATCTGGTGGAACAGAAATCGACTAAACATTGATTTATCCTGTTCCCTGATATTTGGCCAACACAATTTCTTAATAAATCAAGAAAAGCCATCCAAGAACGCGTTCCGCGCTGTTGGCCTTCGTCCGCGTGAGGTAGGCTTTGGACATAAGCTTAGAAACAAATTGTAGCAGAGAAGAGAAAATAAAAGTGAAGCAAGTACAGAAGAAAGGAAAAAATATTGTGTACGTCAATTTCTAACAATATTGGGAGATAACGTCTAGCTGCCAATATCCTGTCAGATTAGAATTTAGGCAGAGTTTTTAACGAGAAACTAACTTCTATTTTTGTCATAAAAATTTTGGGCTGACTAAAAGTATTGAATAAATATTTAAATTTACCTTTACCTAAAAAGTCGTCAGTAAAACTTTAAATTAAATGATTCCACAATATGTTAACGATATTCCCCAGTTATACTTTATATTTAAATGTATATATTTTATGATGATAAATTTGTTTGATATAGAGAATTTGCTAAGGTTGTTTAAGGATTGGAATTGTTGAGCATTTGCTTGATTTTGGTATACATAAGTATTGTGGTACGCAGTCGTGGAACATAATATTAATAAAATAAAAGTTGATTCACAATTTGCTTTAATTGTGCTAATGAAGAATACATAATTTGAGAAAGGTACTGCCTGACTTAAGGCGAGTAGAATAAGAAAAACAAAATACTTATTTGCATAATGTACAAAAGGTTTGAGCCAGCCAACGGGAAACAACAATGGGTTTTATATAGGGGAAAGTCGCGACATCTGGCGGTCGACTTTACAGAGTAATTTGATCTGGGAATTATATATAATTTTAAAATAAAATAACATTTTTATATAACATATCTTTATATTAAATTCAAAAAAGGCATATCCTGACCACGAGCCCATGAACTTTTTAGATGGCAGAGCGCCATCTAGTGTAACAGAAATGAACTAAACGTTGATTTAACCTGTTCCATGATATTTGGCCAACCTATTTTCTTGATAAAACAATAATTTATTATTATTTTACATATACGTTACATTTATATGTAATTCTACTGTCCTAAAAGCTTAGTTTTCTTGAAACCATTTCTAAGATTCTACCCTTCAGTGTAGCATATATAAGCAGAATCGTCCAATACAGTATTAGAACTCTAAGAAGCGATCTGGTGGAATAAATTAGCGAAACCGCTGGGATAGTTCGCCACTGATTTTTAATCGCAGTAAGGACAAAAGAGGTTTGTTTATGTTTAAAATAAATATTCGTGCTTTAATGTGATCTTTCTTCTAGTTCTACTTTTATTAAAATCTTAACTAGCTTTCAAAACAGGCGCTTTTTCATGTCTTTACCTGAGCATACTTGCTAGTTTCGTGAAAATACCAGCCATCCATAAATAAATATTTAGATAACAAAAGGAATATAATGGATTGGAAAAAAAAGGTTTAATTTTGGGTTGCGTCGGTGGGGAAGTGTTATAAACCGTCGTTTTTTGACAGGATCGAATCCCGCGTTGCGCACTTTTTTCTAATTAAAATAAAATTCTCCAATGGCCCCCAATTCTTGCAAAGTTCAATCCTACCAGCAAGTAACCAAACCGGGAACATTTTAAAGCGCAGATTTCGAAGCAGTCACCAAGTGCTACCTACCATGATTATCATGGCCACGTGGGTAGTAGAGATTTAAAAAAGGTTTTATTTACCAATATTTCGGTTGGCTGAACGCCAACCTCTGTTAAGGAATAAAAACTTATTTATTTTGTATCAACAGACTCGGCGCCTCATAGGGTAAACAATTTAAATTAGAAAAAAATATATAATTTACAAAATTTAAGAAAGTTTCGTATTCTGATGATTCCAGTCGTCTGTTTTTCATTTTTTTAAAGGGACAGAGGCAATTTTGTTCACACTTGGTTATCTCGTATATCTACTTATATAATTGCCTTATTCTGTCTGTGTGGAGTTCACTGTGTGAAGTTCACGGATAGATTTTGGTCAGAATGGATAAAATAAAAAAATTGTCAAGGGATGGGAATCGAACCCACGACCTTCCGCTTACCGGGCAGATGCCATGACCACTAGGCCACATGACCACAATTTATAATTGTAACAAATAGTATTTGAATCAAAACATTCAATCGGGTAAAACACGGGCGTTGCCCGGGTCATTCGGCTAGTTTTCAATAAAGGTCACTGTAATATATTTCAAAGCAATTGTCTGAATCCCGATATATATGGTAAAAGGTACACTTTGTCCATGAGTGTACGCCTTTATATTATCTAAATACACACCAGGAAGTATGTATATGTAAGTATGTATAGGCTTGAGGAAGAGTGTATCGCGTGAAAGCTAGACTTATTTTAATTAAGGTCGCGTATTTGTGGAATCTTTTAAATTAAATATTTTAATTAAAACTTGAAATCTAAAAATAAATTGGATTTTTAGTTCCAGTGTTTGAGTCATTTGTATTCAGGATATGGTGCTTTTCAATCGATCTTACAACAATCCTAAAACACATGTACAATGTACATGTACAAACTTAAGGAGTTGTACCTTTTAGCATGTATATAGGGTAATTCAGACAATAACTCTGAAAGATATTACAGTGACCTTTATTGAAGACATAATGATAACCAAATGTGAACAAAATTACCTGTCTCCTTTAAAAAAAAAAAAAAAACTGGCGACTGGCGATATAAAGACTTTCCACTTTCTTAAGTTTTGTTCATGAGTGTATGTTTATATTTTCCGAGATTACAATACCTCTACCGTCAAAATAAATACTTAAACTAAAGTGGACTCTCTGACTTTACCAAAGTTGGTGTAGCAGCACTGACCCGAGTCTGCTAGTTAGCGGAGACGGTCAATAAATGGGGTTAGTTTAAGTGTTTATTTTGACTGGAGAGGTGACCTTTCTTTTATAAACTGTTATAAGGAAATACCGCGATATCTACATATAAGAATCAATGAAGCACGAAATTTGCTTTTATACATAAAATAAAATTCTACTGTCCGTTTGCAATGAAAAAATATTGGGAAGCTTTGGTTCATCAGTGGTGAACCTTCCCAGCGGTTTCACCAATACTGTATTGGATCATTCTGCTTATATATGTTACACATAAAGGTGGAAATTTTGAAATGGTATTCAAGTAAACTATGGAAATAAGCTTTTATCATATTAAAGTGGCGAAACCGCTGGGAAGGTTCACCACTGATGAGCCAAGTCTTCCCACTATATTTTTCATCATAGAAAGGATAGTAGAAGTTTGTTTTATGATTAAAAGAAACATTCGTGGTTTATCGATTTCATTTAATTTATAAAATGTGTTTTAAAATACCTTTACAGAGAGAGCATCGCTACAGAAAGAACTTGGCGTTCTCCAAACTTACCTAGAAACACACAGAGGACAACTTTAGCATAAAATATAAACAAAACATAAGTAATGAATAAATATATCTAGATTGTGAGATGTAAATAAGGAGTAGGTAAATTTTGGGCAATAAAAAATATTATGCGAATTCTGTAACATCGCCTTTTTTTGATTAATTTTTTTTTTTAGTTATTTCTTCGGAGATAGAATAAATATTTTGTTCTCCAATATTTTGGGTTACTTATCATTTCCTACTCTACAACTGGTGGAGATGCTGGGTAACGATCCAAGTATCTCTAGCTTTTTTGGGAGGCGGGGGGGGGGGGGGGGGGACGAAACTCTCTGTCTCGCCAATACATACTTCTACTACCTCAAAGGAACTGCTCTCAAGTGGTTCGAGAATAACGAGGAAAGAATTAGTACACGGGAAGAGTTCACATCCCTTTTGGAAAGCGCATTTGAAAAAAAAAAGAAATTTAAGAATGAAATCTGAGAAAAACTCGAGTACACAGCAAAGAGGTGTGATCACCGAGTTTTACAATCAAGATGTTGTGGACCTCTGCAGGGAAGTAGATGCTCAGATGCCGGAGAGACTATCACATCTGATGGAGTATCAGAGGAAGTTTACCGGTATCTTCTGCCGAGGGACATAACAACGACAGATCAATTTATCGCAGAGTGTCGCTGCGTTGAGGCGCTCCAAGGACGGCTAGTGACAGCCTCAAAATTCGAGCGCTTGCCCAATGTTACTTTGCTCGGTGACCTGGGATACGCGACGGATCTACAGTCTCTGATAAGACAGATCGTTAGAGAAGAAGTACAGCGGGCCCTAGCACCACCACGTGAAGAACCAAGAACCTCTTCCCTTGAAGAAATTGTAAAGGAGGAAGTCGACAAAGTCCTCGATCCCCTGTCGGGAATAAATACCTTTCCAACGGAAGCGGCGGCGACGTCAGCACCACGAAACTATAGAAGGAACATCTGGTATGCACCTAAGGTCTAATCAAGGCGCTCGAGAGATGGAGTACGGGACACTAATGAGTGGAGGACCCCAGACGGCACGCCGGTGTGCTTCCACTGTGGACGGCCCAGGCCACGTTGTTCGCTATTGCCGCGACAGGAGGAGGCTGTTTGATGAGAGAAGAGACAAAATATACCAAGATCGGGCTAGGACAATGACAAACTCCGGACGCAACAATGACTCAAATGACGCTACTCAAAGGACAGCACCAGACGTTATCGCTGGCCCTCACCTATTCCCTAGACGAGGAAATTCCCCTGGTCGCAGCGCTACTAGACGGGCGAGTCAGTCACCTCGACGTCCTCAATCGGAAAACTAAGAGCTGCGCTCTCGAATGGAGGTGAGGCCGCTGCACAACCTAGAATTCCTCCCCTGCCGACAGTCGTAAAATGACGAGCAACTACATTGAGGTTGAAATTGAAGGCGACACAATACGGGCTCTGGTAGATTCTGGAGCCCCCTACTCTGTTATATACGAGCGGTTCAGTGTATAAATAAAAATACTATATTTGCCGAGGCCGACATTGTATGGAAAGTTACTGAAGATAAAGTTGTCAAAACCAAAGGACGCTGCACATTGAAGTTGAACGTGAATGGACATCGTGAAAAACGCCCAAACTAGTCGCCGCAAAGTAGCGGCCTCGGGTCAGTGACAAAGCCACAACACCAGCTTTGGCAAACTGAGAAGCGTCCACCTAGAGACCATGGTTTCGGACTAATGGCCCTCGTTAGCCTAGGGCGGATTTTATTCCATGAGATCCATAAGATACCTAATGGAATCTTCACAATCCGCCAAAGAGGTGTTTAGCTGGGAAAGTGGCTGGGCCAAATCTATGGCAGTTATATAGATGTAAATTTTGTGGTGAGTTGTAAGCAGCAAGGACGCACTCAGGAACCTGTGAGATAGAAGGAAGGTCATAGGTCCAACAAAGGTCAGAGTGACGATGTAGGGGAGTTCTGCCCAATAACCATTTTCCGTTCCAATTTTATAATACCCAGTTTACAACGAACCATGGAAATTTTAAGAAATTTTAATCAAAAATTGGAGCGGTTGAAGACTCTAGCTTCATTGTGGCAACAAATTCCAGGACTCAAGACAACTACTATTGAAATGCCCAATCTTCTTCACCGCTAGAAAATAGACAGTAAACAATGTTGTAGATCTATATCAATTTGTAAATAGCAGAGAGAATTATCATAGATTTAACTATTACTGTAAATATATTTATGATTATCTTTCTAACCTGAAAGGTTCAGGTTCCTAATATATATTATTGTTTCTCTTTTTATTTTTGATTACTTTTTCTTGTATAATATGTTTATAACTGTTTTAAAAAATGTAAATCGACGCAATTACCCCTAGCCGGGATATCGCGTTTTGTGCGTTGAAATAAATAAATAAATACCCATGGAATCCAGTAGATTTTATATTCTTCCTCGAGTGTGGACGAAGCAATGGACTCCTAAGTTCCCAGGTTGAACGACCTTTGTGTTAGAAGACAATGCATTACATAAGACAGTGTTATCTAACAAGGCATAATAATTGTATATAAATGATGGTAGATTAAACTGGTGAAACTGCTGGGAGGGTTCACCACTGATGAGCCAGGTCCTCCCATTATTTTATCATTGCAGTAAGGGCAGTAGAATATTGTTTTAATTCAAAAAGAATTATACGCGTCAAAAATAGTTTATATTCTTATAATAATTTCTATTCACAAGTTTTTCTCTCATATTTCCACAAAGATAATTTAAAATTTCTTTATACGCTATTTTATAGATGATTGTGATTATATGACATATATATGTTATATGAAAATTTTATTTTATTTAAAATTATAATTTCATAGATTCAAATACTCTGCTAAATCGACCGCCAGAGGTCACGCTTCCCCTATAAAAACTCGTTGTTGTTTTTTTCCCGTTGGCCGGCTCAAAACTTTTGTACATTATGTAAATAATCTTTTGTTTTCCTTATTCTGCTCGCCTTAAGCCAGGCAGTACTTTTATCAAATTGTTTTTTTTTTTTTTGTATATTCCTTTATCTCAATTAAAGCATTTACTGGTCAAAACCATTTTTATTATTAGACTTTATATTTTCAAGATTATTATTGACCACGACTGCATCATCATTACCATAATCCACAACATGATCTAAATTCAAGCATAAAATCTATTTTCTATTTATATAAGATATATATATGTCACATTCTTCTTATAAAATATTAATAGATGTAAATTTTTACGCTGTCAGGAATTATGTAAATATATGTAACTATAAATAAAAGGATTGAAATAAAGTTAGTTAGTCAGACGGTTTATTGTTCTCTTTTCTTTACGTAAAACATCTGCATACTGGCGTGTACAGATCACCATAGAAACGTTACTTATATATATTATAATCTAAAATGCAAATATTTTATTTTTTGAAACATATATTTTATTTTCATTCATTGACTGTTCTATATTTTTGACCATAGATTTAGAACATAACATTTTGAATATTGTTGTAAATATGTATAGTTGAGCTACCTATTTTTTTTTTAATTCACGAATATAGAGAATTCATTTTATATATTCTATATTACTGTAAAAAAAATAATTTTATGTGTAATTTGCTTCAAGTAATTCAATATAAAAACTACTTGATGGTAAAATAATTATCTTTCCTATTTTCACGACTGCACCTTCAATTCTATATTTTTTTCAACAACAAAATAATCATAACATATATATATAAAGGCTCTGATCTTGGATGAAAATAATTTAATTCTCCCAATATTTCTCAACACTCCAAACTTCCTTCGGGGAACAAAAGGCGAAGTTTGAGTGTGGCTACAACAAATATTGGAAAAATGAAATTATTTTGATCCAATAAGAAACTTTTAATATATAAAATATGGATTGCTTTCGAGGATTTTAAACCTTCCGATATATAAAACTGATTATATAACATCTATTAAAAATATAATCAAATAATAGACGATAGAATATGACAAAATAATAGATTGATGTCACCGGTCGTATATTTATTATTTAAGGAGACAGAGAAAATTTTGTTCACATTTGGTTATCTCGTGTGTCTTCAAAAAAGGTCACTGTTATATCTTTCCGAGTTTTTGTCTGAATCCCGATATACGTGCTAAGAGGTAAAACTTCCTTTAGTTCTGTACATGAGTGTATGTAGGGTACAGTATCTGAATTCCTGGTTAAATGTACATCACAGCAACCACCGTGGATGCGGCAATATAATTATACCACTGTGTAACCCAGGCAGAGTGCCTGATTGTGGCACCTCTGGGACAAACCCTGAATCTACTTCAGGCAGAGCCGCGAATGAAGTGGCTCCAGCGAAAGAAGCGGTGTCGGCGAGAGAGGCGGTCCCTAGGGAGAAACGGCGCAGGCGAGAAAATCGGCTTTGGGGCGAAAAGCAGTACCGGCTAGAGAAGCGGTACCGGCGAGCAATGCCGCGAGAGAAGCAGTGCCAGCGAGCAATGCCGCGAGAGAAGCAGTGCCAGCGAGCAATGCCGCGAAGGGAGAGGTCCCGGCGAGTTGAGAGGTTCCAGCGAGAGGAGTGGTCCCGGCGAGAGGAATGGTCCCGGCGAGAGGATTGTTCCCGGCGAGAGAAGTGGTCGCCGGGTTTTACCCGATTAAATGCTTTTATTCAAAAGCTATTCTTTACAATTTTAAATTGTCGCCGTGGATGTCATTCTTGTGAAACGTCCCGCTCCAAACTTTGTGTCTGAGAAGCGATATCTTTATAAAGAGATGATCTGAAGCCCTGGAGGTTGTAGCTCTGTCGCGCAAACCACTCAGCCTGTCCCCCCGCTGCTCTGCAGTCTCGGAAGCCCTGGAGGTTGTAGCTCTCTCTCGCTTAGCCTTTAGCCGGGCCTCACGCTGCTGTTCTGTCTCTGAAGCCCTGGAGGTTGTAGCTCTCTTTCGCGTAGCCTTTAGCCGGGCCTCACGCTGCTGGTCTGTCTTTGAAGCCCTGGAGGTTGTAGGTCTCTCTCGCGTAGCTTTTAGCCGGACCTCACGCTGCTGTTCTGTCTCTGAAGCATGCGAAACACTGAATCTCTCCCGCAGATTAGCAAGTCTACTCTCTCTTTCTATAGGCGTTTCGTTAGCACGTTGTTGTTTCCTTTTTTAGCCTCTGCTTGGCAGTGGCCAAAAGCCTTGCGTTTTTTAGGAGGCATTCAGCTTTCTGAAAAATATATATATATATTTAAACTGTAAAGCAATGATTCAACACAATCTGAATTATATATATGTTGCCTAGAAATTGAGATAAGAGCTTCAGAAAAGGAAAAGGTTAGGCATGAAAATGGTAGCCTTTAAAAAAATATGTAAAATTTCTGCAAAAGAAGAATACTCCGCATATAAGTTATAAAAAAATCGATATTAAAATAAAAAATTGAATGAATAACTAAATATAATATTTTTTAAACAAAATGTAAATTTAAAAAGAGGATATATAAATATATTGAATTTAAAGAATAATTATATATATCGTACATAGAGAGATGGCGCCACGACTTAGGTCATCGGACCATTACTTCGCATTTTCCCGCTAGAGGCACTACTTTCGAGCTAAAGGGCATATTTCCACGCAAATTTGCATATAACTCGAAACATATTCTATATAGAGAGATGGCGCCACGACTTAGGTCATCGGACCATTACTTCGCATTTTCCCCGCTAGAGGCACTACTTTCGAGCTAAAGGGCATATTTCCACGCAAATTTGCATATAACTCGTTAAAATTTTAGTCAGATTAGTTACGTATTGTGGACGTGTATAGCCGACATAGGAACAAACACACAGACATAATACATACATACATACACTGATTTTTATATATATAGGGATTGCACGGCAATTTTGTTTACACTTGGTTATCTCGTGTACCTTCAATAAAGGTCACTGTAATATCTTTCAGAGTTATTGTCCGAGTCCCGATATACAGGCTAAAAGGTACAACTTCCTTAAGTTCTGTCCATGAGTGTATGAAGGGTACAGTAGCTGAATTCCTGGTTAAATGTACTTCACAGCAACCACCGTGGCTGCCGCGATAAACGGCGGAGTAGCAGTCAGTTGTGATGGATGAGACCTGTTAGGTGTGGAAGTCACGTCACCCCGGGCTGTCCTAGTGTGGCTAGCTGGTCACTGGGTGGTACAACCCTGGCCGTCATCTCTGCCGAGGTGTTTCACAGAATGTGCTAGATAGAGAGTAGCCAGGATAAGATGTTGTTTCTATTAGGCCACCACGGACTTAGGAAATATAATTTATTAGAAATAAACATACCATACAATATCCTACTGACTACTAGCAAAGAGAGAGAAATAAAAATAACCCGGGCCCCTGGAGCGTAATCAAAAAAAGCCAACTGGCCAGTGTACTAGCAAAGAGAGAGAAATAAAGATAACCCGGGCCCCTGGAGCGTAATCAAAAAAAGCCAACTGCCCAGTGTACTAGCAAAGAGAGAGAAATAAAAATAACCCGGGCCCCTGGAGCGTAATCAAAAAAAGCCAACTGGCCAGTGTACTAGCAAAGAAAGAGAAATAAAGATAACCCAGGCCCCTGGAGCGTCAAAAAAAGCCAACTGCCCAGTGTACTAGCAAAGAGAGAGAAATAAAAATAACCCAGGACCCTGGAGCGTCAAAAAAGCCAACTGCCCAGTGTACTAGCAAAGAGAGAGAAATAAAAATAACCCAGGACCCTGGAGCGTCAAAAAAGCCAACTGCCCAGTGTACTAGCAAAGAGAGAGAAATAAAGATAACCCAGGCCCCTGGAGCGTCAAAAAAAAAAGCCAACTGCCTAGTGTACTAGCAAAGAGAGAGAAATAAAAATAACCCAGGACCCTGGAGCGTCAAAAAAGCCAACTGCCCAGTGTACTAGCAAAGAGAGAGAAATAAAAATAACCCAGGACCCTGGAGCGTCAAAAAAGCCAACTGCCCAGTGTACTAGCAAAGAGAGAGAAATAAAAATAACCCAGGCCCCTGGAGCGTCAAAAAAGCCAACTGCCCAGTGTACTAGCAAAGAGAGAGAAATAAAGATAACCCAGGCCCCTGGAGCGTCAAAAAAGCCAACTGCCCAGTGTACTAGCAAAGAGAGAGAAATAAAGATAACCCAGGCCCCTGGAGCGTCAAAAAAGCCAACTGCCTAGTGTACTAGCAAAGAGAGAGAAATAAAGATAACCCAGGCCCCTGGAGCGTCAAAAAAAAAAAGCCAACTGCCTAGGGTACTAGCAAAGAGAGAGAAATAAAAATAACCTAGGACCCTGAAGCGTCAAAAAAAGCCAACTGCCCAGTGTACTAGCAAAGAGAGAGAAACAAAGATAATCCAGGACCCTGAAGCGTAAAAAAAAGCCAACTGCCCAGTGTACTATAAAAATTCTACCGCTATTTATATACATATTCCTTAAAAGCAATCATTGAGTATGCAAAGAGGATATTTGTATTTTTACAAATTTCCAAGCATGCAAATACACTACAGTCTGAATGTGTGCCACTGATGGCATAGACCCGGGGCCACAGCTAAGTTCTTCACTAAACTTTGCTGTCAGTGTTTATATCCTCTCTATCCTCTCATGACATATGCGTCCATCACGTTCTATCAACTTGTAATCACTACCCTGACTTTCTTCACTGATACCGCGATATAAGATTCTAGGCTTCATCAACATGGCATTTTCTCCAAGGGTTGGGGCGATAGATCAGACTAGGCGATGAAAGAACGCCATAAAGGATCAAATGATGACTACAATATTAAAGAGAAAAACACATCCACATCAACCAATAGTTTATTTCAACTCCTGACGTTTCAGTGACTTCCTGTCACTCTCTTCAGGGTAAGTCAGTTGGAAAAAGTTGGAGGGGAAACAAAAAACATTGGTTGATGTGGATGTGTTTTTCTCTGAATCTACTTGCAACCAACATATGATTTTCAGAACAAAATATTAAAATGTATTCACATTCTAAATATTATAGCAATAATATTAAATAATCATTTATTCTTGAAATGACACCTCATTTAGAGGAAAAAGATACACTAATAGACAAAACTTAAGGAAGTTCTACTTTTTGCATGTATATCGGGATTCAGACAATAACTCTGAAAGATACACTCATGGACATAACTTAAGGAAGTTATACCTTTTAGAATTTATATAGGGATTCAGACAATAACTCTGTAAGATATTTGATACACAGTGATCTTTATTGTAGACACACGAGATAACCAAGTGTGAACAAAATTGCCTCTGTCTTCTTCAAAAAACAAAAACAGACAACCAGCGACATCAAAAAGACTTTCCACTTCCTTAAGTTTGCCCATGAGAGTATCTATTTTCAAGTACTGTATCCGTAAACAAATTATACATGTAGAATACATAATAGATTTCCATCTGAGCGAGGTTTATATTTCCTGTCTTTAACTTGTCGAATTTCACATCTGACGAGAAAGGATGATATCCAATGAAACGTTGTGAAAATAATAATTTTGTCATATGAACGAGATGTCAAATATAAACAAGAATGTATTGGAAACATACATCTTCAATATATTAAAGGCTCTTAAAAATAAAAACATTAGACTTCCATGGAAAAGTTTCTTTTTCAAATATATATATCTTCATTTACATATCTCTCAAGCTTTCGGGCAAGAAACCCCAAGAAAATATTTTACATTAAATCGTTAATAAGACATGGCATCTGCCCGGTAAGCGGAACACTGTGGGTTCGATTCCCATCCCTGGATACTTTTATTTTTCCGTTTATTATTACTCTTCACAATTCATCCTTTCATACCTCATCCCTAAGGTTAGAAATAAACGTTATTTCTCCTTAAAATAAATTACGATTTTGCGTTCAAAAGAAACACATGCGGGATAATTTTCAAATGTCGTTTTACAATCATAAGCCGCATTATATTGTATTATAAATAAAGAGTTAAAATCAAATAAAATGCTTTGAGTGTTTACATTTACAAACCAATGTACGAGTACTCGTAAACACCCAAAACATTTTATTTGATTTTAACTCTTATTTTTTTGGCGATTTGATGTAAACTATTTTTTTTCCTGTAGAAGGGTTTCCTTGCCCGAAAGTTTGAGAGATTTGTGTAAATAAAAAAAATTAAGAAGAAACTTTTCCCTGGAATTCTAATGTTTTTATTTTAATATTGATTCAAGAGATTATTTTATCAAATTAAAAGGTAAGCTGCAAGATGTGAAAAAGCTATGTGGAAGAGTAAACTGGTAGGATTAGTATTCCATAAGAAGTCTCTTCTTGACGCATACACTCATGGACAAAACTTAAGGAAGTTGTACCCTTTAGCATGTATATCGGGGCAATAACTCTGAGGAGTGGAATAAATCTCTTTCTAAGCCACTTAAAACAATTTGCATAATCAGCTCATCAATTAGAATATCCACGAGCGGCCAAGTAGAAATCTTTATTACAAGAGAAAGAATCGCCCGACATCATCTTGAAGAAGGAACAAAAGTTAACGGCGACGACTTTCTTTTACATAGATTCTTTACATAGATAAAGAGAAAAGAATTTTGTATAATAATCATTTATTTCGCTAAGAAAAGTTCAAATTATGTAAATATTTACCTGTATATATATATAGATTGTCTTCTAGTTTCTTGGAAAGTAGCCTGTCGAAGGACGTCAAAGTCTGAAAGCTTGCTGAATTTACAGCTTTAATAAAAGAAATTCGTCGCCGTTAACTTTTGTTTCTTCCTCAAAAAAATCTTTATTTAACATTGACAGGGTAAATCTTTCCTCGATCTGAGGAATGGAGTCTAACAGAACACCCCAACTGTTTACAACTCTTGTTCCATGTCTATATATCTATAACTATTGAATATTACGAAATAACTGCATATATGAAGAAATATCTCCCCATATGAAATAAATTAATGAATCCCCTGGAAATATTGACTCTAGAATTATACTCCTTGGGAAAGGCTGAACGATAAGCCTGGATGTGTTATACACTAATAGACAAAACTTAAGGAAGTTGTACCTATTAACATGTATATCGGGTTTGAGACTATAACTCTGAAAGATATTACAGTTACCTTTATTGAAAACACACGTGATAACCAAGTGTAAACGAAATTGCCTCTGTGTTCTTAAAAAAAAACTGAAACCGGCGTAATCAAAGATTTTCCACTTCCTTAAGTTTTGTCCATGGGAGTAAACCATTGGAACGTAAAACAATGGTCCATAACTATCTTTATTTAATTCTCCAAATCTTTAGAAGTTCGAGGTTTCCACCACCACATTCAAAGTAATTTTCCTTGTTGGATATTCCAGTATAGCCTTAGTACCTGAACGTGTTTTGACATTTGCATGCTTATATATCCATGCACATATGTCGTAAAATAATAATATTGAAATAAAGAGTATGCATTATTTGGTTAATAGATTTTCAATTTTTGTGTTTATGTACTCACTAGACGAATGGCCCGGGCAACGCCGGGGTTTTACCCGAGTGCGAATATATTTTAAAAACGTTGTCTTGGGTGGTCGCTATAGACAGGGTGATCTGTATAGACAGGTGTATGTATCACACAGCCGATAACAGGGTTGTCTAGAGTGGCCGCTATAGACAGGGTGGTCTGTATAGACAGGTGTATGTATCACACAGCCGATAACAGGGTTGTCTAGAGTGGCCGCTATAGACAGGGTGGTCTGTATAGACAGGTGTATGTATCACACTGCTGATAACAGGGTTGCCTAAGGTGACCGCTATAGACAGGGTGGTCTGTATAGACAGGTGAATGTAACACACTAATGATAACAGGGTTGCCTAAGGTGCCGCTATAGACAGGGTGGTCTGTATAGACAGGTGGATGTATCACACAGCTGATAACAGGGTTGTCTAGAGTGGCCGCTATAGACAGGTGTATGTATCACACAGCTGATAACAGGGTTTTCTAGAATGGCCGCTATATACAGGGTGGTCTGTATAGACAGGTGGATGTAACACACTGCTGATTACAGGGTTGCTTAAAGTGTCCGCTATAGACAGGGTGGTCTGTATAGACAGGTGAATGTAACACACTAATGATAACAGGGTTGCCTAAGGTGACCGCTATAGGCAGGGTGGTCTGTATAGACAGGTGGATGTATCACACAGCTGATAACAGGGTTGTCTAGAGTGGCCGCTATAGACAGGTGTATGTATCACACAGCTGATAACAGGGTTTTCTAGAATGGCCGCTATATACAGGTGTATGTATCACACAGCTGATAACAGGGTTTTCTAGAATGGCCGCTATATACAGGGTGGTCTGTATAGACAGGTGGATGTAACACACTGCTGATTACAGGGTTGCCTAAAGTGTCCGCTATAGACAGGGTGGTCTGTATAGACAGGTGGATGTAACACACTGCTGATAACAGGGTTGTCTAGAATGGCCGCTATAGACAGGTGTATGTATCACACAGCTGATAACAGGGTTGTCTAGAGGGGGGCAGGGAGGACACGTGTTCGCCGGCGGCAGCCAATGGGCGCGCATTCTATCCGTGAGCTTCAGAATAAGGCAATTATATAAGTAGATAGACTAAACTTAAGGAAGTGGATTTTTTTATGTCGTAGTTCCGTTTTTTAAGGAGACAGAGACAATTTTGTTCACACTTGGTTATCTCGTGTATCTTGAACAAAGGTCACTATAATATCTTTCATATTTATTGTCGGAATCCCGATATAAATACTATAAGGTAAAACTTCCTCAAGTTTTGTCCATGAGTGATCTTTCAGAGCTATTGCCTGAATCCCGATATACATGCTGAGAGGTACAACTTCCTTAAGTTTAGTTCATGAGTGTATCTTTCAGTTATTGTCTGAATCCCGATATACATGCTGGAAGGTACAACTTCCTTAAGTTTTGTCTATGAGTGTATCTTTCAGAGTTATTGTCTGGATCCCGATATACATGCTGGAAGGTACAACTTCCTTAAGATTTTTCTATGAGTGTATCTTTCCGAGTTATTGTCTGAATCCCGATATACATGCTGGAAGGTACAACTTCCTTAAGTTTTGTCTATGATTGTGTTCTCAAGCCTGAGAAAGTGTGAAAGAAGAACAGAGACAACTCTCACTATCTGGAAGTGGACTCTTTGTCAGAGGGAGAGTCTCCTGGGCTCTCTTATATCAATACTAGCCGAATGACCCGGTCAACGCCCGTGTTTTACCCGATTGAATGTTTTTATTCAAATACTATCTGTTACAATGATAAATTGGCGCCTTAAATAAATGCATATATTAGTTAATAACTATAGCCTATGTGCTTTATCTGTCTATGTACTGTTGGCTTCCGTAGGCGTCTCATACTGGGAAAAAGAAAGAGAGGATTCCATTTAGTTATTAACTAATATATGCATTTATTTAAGGAGCGACCCGCTCCAACACAATAGTTACAAAAACGAAAAAGCGAGTGGGGGGGGGGGGGGGGCAAAGGTGGCGTGATCGTAGCCAACCAATAGGAGGGCGGCATTCCAAACAAAAAGCAAACGGTGACAGAGTTGATTGATTACGAGACGAGGAATGACGCTCGTAACTGTATATAGAATATAAATAGGGTTTAATGTCATAAATTATATATACATATTTTATGTTGCTTCAATTATTTCATATATTTTATATGTTATATTTATATATTCCTTAAAAAAATAGGATAATATATATTACATAATCTAAATTTTATTTTTTTAAAACATATATTTTATTTTCATCATTGACCATTCTACATTTTTTTACTATAGTTTTAGAATACCACTTTGAATATTGTTGTAAATTTGTATAGTTAACCTACATATTATTATTTAACTCACTAATATAGGATTCATTTTATAAATTCTATATAATTGTGATAAATATTCAATGTATGTGATGAAGCCCTGTTGACTCTTGTAGAATCTTGTCGACTAAATATGTGGTGAGGTATCCTGTCAACTTAAAATGTGATGAGATCCTGTTGACTCTCGCTATACTGTGTTGACCGAGAGGAACAGTCATGATAAGGAGTTTTCCAGTACCTCTCTGCACCTTGGAAGACCTTTTACAGTTCTCACAAAGTACAGGTAGTCGTGGTCGAGGCAGATTGGAAGGCTTGGGAATGTCCACACAAAAAACGAAGACACATTTGCACTAAGAAAGTTCCGTGAACAGATAAAAGTTGAGCTAGGAGCGAAAGATGGAGATAGAAGAGTTCTTACTAACTACATGTTAGATGAGATCGACATGAGGTACGACCGACGCGGGCTTGCACTAAGGGTGAACTAACTGTATTTTTGGCTAAAGACGGGGGCCTTTTTATACCTTTTCTGAGAAAGGGGGTATTGCATTTCAGCACATGCGAGAGGGGCGTGGATCGCCTGGCGAAACTGTACACTGCCGCCGTGGCAGTTTCCATCTTTAGACTTTGTTGTTTTGGGACTGCTATATACTCGATTTTAGACGTTTTTGACCTTTTGCTTTAGCTCAACTCTTAATCTATTACAGAGTTTACAGAGTTTATTTATCCTCAGTTTGTACAAAGTACATTACATATGATGTGGTAATGACACATGTCAATCATGCATATAATCATTTACAGATGTGTTTCTATTATACAACATGAAAATCTTGTTATAAGTTATATACAATATGGGATTGTTGGTTTAAATTACCATATGTATAATTTGCTTCAAGTAAATAACTACCTTTCCTATTTTCACGACTGCACCTTAAATTCCTCTATCTTTTCAACAACAAAACATTATATATGTGGTGAGGTCTGGTAGCCTCTCGTAGAATCCTGTCGACTAACTTTGTGATGATGAAGTGTTGACTCTCGCTTTACTGTGTTGACCGAGAGGAACAGTCAGGATGGGGAGTTTTCCAGTACCTCTCTGCACCTTGTAAGACCTTTTTCAGTTCTCACAAAGTACAGGCAGTCGTGGTCGAGGCAGAGTGGAAAGCTTGGGAATGTCCACACAAAAAACGAAGACACAGTTGCACTAAGAAAATTCCGTGAACAGATAAAAGTTGAGCTAGGAGCGAAAGATGGGGAGATAGAAGTTTCTTACTAGTCTACATGATGGATGAGGAGGATCTGAGGTACAACCGACGTGGGCTCGCACAGATGCTGAACTAACTGTATTTTTAGCTAGGACGGGGCTTTATGTACCGTTTCTGAGAAAGGGGGTTTTGTATGTCACCAGATGTGAGAGGGGGTCGTCTGGTCATTCTACTGGCGCCGTTGCAGTTTCCATTTTTAGACCTTGTTGTGGGAATTCTAAATCTATCTCGATTTTAGACGATTTTAGCTAAGATTGCTTAGCTCAACTCTTAATCTATTACAGAGTTTTATTTATTATCCTCAGTTTGTACAAATTACATTACATATGATGATGTAATGACACATGTCAATCATGCATATAACCATTTACAGATGTGTTTCTACTATACAACATTAAAATCTTGTTATAAGTTATATACAATATGGGATTGTTGGTTTAAATTACCATAGATGGGCCCCGGGAGTGAAAGGGTTTATCCGGGTTTAAGCGGGTAAAGCCTCTCTAATACAGGTAAGTAATTAAAATTTATTTTAATTAATTTAAACTGTGAGGGTTAAAAAGGGCTATAACAAGATGATTTGTTTGGATATATAAAAGTGAAATAAAAATGACATTTTTGTTTGATTTAAAAAAAAATGATGATTAAAATAAAATGATGACATAAAAATTCACATTTTAAGAGAATATTGGCGGGCGTTGGAAAGGGTTAGTAGTTGAAGAATATGCAATTGTTAGGAGTGCACATGTAACCAAATAATCAGGTCCAGGTGCAAAGCGAGGATATAGACTTGAGCGTCTTCCTTGGTAATGTTTCACTTGCGATCCTATATAAGGGTTACAATACTTTGTCACAATTTTAGGATTATTGAGTTAAAAGTTGTTGAAGAAAAGTTGCTTATTAATATGATTGAAAGGGGTGGAATAGAGCCATGTGATAAGTAGAATTGTTGTAGCCACAGTAAGAGGTCTAACTTGACTCGAAATCAAAGGTTGATTTGTGGTCCGCTAGAGCTGAAAAAAAAATGAAAGTTGAAAAAATTGAACGCTTTGGGATGCGTTGGTGTTTTCTCTGCGGATGATTGAAATTAACTCTTGAAGCGTGTTCAGGCCAGAAGTTGGGATTTTTAAATCTGGGGAACTGTGTTCAAAGAGTTTGTTGAAATAGGAAATAAAAAAAATAAAAAATTGTCAAGCAGTGCTGTCGTTTTTCTACGATGGTTTGAAACAATGGCTGAAAAGATAATAATAATAAAGTATAGGGAATTGGATAAAAAATATGATTGTTGAAAACGATTGTTGTATGCCCGATAGTGGATGATAAACATTGTCAGATAATAAAGGTATTTAAACAAATAAAATATAGTGAATAGAAATATAGAAATATGATTGCGGGTACAAAAAGTGTAAGTGGACAAAATTAAACATGTTATATATAAAAGATATAATAAATAATAAAATAAAAATAATTTTTGACACAATTAGATGTTTTGCAATACTAAAATAATATCATGAAAAATAAAAGTAAATTTGATTAAAGTTTTTTTTTTTTTTTGAAAATCATGTTGGATTAAAAATTTGATTATATAATTGAAAGATAAAAAATAAAATAATTATTCAAGATTTTATACAAATAACAATATAATTAAAGATTACTATAATGATTAGATAAATGTTAAGTAATGGAAAATTGAACAATATTCTCGTTTATCCAAAAAGGTGATATGTAGAGAATGATTTCTCTTTTGCGTCAAAGACTATATAAGACTTAATCAAATTGTTTTAATTGGTGATATTAATTAACATGTAAAATGTTTAATGTATGTTGTGTTGAGATTAAGGGGTTGGTGAGATTTGTAAGAAAACCTAAATGGTTAGTGTGAAACATGTGTTTTAAAAAAATGGCGCATATGAAGATTGCGGTCAATAACATCTGCCTTGAGCGGGGAGAAGGACGTTGGACGGGGATATGTAACTTAAATAGATCGTCGTGGGTGCTCAATCATGGGGGATGTTTTGCTATGTTTGTCCTTTACTTGAAACTGATTTTCTCTCTCTTCTTTTGTTGAAGTTTTGGCAATTTTCTTGCCAATTTGAAAATATAGTTTTCTCGATGTTCGTAAGTGGTTGTGTTTTCGAAGTTGTTTAGACTTAGTAAAAAGGTTATTCAGTGATGTCAGGGTTAGATGTGTGGTGAAAGTGCGACTTTCGACGTGGACACGCTTTGTGGTGAATTGTGTCACAGGCGTGAAGGCGTCTTTGACCTGAAAAATGAAAAAGTTTTGTGGTGTGGCACTGTGACACGAAGTGAAAATTTGTGAATGAAAAGGTGTCACGTGAAGTCGATGTTTTGGCACAAAATCTAACCTGTTTCACCATGAATAACAAATTTACTAAAGTCATGGGTGGTGGTTGTACGAACACATATTGAGAATTTTTAGCTTGTTATGGATGTGGCACGTTTAATGCGAAAATGTTTAGTGTGCGTTTAGTGGACGATATGGAGCTTGTGTGGCTCGAATTGGATTTGTGTGTTAAGTCGCGCACTATTAATTGTTGCCAATTGGAGATAGTGGAGTGAGAGGGTGTTGTTTATTTTGTTGAGAGAGATTTGTCGATTAAATATGCATGTAAAAGGAAAGAACGAGGGAATGTGACCACGTTGGAATAAAACTGTGGTAAAGTTTGGCGGGCAGTGACCTAATTTAGCTACCGGCGGTGAAGTGGAGGGAATCTTTATTTCAACTTGTTTTGGGGAGATATCTTATTTTTCTAGTTTTGATTTTGAAGATATTGTCTCCTTCCATTTTGAAATTAGAAAATGCGTTTTACCTATGTTGATTTATATTTAAAATTTGAATATATATTTTAAATCGTTGATTATGGTAGCGTAAAAATGATTCTTGTAAAAGGGCAATGTCGCGATAGTGACAAGAATATTTTGAATTGTGGCGTTTACTTAAAATGGTGGACATGACAATGATTTTTTCAAAATGTTAAGTATTTGATTATAAAATGGGTGTTTTGGTATAAAGATAACTGATAAGAAAAACAAAAATAAGTTTAGAATTATGATATGATGAGAGTTAAAAAAAAATAATGATGATTTATTTTTTTAAGTTGTAGATTTGGATAGTACCATTTTAGATAAATTTTGGAAAGACATGTAAAATTAGTAAATTGGTAAAAATGCGTGAAGGGCGAAATTTTTTTTTTATAGTAAAATTGAGAGTAATAACTTGAAACTTATAATCTGATTAAAAATTAAAGTAAATTTGATAAAAATGAGAGTGTAAAAGTTTTAAAAATTGAATAAAAAAATGATATAAAAATGGTAAAAATTGATTTTAAAATGCTTAAAGTCAAAATATAAATACAATATTTATGGGGAATCAAGTTGTGAACTTGAGGATAAAGTTATGGTAGGTTTTTTTAAAAACTTACAATTTTGAAGATAGTTCAGTCAGGAGACTTGATCTTTGGTTGTTTTCCTGCTGACGTGGAAGTCGCGCCATGTAGGACTTGTAAAAGCTTGTAGCTTCTGTAAAGATGATGGCAGCTTGTCGCATTGAGCATTGTCTCGACGATGTCAGGTCGAAGGTGAAGAACTCCTCACAGGGTTTGGGTCACATCGCTGCTCGGTTTCATGTCTTGCGGGAATTTCGGCTGTGTCGTTGGGGTTGGTCAGACAGCTTGCTCCTGGCGTTGGCGAGCTGTTAGCGGGTCTGCGGAAGTCCCTTGGGGCGGTGTTTCTTCCGTAAAATCTATTTTTGGGGGAGAGATTGCTTGGTCGTTTCGTTGGAATGGTCGGTTTGTTCCTCCATCTTCGCTTTTTCTCGCTTCTATCTGGACAGGCTGCTTACCTTCTTCGTTGTGTCATTCTTCGTTTTGGTCATCCTGTCGACTTACAATGTGGTGAGGTCTGGTAGCCTCTCGTAGAATCCTGTCGACTAACTTTGTGATGATGAAGTGTTGACTCTCGCTTACTGTGTTGACCGAGAGGAACAGTCAGGATGGGGAGTTTTCCAGTAACTCTCTGCACCTTGTAAGACCTTTTACAGTTCTCACAAAGTACAGGCAGTCGTGGTCGAGGCAAAGTGGAAAGCTTGGGAATGTCCACACAAAAAACGAAGACACAGTTGCACTAAGAAAATTCCGTGAACAGATAAAAGTTGAGCTAGGAGCGAAAGATGGGGAGATAGAAGTTTCTTACTAGTCTACATGATGGATGAGGAGGATCTGAGGTACAACCGACGTGGGCTCGCACAGATGCTGAACTAACTGTATTTTTAGCTAGGACGGGGCTTTATGTACCGTTTCTGAGAACGGGAGTTTTGTATGTCACCAGATGTGAGAGGGGGTCGTCTGGTCATTCTACTGGCGCCGTTGCAGTTTCCATTTTTAGACCTTGTTGTGGGAATTCTAAATCTATCTCGATTTTAGACGTTATGACTTCTATCTCTTGCTTAGCTCAACTCTTAATCTATTACAGAGTTTTATTTATTATCCTCAGTTTGTACAAATTACATTACATATGATGATGTAATGACACATGTCAATCATGCATATAACCATTTACAGATGTGTTTCTACTATACAACATTAAAATCTTGTTATAAGTTATATACAATATGGGGTTGTTGGTTTAAATTGCCATATGTATAATTTCCCCTTCAAGTAAATAACTATCTTTCCTATTTTCACGACTGCACCTTAAATTCCTCTATCTTTTCAGCAACAAAAGATTATATATACATTATATAAATCTTCAAATAATTTTATTTACCGCGTTGTGTTTAATGATTGAAACATTAGTTTATTATGGTTTATATTATTAAAGTTGTACGATCTAGAAGATGCCTTTTTTCTTATCATATTTGCCTATAAAAAGAAAGGACGTCTCTTCCTTCAAATAAACGCAATACCCATGCGCTATCTATCGACAGTTTCTGAAAATAGCAGAATATGTTCAGTAACAAAGCCACAACATCAGGTAGATGTTCGAAATTGCCAAACAAGGATTTTGCGCAAACAGTCAATAGATAGCGTACACCTTTTGCGTCTATTTTGACGGAATAGGTGGCTTTTATATAGATCCATTATTCTCTCGACAAAACTTCCGATAATTGTCATATTTAGCAAAATATAACGACGATATAAGAGGAGTGTGTTATAAGAACTTTATACCCATACGTCCGAAAGCTTGCGAATAAATTTCGTATAAGACACTCCTCTTCTATCTTCGTTATATTTCGCTATTTTTATTCGAAGAGTTCAATTTCGTCAATGGTCATATTTGTGTCTTAATTTCCCATCACCACACAACACAAGCAGCAAGTAAACGGTTCCACAACGGATTCGATAAAAGAGAAAACATGAAATTTCCAAGTCAGACAAATATATAGGAAGACAGCAGACATATAGTTCACCCAGGAGTGGGATAAATCGCCTCCTAAGCCACTTAAAACAATTTGCATAATCAGATCATCAATTAGAAGATCCACGGGCGGCCAAGAAGAAATCTTTATTTAACATTGACAAGGTAAATCTTTCCCTCGCTGTGAGGTATGAAGTCTAATAGAACAACACACCTGTTTACAACACTGGTCCCATGTCTATATATCTATAACTATTAAATAGTTAATATAGCTTACGAAATACAGATCAATTTCCCCAATATGAAATTAATTAACGATGGAACTTTGAATCATCTATTTTTTAATTGTCGTATTTCACCTGTAAATATGAATTCTATAATCATACTTATCTTAGGAGAAGATAAAAGATTACACTCATGGACAAACCTTAAGGAAGTTGTACCTTTTACCATGTATATCGGGATTCATACAATAACTCTGAAAGATATTTGATACACAGTGACCTTTATTGAAGACACACAGGATAAGAAAATGTGGACAAATTGTCTCTGTCTCCTTCAAAGACGACTGGGTACATCACAAGGAGGGTGAGCCAGAACTTCATAACCTAATTGAGCAATTTTTGTTGAGTAGTAAATGTAGAGTGTGGCCGTGCGTTATCGTGAAGCAGAATAACGTCTTTCCTATTGACCAAACTGGGCTTTTTTTCTGACAATTTCAGATGCATGGTTTGCAAATTTTGACAATACACTTCTGAATTTATCGTTTCGTCACTATTCAAAAATCTGTAATGCAATAATCTAGCATATGACCACCAAACAATGAGCATTATCCGCTTTGGATGCAAGCTTGGTTTTGGGTCCTCATCTTTGCCTAACCACTGCC
>CP092865.1:139842822-140080353 GCA_030710605.1 Cordylochernes scorpioides
TTGATCTCTTCCTGATGTAAAAAATACTCACTTTTTATCACAAGTAAAAGTTCGTTTTAAAAAAGGAGTCAAATTTTGCGAGCCAACAAATAACTGCAATTTCCCGACGTCGCTGACATTGAGAATCACTCAAATCGTGCGGAACCCATTGTGGCAATTTTTCTGTTTTGCCAATTTGGTGAAGATGTCTAGCAATGGTTGATTTTGAAGCATTGAGCTCTGCACTTACCTTACGCACTGTTTGGATATAATTGGATTCAATATGAGACTTTAGATCTTCATTTTTGAAAGTTAACCAACGACCACGACCATCTTGATCTTCAAGTCCGAAATCACCAACTTTAAATTTCTGAAACCATCTTCTTGTGGTTCTTTCTGAAGAAGAAGCTTCTCCCCAGGCCTCAATAATGATTTTGGTTGCCTAGGTGGCCGAACGTCCAAGTTTAAATTCGTGAAGCAAAATAATGCGCAAATTCCTAGGTTTATTGCTTAATATTTTAAATTATAGATTTTTATCATTCGTGAAATTTTCGAAAGAATAACTGCCCGTGAATGCGCGTTCTGTAAGCTTTAGAACAATATGTAATGTGCATTTGTTGCCAAATTATTTATGTAATTTATTTTTATTTCAAAAATGTGTTTCTAAAAACGGCCATTATTTATGGAACAACCTGATATTAGAACAGTACACCAGAGTACTAACAGGTGTTCTATGTATTAGAACAGTAAACCAGAGTACCAAGAGGTGCCCATTCATATATTAGGCCAGTAACCCAGAATACCAACAGGTGTCCAACTATATTTTAAGACCGTAAACCAGAGTAATATTACAGAGTACCATACAGTACTATACAGAGTATATCCAACTATTAAGACAGTAAACCAGTGTACTAACAGGTCCAATTATTAGGACAGTAACCCAGAATACTAACAGGTCCAATTATTAGGACAGTAAACCAGAGTACTAACAAGTGTCGAATCATATATTAGGACAGTAAACAAGAGTACTAACAGGTGTCCAACAATGTATTAGGACAGTAAACCAGAGTACTAACAGGTCCAATTATTAGGACAGTAAACCAGAGTACTAACAAGTGTCGAATCATATATTAGGACAGTAAACAAGAGTACTAACAGGTGTCCAACAATGTATTAGGACAGTAAACCAGAGTACTAACAAGTGTCGAATCATATATTAGAACAGTAAACAAGAGTGCTAACAGGTCCAATTATTAGGACAGTGAACCAGAGTACTAACAGGTCCAATTATTAGGACAGTGAACCAGAGTACTAACAGGTCCAATTATTAGGACAGTAAACCAGAGTACTAACAAGTGTCGAATCATATATCAGAACAGTAAACAAGAGTGCTAACAGGTGTCCAACAATGTATTAGGACAGTAAACCAGAGTACTAGCAAGTGTCGAGTCATATATTAGAACAGTAAACCAGAGTAATAACAGGTCCAATTATTAGGACAGTAAACTAGAGTACTAAGAAGTGTCGAATCATATATTAGGACAGTAAACAAGAGTACTAACAGGTGTCCAACAATGTATTAGGACAGTAAACCAGAGTACTAACAAGTGTCGAATCATATATTAGGACAGTAAACAAGAGTACTAACAGGTGTCCAACAATGTATTAGGACAGTAAACCAGAGTACTAGCAAGTGTCGAGTCATATATTAGAACAGTAAACCAGAGTAATAACAGGTCCAATTATTAGGACAGTAAACTAGAGTACTAAGAAGTGTCGAATCATATATTAGGACAGTAAACAAGAGTACTAACAGGTGTCCAACAATGTATTAGGGCAGTAAACCAGAGTACTAACAAGTGTCGAGTCATATATTAGAACAGTAAACCAGAGTACTAACAGGTCCAATTATTAGGACAGTAACCCAGAATACCAACAGGTGTCCAATCATATATTAGGACAGTAAACAAGAGTACTAACAGATGTCCAATCATTAGGACAATCTCAACGGTCGTTACCAATCAGGTTGTAAGGAAGGTAAAATATTCCACCTTTCTGTCTCCCTCCCTAGAAATCGACCGGAGTGATCGATTCTTGTTGATTTCCAGGCGTGGGAGGAAACAATAGCTCAGCACAGATTCGCCAGCTGTTAATTTGCAGCTTTTTTTGGTGGCTGAAATAATTGCCGGCGTTCACACGAACTTGGAGAGCAATATTGGATGTCGGTTGTTGAAATGGATGGGACGACAACCAGCCAGTTCTTATCTTATCTCTTCTGGTCTTTTTTGAGGAGATTTTTTATATCTACCAACCAACTCTCTTAACCATTCGCTAAATTATATTAGTTTTGGTTTCGACGTTGGAATTATTGTAAAGAGATAATACAGTCATAGACAAAACTTAAGGAAGTTATACCTTTTAGAAATACAAGAAACTTAGCCCTGAAAGGATTATTTATTTTATTAAATTTAACATATATATCGGGATTCAGACAATAACTCTAAAAGATATTACAGTAGTGACCTTTATTGAAGACACACGAGATAACCAAGTGTGAACAAAATGCCTCTGTCTTCTTCTTCTTCCACAGAAAAAAAAACAGATAACCGAAGATATTAAAGACATTCCACTTCCTCAAGTTTTGTCCCCATGAGTGTATATATATATGGTAATTTAAACCAACAACCCCATATTGTATATAACTTATAACAAGATTTTAATGTTGTATAATAGAAACACATCTGTAAATGATTATACGCATTATTGACATGTGTCTTTACATCATCATATGTAATGCAATTTGTACAAACAGGATAAATAAATAAATATCTGTAATAGATTAAGAGTTGAGCTAAGCAAGAGATAGAAGTCATAACGTCAAAATCGAGATAGATTTAGAATTCCCACAACAAGGTCTAAAAATGGGCCGACCACCCACACTCTTGACATCTGGTGGAATGCAAAGCCCCCTCTCACCTCTGGTGACATGCAAAGCCCCCTTTCTCAGAAACGGCCCCTGTCGCATAAGGCCCCCGTCTTAACCTATAAATACAGTCACTTTACAGTCACTTGACAGTTAGTTCACCTCAGCGCAAGCCCACGTCGGTTGTCACCAAGGTCCTCCTCATCCACCATGTAGTCAGTAAGAAATCTTCTATCTCTCCATCTTTCGCTCCTAGCTCAACTTTTATCTGTGCACGGAACTTTCTTAGTGCAACTGTGTCTTCGTTTTTTGTGTTGACATTCCCAAGCTTTCCACTCTGCCTCGACCACGACTGCCTGTACTCTGTGAGAACTTTTAAAGGACTTACAAGGTGCAGAGAGGTACTGGAAAACTCCCCATCCTGACTGTTCCTCTTGGTCAACACAGTATAGCGAGAGTCAACACTTTATCATCACAAAGTTAATCGACAGGATTCTACAAGAGGCTACCAGAACTCCAACTTATTACAGATAGTCGACAGGATTCTACACAAGAGCTACCAGACATCATCTTATTACATATATACATACAATGAAGTAGGAAAATGAGATAGATATGCAAATACGGAATTACATAATACAACCGAATCATTAAATAAAAAATAAAAAAACTATTATAACAACAACAACAACAAAAAGGCTTTTATTAGGGCCCATTGCCCTGTATGGATTCGCCATACAACAACAAAATAATACAGTATTTTTTTTCTCCCTTTCCCCATGTACACGTGAGCCTTTGTTTGAAAAGGGATTTATTTACAAATCTGTTCTAAAACTTTCCTCACTACCTCTTTTGTGTATGAATCTATTTACAATTGACATGTAGAAATTATAGAGTTCTATTGCTATATTTTTCTTTTCTGAAATAGTTCTCAGCATCTGCAGTGGGTTGCTAAATCTCCAGAAAGTGTTTTTAAGAGTAAAAACTATTTTTAGAATCTTCCCTCAGCGTATTGTCTTTATAATTTTACCGAAGGGATTATAATATTAACAATATATATAATAAATATGATGTTATACAATATGTAAATATGTATTCGTATAAGCCATCAGAGAATAAATTTCCACGTTAATAAGACTAAAGCCGTTGGGTTTAGAATTACTTATACAGAAGAAATTTGTTTCATCTTATTCTCCAGTAGAAAGGCTTTGAAGTTGGAAAGCTTGTAAGTCTTAATTATGCTTTAAACGAAACTAATCTACAATCGGCTTATGTATGCAACTTAAAATTCAACACACATGGGGGATTAATTAAATTAATAATTATATTAAATTTTAGAATATTAATTGCAAACTGATCTTTTGGATAAGTTAATTAACTTTCTAGATATTTTGACGAGAGACTGATCATAGCCTATCTTCTTCCATCAGAACTACTCTAAAACAATTCTGTGTGTAAATAGAAATATATTGTTGAGAGTATCGGCCTGAAATACACCGACAACCTCCTTCAATAGATGTCGCTTTAGTCTATTTCTAGTCTGGGACTGGTGTGGGAGTTTCCTACTGCTGTGGTCCTGTTTATATTGGCTCTAGGATGTTTTTTTTTTCTGCTTATCCCTAGTACACGTGGTAGAGGCCATGATGATAATCATGGTCGGTAGAAGTTGGCGACTGCTTTTACTGTAAGTGCACCACATGTCTACACTTATGAAAAGCAGGGCTCTGGGGTGTAAATTACTGTAAATAACCGTTAATTGATATTCGAGTTCTTATGTAATGTGGATTAAAGATGAAAATAAAAGAAGAGTGTTAGCAGCAGTCTTGTTGCCGGTTGCTGTTGTGACTCTCTCTCAAGCATCACAGTAGCTTCTGGTAAGTCTCTCGTGTCCCCTCACCAGTGGTTAGGCCGAGAGATACTGCCAGTGGAAAGAAGATCCACATGAGTGGTGGTTCTCAGAGGGTCTTTAAGTGGTCTGCAGGGTAGAGCTGCAGATGTGAAGCAACGGAGCCAGGGTAGGTATTCCACTTTGGAGGAAGCGGCGTCGTCGCGAAGAACCAGAGTGGAAACCGCGACAATATAAAGAAACATAGGTGGCTTTGCAACCGACCCGAGACCGCTAGTTTGCGGCGACGGTTAATATAAGATTGAGTCAAAAGACGATCCATCAAATAAGTTTATATAAAAGGGCGTATCTGGATCTGTAAAGAAAGAAACAAATTCTCAAAATATTTCGAGAGATTGCTCCCTCTTTATCAATTTATCAACTCATTGATAAAGAGGGAGAAATCTCTCGAAATATTTTGAGATTTTTTTTTTATTTACAGATCCAGGTACGCCCTTTTATATAAGACTAGACGAATGGCCCGGGCAACGCCCGGGTTTTACCCGAGTGCGAATATATTTTAAAAACGTTGTCTTGGGTGGTCGCTGTAGACAGGGTGGTCTGTATAGACAGGTGTATGTATCACACAGCTGATAACAGGGTTGTCTAGAGTGGCCGCTATAGACAGGGTGGTTTGTATAGACAGGTGTATGTATCACACTGCTGATAACAGGGTTGCCTAAAGTGACCGCTATAGACAGGGTGGTCTGTATAGACAGGTGAATGTAACACACTGATGATAACAGGGTTGCCTAAAGTGACCGCTATAGACAGGGAGGACTGTATAGACAGGTGGATGTATCACACAGCTGATAACAGGGTTGTCTAGAGTGGCCGCTATAGACAGGTGTATGTATCACACAGCTGATAACAGGGTTATCTAGAATGGCCGCTATATACAGGGTGGTCTGTATAGACAGGTGGATGTATCACACAGCTGATAACAGGGTTGTCTAGAGTGGCCGCTATAGACAGGTGTATGTATCACACAGCTGATAACAGGGCTATCTAGAATGGCCGCTATATACAGGGTGGTCTGTATAGACAGGTGGATGTAACACACTGCTGATTACAGGGTTGCCTAAAGTGTCCGCTATAGACAGGGTGGTCTGTATAGACAGGTGGATGTAACACACTGCTGATAACAGGGTTGTCTAGAATGGCCGCTATAGACAGGTGTATGTATCACACAGCTGATAACAGGGTTGTCTAGAGGGGGGCAGGGAGGACACGTGTTCGCCGGCGGCAGCCAATGGGCGCGCATTCTATCCGTGAGCTTCAGACAGAATAAGGCAATTATATAAGTAGATTATTATAAGGTTGTCCAAAAAGTTCGTGTTTTTCTTATTACTTGGCGAATAATATAAAAATATTAGGGTGAATACATAATAATACATAATACAATTATATTATTATGCATTAGCCCGCTATCTGTTATGAGAATTCGAAACTATTATAGACCTGTATGATTCTTTTAAAAATTAGAGAAATTTATACTGTCCTTACTGCAATGGAAAATTAATAGAAGAGCCTGGCTTACTTGAGTTTTATTAAATTATCATTTATCATTGAGTGAGCGTCTGTGGTATCGTTCCGCGAATTCCAAATCAGACAATATTATATATTATTTTGAAAATAGGGCAATCCATACTTAAATCATTAGATAATAAAAAGGCATATATTGGCAAATAAATCTTTCATACAATCCAATATATACCTTTTTTTTATTATCTAACAATATTATATATTAAAATTATTTTAAATAATAATATATATTCATCATAATATTTAGAAATATATAAATATAATGGCCTGTGTGGGAGTATGAGAAAAGAGAAGATAAAATAACCGGCTCAAAACAACCCCTTGGTCACCAGATGTCAGCCTTCACTCCCCCTTGGGGATAATTTATCTTACTCAAAGCGGCTTAAAAGCATCTACAGGTGATGACAGGGGACAGTTCACATCGAGGTGCTCTCAACACCAGTTGTTTCCAGAGTGGACCTCAGACCTTCTCTCTTTCCTCCCCATCTACTCCCACTGGTGTTTGCCTCTGTATCCTGTCTCCTGTGTGTCTTTACCACTTATCATACAACTACCACGACTGTTTCATAAATCACTGTTATGTAATTAAAGTAAGTAAGAATCCGTAACCAATTTAACTTTACATATTATTTATTATATAAAAGGGCGTACCTGGATCTGTAAAGAAAATAAAAACAATTTTTTCTTAAAATATTTCGAGAGATTGCTCCCTCTTTATCAATTTATTGCACAGTAAATTTAATTTACAAATTATTGTACATCATATGAAAACAAATTTGTCAACAAATAATGACATTTTTGACCAATGACAAATTTGTTTTCATATGATGTACAATAATTTGTAAATTAAATTTACTGTGCAATAAATTGATAGAGAGGGAGCAATCTCTCGAAATATTTTAAGAAAAAAATTGTTTTTTTTTTCTTTACAGATCCAGGTATGCCCTTTTATATAATCTTAATTAATGGATCGCCTTTTGACTCAAAATATTATTTATTATTAATAGCAATTATACAAAACAAATCTTGGTATATATTTTTACGTGAAAACAACAAAAACAATACTAAAACATTATATACATACAAGTTCCTTTTCAAACACGAGCTCATCTATAGCGATTGTTACTCTGTGTAATATTCCAACAATAACCACATATTTTACTTTTCGTTGATTACACTGTCCAATAAAAGTGTATTTAAGTATGTTCATTCCAAATAAGAAAACCTGTCAAATTATATTGACAAATATTTGCATTTTTTAAATCTTATCTCAGATTTTAGTGGGAAGGATTTTGTTATCGTTTGATAGTGAACCAATCTCTCCCGCCTTCTCATTGGACGAATGTGGCCATGTTTGTATATATAAGGGGGCTATGGTATTGCGAGAGGAGTGTGGTGGATTATCGTGTGGAGACGCTTAAAGTGTTCTCTGCGTGTTTTATCCGTGTCTGGCTATCTCCTCGCATACCTGTGTAACCCCGGTCCGATCCCTACCAACGCAACAATAATGATAAGTACTGTTTTTTTATTATTATTTTATTTTACAATTTTTTTTTTTTGTGTGTGTATTGTACTCTTGAGTGTACGATTTTTCTGTGTTTAATTTACTCTTACTGTAGGCCCTAGTTTATTGCATTTTGTGTGTAACCCGTAAATAGTAAAATTTGTCAAACCTATAATCTATTCTTGCTATGAGCTACTGTTTTCAAGAATGAACTGTTGTCAACTTATATGTTACGGAGGTTTTATCCCCTTTCGGCCATGTTTCTATTCCACAGTGGTACAGAGATAAACTCTAGTCGACAATCAATCACAACGGTGAAGAGGAAGAAGACACTGTGGTACTAGCAATGGCAGGTCAATCTTTCATCAATATTACCACAGAATAATTATTTTGAATACTCTGTTGTTTATCATCATAAATATTTGCCTCGTCATCACCCCTTACCAGAGAGAAAATAGAGGTAACCCGGGCTCCTGTAGCATAAATCGCCAACTACCCGACCATCCCTTACCATGCTTGTAGATATTCACTTGTAAATTAAATTATAAAATATTTGTACATTCTAATCAATAAATTATTCTTACTCAAACATTTGTAATACATCACTACCGTGACAACTGGTGGAGATGCTGTGTATTACAAATGTTTGAGAAAGAATAATTTAATTAACTTAATTTTAACTAAATTTTATTAAACAGGTTTTTAAAAGCATGATGATCAATTTATTAGTTACTCTACATTATATATCACACAATGTTTAAATTTAATAACTATCGTGCCCCGAAGCTTTTAGTTTTAATTGTTATTTAGAGATGATATAGCTGAAATATAGTTTTTTCTCTTTAGTGTAAATTTTTAATAGAATCTTAATTATTATAATAGATAATTACTCATTTTAGAAGTCTCGTTAATGATTGGTAGAGTGTATATATATACGAAAAAACGAAAGATGATAAATTGAAACAGACATTTTTGGATTCTGCTCATCACACAAAATCACAAGAAAACAGGTTTAGAATCCCCGGTAATAGAATATATTCTGGCCAATGTTATGTCTTATATTGGGGGTCAGTGGACGAGTGGTTTAAACTCTTGGGTTTCGACCGCTACGACCCAGGATCGAATCCCGCATTGGTCACTTTTTTATAAAAAGAGAAAATGCTCTAATGGCCCCCCGCAAAAGTCCAATCCCACTAGCGAGTGCAAGTAACCAAACGGAGCTATGCCACATTTGTAAATGTAATAGTCGAACTGTGCTTTTCACATGTGTAAACATGTGGGGCACTTCCAGTAAAAGCAATCGCTAACTACCAAACCATGATAATCATGGCTTGTACCACCCGAGTAATTAGGATAAATAAAAAGACAGATTGTGTTTTATATTATTGTTGTCTATAATTGACAGCATTTTCAATCCTTCATACCACATTGGACGCTGACATGAGGATGGACTACATGTGGCAGAAGACAACGAAGAACATCCATTTGGATTCCTTCATCTTCGAATAAATAAATAGTTCAACACTATCTCTTTTTAAAGTTTTTTTTCTTATTTACTTATTTATATTATCGAATCGTCCAAATTCTGCATCTATGAATACACTCATGTACAAAACTAAGGGAAGCGTAAAGTATTTTATGTAGACGAGTCATGTATACATATGTCATAATATATACTCTTCCAGGAAAAATAAAGCCAACCTACAGACAACCCAGAGAGAGACGGGAGGGTAAAGTCCGGTCACTTTAGACACCATCGACATTCCAAGGGGCGACCACTGGGGTCCGTTACTTAACACACCTTGGGACTTTTAAGACAGTTGGGGATGGTGGCGACACGAACGGCTGCCCGGCTGTGCCGGTCCCGTCTCTCTCTCTCTCTCTCTGGTTGCCTGAGTTCCTCTTCCAACTTGTGGTGTGTTTCTTTCCCTTCCCACCTTTTATACCACATATATATATTCATATTTTTATGAGAGATAGAAGCAAACTTGTTCACACTTGGTTATCTCGTGTGTTTTCAATAAAGGTCACTGTGTATCAAATAAGTAGTGGTTTATGCTTAAAAAATGGAAATTCCTTAAATTTTAGCTATGATTGTACATACCATGAATGATATATAAAGTAAGATATTGAGGAACCTGCTATACGGGAAACTGGTGCAATGATACAGCTTAGTACAAACACAACGAAAGTTTGGATGGAAGTATTGTAAGTTATTACATACAGGTGTTCTAATTCAATTGACAGAGTACTCTATGTAAATTACATCCCCTGTTGCATAATATATCTCCAATATTATCTCATTAAGATCCTAATTAAGGCGCAAAAGGTTAATTAAAAAAGAGGAGAGCGAAAGGCTGAATATTTAATAAGTAAATAGAGAGGACGCTTGTAGCTGTGCGACCTCAATTTTTAAACAAAACTTATTTAAAAATATCGTATAGACAAACATGGTGGGTGGATATTAATTATTCAAAACTCAAGTCAAATAGCTGCGCAAAAATACTTGAGACAAAATTATATCCTGCGTCGTGCAAAGTAACATATATATGCATGTTATAAAAATGAGATTTCTGTTGATTTTAATTATCTTGAGGATTATGCCATGGTAATACAGTCGTGGTTAAAATCTTGAAAGTATAATAAAATAGTGAAGATTAGAAATAGCTTTAATTGAGCTTATGGAATATAGAAAACATAATTTGATAAAGGTATGTCTGACTTAAGGTGTAAGAATTTTACAAAAATAAATGACTTATTTACATAATTTACAAACGGTTTTATATAGGGAAAGTCCCGACATCTGGCGGTAGGCCTTCACAGAGTATTTTATTCTAGGAATTCTAATTTTAAAATTATATTTTAAAAAATTATTTACATTCATAGATAAAACTTAAGGAAGTTGTTCCTTTTACCATGTATATCGGGATTCAAACAATAACTCTGAAAGATATTACAGTGACCTTTATTGAAGACACACGAGATAACAAAGTGTGAACAAAGTTGTCTCTGTCTACTTCAAAGACGACTGGCGACATTAAAATATGAAACTTTTTAAAGTTTTGTGGAGGAATGCAATTATATAACAAATGAATGAAAATTTTCAAGATATATTTAGGGTATATGGATCCTCAGAAATCAGTACCCAGAACGCCGGTCCCAAGCCCGGATGAAAAAGGAGGAGGGAGACCAGTGACAAGCTCGCTAAAAAACCTGTGCTCAGCTGGCCCAGCTGATAGTACCTTGTAAGGGCTTCTAATCCAGGGATACAGGATGAGCAGCGTTTGTACTCCATGTTAGGAGCGGCTGCACATGGCGTCTGTTCCTCATGTCAGAGGCGGCCATTTCTTGTGGAGCTAAGTCAGCCTGCCACTGAATAGTGCTCCCAGTCTTAATGACAAAGGCAGACGCATTCTACTTCACCCAGTCATGATCTCAAGCTCTACAAGCTTGATATCCTAATATGATTGAGTGGAGATAAGAAATAAGAAGAAGTACCCAGAAGAACCACCTCTGACAGCAAAGACAGCATTGTCTGGGTATTGAGTCAAACAGAGATTGGATGAAATGTACAGGTACAGATTCCCATGCAGCTTCAACTCTCGATTATCACTACAAATAATGATAATGTAATCGCAAGTAACTTGTGTTTGAACATTATTAATTAGGCCAACGAGGCAGAACTTGGGTGGAGCCGGGTCCCTCGGCTAGTGAATCTATTCTACAACTCTGTTAATCTTCCATCAAAATCAACTTCCTACTGTCTCTACTTTAATATTGGTTCAACAGTGGTCAATCCTTCCAGCGGTCCTGAATGTTTCCTTGCAAGGCAGTGTGCTTACAGAATGAAAAGCTTGAAGAAGATGAAGGACTCATCTCGCAAAAGTATTTGGTGCCACTAAGAGCATCGCTATCGTGTTCTTCTCATGGATGAGAACCAATGTTGCTACAAGAACCTTACATAGGATGGCTGCTTGTACTCAATACTTTCTGAATGTTTCCTTGTAGGACAGTGTCCTAACAGAATGACAAGCTTGAAATAGATAACAGACTTGCTCTCGTACAAGTATTTGGCGCCGCTAAGAGCATCACAATCATGTTTTTCTCATTGCTAGGGAATCAATGCTCCTACAAGAACCTTACATAGGATGATGGCTTGTACTCAATTACTCCTGAATGTTTCCTTGTAGGACAATGTCCTAAGAGAATGACAAGCTTGAGATAGATGTCAGACTTGTTCTCGTACAAGTATTTGGCGCCGTTTGGAGTATCACTACCGTGTTTTTCTCATGGCTGGGGGAATCAATGACCCTACAAGAACCTTACATAATATGGCTGCTTGTACTCAATACTTCTGAATGTTTCCTTGCAAGACAGTGTCCTAACAGAATGACAAGCCTGAGATAGATAACAGACTTTCTCTCGTACAAGTATTTGGCGCCACTATGAGTATCACTACCGTGTTTTTCTCATTGCTGAGAGAACCAATGAACCTACAAAATTATAATAAACCTTATATATATTTATAATTTTATATAATTCTACTGTCCTCAAAGCTTACACCCATAGTTCATCTAAAATAACCATTCCAAGAGTCTAGCATCAGTATCACTATAAAAGGAAAACCGAAAAATGCAATATAACAGCGGTATGGTAGATTAAACTAGCGAAAACGCTGGGAGGGTTCACCATTGAGAAGCCAGGCCCTCCCATTAATCTTTCTATTGCATTAAGGGCAGTAGAAATTATTTAATTTTATAAAAAAGAATCATACGCGTATATAATAGTTTCGAATTTTCATAATAAACCTTACATATAGTATTAGCTTGTACTCAATTCTTTCTACAAACTGAGAGAGTTTCACGACATGAGACCACCTGACTGTAAATACAGTGATGGGAGTTTTCTGGATAGATATACCTCTTTGTCGATGGCTCTTTTAGAATCCTTTGAGAGTATATTTGCGCTTGAAAATCATTTATTTTTGGCTATTAGCCCGTAAAACATATTACAATTGAGAATATAGCATGATCTTGTACGGTTATGTACTAAAATATAAATATTATATACAGGTATCATTTCTGAAATCTAGGATTTGTCGTGTTTCTGTAAAATATATAATTATATAAAATTTTAATGAGAACGTAAATGTATGGAGCCATTAGAGAAAGTTCATAATTAATTTAAAAAGTGAAATCTCATTCTAATAATGAAGCCAATTAACACCTCCATTGTTGTTTAAATTAAACCAGAATAATGGGGCACATGTCACAGACAAATTCTCAACAAACAACAACAAACAAAACAGCTTTATTAGGGCATCTTGCCCTGTACAGATTCGCCTTTGAATTACTGACAATATTCAACACAAGAGAAAAAGGAGAGATGGAGTATTTACAATTAAAGTATGGCAAATATTTTTATTGTGCCCCTGTTCTTCTCTCTTCCACGAGTGCAATTTTATTTACAACCGATTTTTGGTAGTTGAACAGTTCTATTGCCCAACTTTTCTTATCTGAAACAGTTTTTATTGTCTTTAATGAGTTTAAATGTGGTCTAGGAATACTTTTCAGGATCTTTTTTCTCTCACCTTCCAGATCTCCGCACTCGGCAGTAAAATGGTATATCTCATCGGTTATCTGACCTCCGCATAACTTACAGTACAAATCTTCTTTCTTAATTACGTAGATATGATTTTCTTTGATCAATGTTGATATTATCCTGATCTGTGCAATAAAACTCACTAAAGCTGAGGACAGATTGCATGAAAAATAATGTTCTGGAATGAATGAATCATAAAGTAACCTATAGTTTGAGTATGTTTTCGTAAGAGATAATTTTGCCAGATCTTGCTGCAATAGCTGTTCAATTTTTATTTTTAGTATATTCGGTAGTTCGATCTGTATGTCATCATAATTTAACCTAAGGTTTAGCCGTGTGAGTCCACAATGATTGATGATATCCATGATATTTTTACAGAATCCTATAGGTTTTTTTGTTCATTAAGGAAATTTCCTTCAATCTATTCCAGCATAGCTTAGGTAGTCTATTTTCTTCCATTTCCTGTAATCTAATGAAATATTTCATAATTAGTTTGATCGTTGTAAAAGTCAGAGATAATCTGCCTGTTTCCAACCTTACAATATACCCCGGTATATATCTTGGCAGATTCAGAAAGTTTTTGATAAACGTATTCTGTATTTGGTCTATAATATCGGTATTGTCCCAAGCCCACACAGGGGCCGCATAGAGTAGTATTGATTTAATAACTGAGTCAAATAAATTCAGTGCAACTTTTAATGAATTAATTTTTTCCCTTTTTATCAGTCTAATAGTTGCATTTATTGCCGTATTTGCTTTGGCTTTATAAAAGAGGGCTACCTTTTTGCTATTATTAGTGGTAGTGAATGGAAATCCCAAATACATAATATTGGACGCAACAGTCAGTGGGATGTCCCCCCAGTACCAGTTTTCGTGTCTTGCCGGTCTTCCTCCATTTCTAAATACCATCACCTTGGACTTATTTTCATTTAAAACTAATTTGTTATTGTCCAGATAAGACTTTAGTAAATTGATTTTAGTTTGTAGGTTAATTTTAGATTCTCCAATTATGGCTATGTCATCCGCATACATAAGTAGGTGTAAAACGCCAAAATCAGGGAGATGAAATCCTGTAAGTGCTGAGTTATTATAAAGTTCTATTAGGTCGGCCATATATAATATAAATAAAAGTGGGGAAAGTGATTCTCCCTGCAACACTCCAGAATTAATTTTCACATTACTTGAATATTGCCCTTTCCATCGGATAGTAATCTTAGCTTCTTGGTAAAAGTTTTTTATCAGCATTACAAATTTATTGCTAATGCCCATTTTATGCAATTTTTGCCAAAGTAAATCATGTGGTACTGTGTCGAAAGCTTTAGTCAAATCGACGAAGAAGACATATAGCTTGCCTCGTTTTCTTCTCAAAGATAATTGGATGAGTGAATTCAGTAGTAGTATGTGGTCAGTGCATGATCTGTTCTTACGGAAACCTGCTTGATTTTCTAAAATAATCTCTCTTTTTTCTATCCAGTTGTTTAATCTGTTTCTTAGTATTGTAGTGAATAATTTAGATATATTACTGCAGAGGGCAATCCCTCTATAATTTGTCGGGTTATTCCTATCACCGCTTTTATATATGGGGTGTACTATTGAGTTCGTCCAGAGTTGCGGGTATTTTTCTGTGGACATTATTTTGTTGAATAGGTTTTTCAATTTAGTTAAAGTCGGTGTCGGTAAATTCTTTAGCAACTCATTTGGTATACCATCGAGTCCCACTGCTTTGCCATTCGCTAGTTTTTTTACTACATCATAAATCTCTTCAAGGGTTATTTCCGCGTCTAAATCTGGATCTTTCCAACCAATCATCTGGTTTAACGTAAAAGTAGCTTCATTATTTTCTTTGTTCAGTAAATTTTTATAAAATAAAAACCATTCTTTTATATCAATCTCTCCTTGTATTATTGGTTTTTTTCTAAAGGCTGCAATGGCATTCCAGAAGGATTTGGGATCTTTGGCGTTTTTTATCATTTCATTCTTGTCCTTATTAAATTCATCTCTTTTTCTTTGCAGGAGCTTAAGATATTCCCTCCTAGCTTCAATATATTTTTGGCGGTCGTGTGTGTTATTTGAGTTCCTACATCTTTGTAAACTTACTTTGGTCGTTTTTTTCATAATGTAACAATCTTTGTTATACCAAGGTTTTGAAAGTTGATGTCGTCGTTTTGCGAATTTAATTATATTTGCCGATTCCATTGCCGTGTAGATCTGTTTAGTAAAATTTACTGTTTTTGTGTTAATATCGGTTTCATTTCCAACTTCAATATCACTTAAATTATGTTTTAGCATCTCCACATTTTCTTTCGTCCAAATGAATTTTCGTGTCAGTATTTCATTGTTGTACGAGGATTTAATAGCTTCATACCCAGTATTAATTTGTAAAACAGTTGGTAAGTGGTCTGAATATGAAAGTTCTTCGATCCACATATCCGATATGATCTGTGTTAAACCGTGTGTGTACATAAAATAATCCAAAACCGATGAACCTCTTTCTGAAATAAAAGTGAATGAGCCGTTCGTATCCCCTTTAGTTCTGCCATTTGCTATTGTTATAGAATTTGATTCTGTGAAGGAAATTAGTTTGTCAGATAGTTCGAAGATATTGGGTCTTTAGATTTTCTATATTTGTTAAGGGATGAATTTAGTTTCAGTGGGTTATGGAAGCCTCCAGCATTGCCTATTCTTATATTGATATCACCGGCTATTAGCACTTCGTTACCTTCATTCATGTGATATTCAATATGCCTAAGTAAGTTTGTTAGATTTTGTTCTTGTAATGCATTTGGCGGTAAATATACAAACAGCAAACAAATACTCTCGGTGGTTTTGCCAAGAAATTTGTGCGTCAAAACAGAAATCCAATAAGGGTTTTTTTCGATTTTTCTAACCGTATGTTGAAAGTTTTTTTTTATTCCAATCAGAATTCCCCCCGAGCCCCTTCCCTTTAGTTCTGTTTTCATTGCTGGGCTTTGAATTATGTGGTATTCATCTGTTAATAATTCGAGATCATTCGTAATCCATGTTTCACTTAGTGCAAAAAGTTCGTATTTTTTTAGGTATTCAACGAGTGGAAATATTGAAGTTATTCTAATAAAACCATTTATATTCCATTGTAAAATTTTTATTTTAGTATCTATATGTTTGGCCAGGGTTACTTGTTTGTCTTTTTTTGCCGATTCCCAATTTTTCGTATGTGGATATCTAATTTTAGCTGTGTTTCTATCCGATATATTTTTCGTAACCTTTGGGTTTGATATTACCAATTCTCTTTTGTTTGTAATTTCATCCAGTTGCTATAACTCTGCACCCTCCTTGGTGGTGATTTTACCATTGAGAACCCGATAAACTGTTCCATTGACAATCAGTTTATCATCCCTAAGTTTAGCCGTGATTCCTTTGTTTAAGAATTCTTTCCATTTAGGAATCAACAGTCGGCGTTGTTCTCTGGTACTGGGAGAGTAGTCCTTGCTTACAAATATCTTCAAATCCCTTAATTTAAATGAATTTTTAAATATCTTTATTCTTTCGCTGTATTCTGGAACCTCTGCCAGCATTGGGGCTTTATCCTTTTTGGATAACCTCCTGCACCTGGAAATAACGATCTCATCCGAGATCTGCAACTTGTCCTTTATCAGACTTTTTATTTTGGCTCGGGATTCATCAGGATTTTCACTTCCATTACCCTCCATACCGTAAAAAATCAAGTTCTTCTCTCTATTTTTCATCTCCATAAAACTAACTCGACTCTCAAGTTCTCTAATCTTTTTGACATTCACTTCAACGGCGCTCGCAGTTAATTCCAAAGAGGATTCAAGCTGCTGTAAGCGGGTGTCAAATTTCTGCATCCCTAGTTCAATCCCAGATAGCCTAGATTCGAGTTTACAGACAAATTCTCAAGGATATATATACACTCATGGACAAAATTTAACGATTTTGTACCTTTTAGCATGTATATTTTAAATTTTATTAGGATTTTATATATACAGTAGAACCTCCCTTTAGCAGACACCCCGCTAGAGGACCCCTTTCTATAAAGAACAGTTTTCATTTGTAAAATTACCATTTTTACTATTTAGCAACTCTCCAGTAAGAGGACAACTCTCTCTAAAGGACACTTTGGCTCTGCAATTAGGTGTCTTTTACAGGGAGTTTCTACTGTATATATATTTTTTAAAATTGCTTTAAGGAGAACGTTCCAATTTAGATGTATAGGAAATCCGCCGTTGAATAAGCAAATAAGGAATGGTTTATGGTTAAAATATGAAACTTTCTTAAGTTTTGTCCATGAGTGTACATGCCATGAATGATGTATAAAGTAAGATATTGAAGAAACCTCTCTCTATATATATATATGGCAAACTGGTGCAAAGATGCAGATAGTACAAACACAACGAAAGATTGGGATGGAAGTATTGTAAGTTATTACATACGGGTGTTCTAATTCAATTGACATAGAGCGCTATGTAAATTACATCCCCTGTTGCATAACATGAAACTTTCTTAAGTTTTGTCCGTGAGTGTATACCGCGAACTTAAACATTAAAACGAAATTATATCAGATTTCTTGATGTTTAAGCATTCTTTAACACACATATATGTTGTAATATATTCCAAAATATACCTATATCCCCATGTGTTATATAGTTATAGTGTAATTGCCAATGTGACAGAAATAAAATTTCGAGTGACTGACAGTCGGCGCCTGTAGAGGAAAAAGGTCCGAAAAACGAGTCGGGTTCCCAGCTGTGCCCCTTTCTTACTCAAACAGATTTGTCCGCTTTGAGACACGAAGATTGACAGACCCCTTTAGACAGATCTCCCCTGACCGGTGTCGGCTTCACTTGCTCTCTCGCCATCTCTGTGGTGACATCCAACATGCCTCATCCTTTTGTGTAATCCCAATTCCACGCCTGAACCCACTCTAAACATTGTGGCCACCACGACTGCAACCAACATGCCACACTACAGTCATCCTACAGTATAACAACAATCTACATTACTACATATATATATTTCAGAAAAAAAACAACCATATCAACCAATGATTTATTTAACTTCCCACGTTTCAGTGATCTGCTGTCACTCTCCTCAGTGGAATGGTTATTTTGAATCCAAGCTCCAAATAACTTTATTAGGTGCCGCTCAAAAAGAGAACCTAGATCATCATATTTACAATATACTGTGTTGGATGTACAGGGGTTCATTTATAATTATAATTTATATTGATATCTTTGGGTCCTCAGGTCCTTGGGGATATTGTTCTTGAGAAGGTTTTTTTCGGGCTTGTTTGATATTCAAGGTGGTTTTTTTTTTCCTTTTTTCCACTTTTTGTCATTCTGGCTTAATTGATCTATTTTGAATCCTATTTTTACTTATATACATACACGATTTTCTAAAATACATGTATGTATATAAGTAGAACTAGGATTCAAAATTACCGTTCCACTGAGGAGAGTGACAGGAATTCACTGAAACATCAGGAGTTAAATCATTGGTTAATATGGCTGTGTTTTTTCTTAATCAAATTCCAACCAACAAATAATCTTCGGAAATATATCTATTTGATGTGTGAAGGCGCTCCTGTATCGTTAGTTCCAGAATGGATTCTATAATTCTCAAAGTTTCTATATAGAAACACCTACAGATAGAGTTCTATCAATAGAAACTACTCAATTTTCGAAGATTTCATTTCTCGAGCTTCTTAATTATTCTTTTAACTTTTCTTTTAAACAATAACTCAATTGTTAAAATTTGATAAGAAATCTCCAAGGATTTCTAAAGAAAATGGGATTTCCAATTCCATTAAATATATAGCTTTTTTTTTTTTTTGTAAATTAACTTTATTACGAAGTAATTACTTCGTTTATTGTTTTATTGTGAACCCTGTAACCCAGGTTTCAAGTGGCTATACTTGTATTTTAACTACACTCATGGACAAAAGTTAAGGAAGTTGTACCTTTAAGTATGTATATCGGGATTAAGACAATAACTCTGAAAGATACACTCATGGACAAAACTTAAGGAAGTTGTACCTTTAAGAATGTATATCGGGATTCAGACAATAACTCTGAAAGATACACTCATGGACAAAACTTAAGGAAGTTGTACCTTTTAGCATGTATATCGGGATTAAGAAAATAACTCTGGAAGATACACTCGTGGATAAAACTTAAGGAAGTTGTACCTTTTAGCCTGTATATCGGGATTCAGACAATAACTCTGGAAGATACACTCGTGGATAAAACTTAAGGAAGTTGTACCTTTTAGCATGTATATCAGGATTCAGACAATAACTCTGAAAGATATTAAAGTGACCTTTATTGAAGACACACGAGATAACCAAGTGTGAAAGCCTCTGTCTCCTTAAAAAAACAGTCAACGGGAGAAATAAAAAATATAAAATTTCCTTAAGATTTTTTTGTCTACAAGTATATACGTATAACCTATAAAAACGTGTTGTTTAAATTTCACTAAACATTTCAATACTTTTTGTCCGAGAATTCAATACTATTTTTTCTATTTCCTCGTTATGTTTAGCCATTGTATATAATGGACTGTAGATTTATTTGGCCTACGGCAAAAAGGAACTGGCAAAAACTTCTGTATCAGAAATTGTTGAGAAAATATATGGAAAGATTAAATTTGAGAATATTTGTCTAGATATTCTAAAAAAAGTCGAACTCAACTTGATGCACGCCATCGTTGGGATTGTTGTTGTCGTGTCCAATGAAGAGCCTCAGATGTCTCCATGCATCTCTATCACAGCAGTCGTAATGTCCAGTATCTCGAGTGTGTAAAGCTGCTGCTCTGGGTCCATGTCAATTTTTGGTTGTTGTTGTCGTGTCCAATGAAGAGCCTCAGATGTATCCATACATGTCTATCACAGCAATGTCCTTTATCTTGGGTGTGTAAAGCTGCTGCTCTGGGTCCATGTCAATTTTCTGTTGTTGTTGTCGTGTCCAATGAAGAGTCTCAGATGTATCCATACATGTCTATCACAGCAATGTCCTTTATCTTGGGTGTGTAAAGCTGCTGCTCTGGGTCCATGTCAATTTTCTGTTGTTGTTGTCGTGTCCAATGAAGAGCCTCAGATGTATCCATACATGTCTATCACAGCAATGTCCTTTATCTTGGGTGTGTAAAGCTGCTGCTCTGGGTCCATGTCAATTTTCTGTTGTTGTTGTCGTCGTGTCCAATGAAGAGCTTCAGATATCTCCATGCATCTCTATCACAGCAGTTGCAATGTCCACTATCCTGGGTGTGTAAAACTGCTGCTCTGGGTCCATGTCAATATTCTGCAAGGCTGCGGTCATTGCTGAGAGTATGTGGGTAGGTGTTAGTTCCACACCAGGACAGTTGTTGCATGTCCTATAGGTCCTTGTGCCATCTGGATGTATTATCGTAAAGATAGAGGCTGCCTGGCCGGGTGTTCATATTTCTTGAAAATAAAGATATTTCGGATATCTTCATTTTAAGAAATATGAACGCCGGCCAGGCAGCCTCTATCTTTACGCTAATCAAGACCAATTTTGGTCCCAGAGGTATTCAAGATGGTTTCTGGCCGAAGTATCTTTATTTTCAAGAAATCTGGATGTATTATCATCCCTTTTTAATGTTTCGTTCTGAGTCTTGTTATTATTTTTTGAAATTCTTCTCTCAGAGTTTATTTCGCATATTTTAACTTTCCTTATCTTTTTTTTTTAATTATAAACTTGGAAAATTCGACCAAATTCTGGTCAGTTTTCAAAGTGACTAACATATCAACGGCACGCATTTTCTAACGAAGAGCTGGAATGGTCATAATTGAAATATAAGATGGTTTAAATAAGGCTAAGAGATCTTGGGAGACGAAGGATGTAGATATCTTCAATGTAACTCTATGTTCAGATTGAAGATGCCACAGATTCCATTTAAATAACATTATACTGTAGATACATTTCATATTACAAGAGAAGGAATTGTTGACTTTGCTTAGAATTATTAATGAAACTTATTCCAATAATTATTATTCAAACATTATATTTATTGATTTACAAGAGAGAGAACAAAATATAAAAGGGAAACTAATATTAAACAAAGGAACTTTTCTTCTTTCGGTTAGCACCTATTTACCTGTGAACTTACACACACTCTGTGGTAACAATTAATTAATATATATACAACAGGAATCGCCAGACAACGTTTTGAAGAAGGAATCAAAGTTTTATAAAAGAAACTCGTCTCTGCTAGCTTTGATTCCTTCTACAGAATTTCATATTACCAATAAATATGATTAGCTTATAAAAAATAATAATTATTTATTTATTAGCTATTTATTATCATCAAATCAGACGTGATATGCCTACAAGGGATGCTTGCATCAAGCAACAACACTCTTCTTCTTTCTTATCTCTGGGTGAAGTGGAATGTGTCTGCCTTTGTCATTAAGACTGGGAGCACTACTCAGTGGCAGGCCGACTTAGCTCCAAAAGAAATGGCTGCCTCTGACATGAGGAACAGACGCCATATGCAGCCGCTCCTAACATGGAGTACAAACGCTGCTCATCCTGTGTTCCTGGATTAGAAGCCCTTACAGGGTACTATCAGCCGGGCCAGCTGAGCCCAGGTTTTTTAGTGAGATTTTTACTGCTCCCCCTCCTCAACACTAAATTCAGAGAACTATTTGACATAAACAATTGGTGAATTACAAGGTTTGAGTAGAAGTTTAAAGAAGAAAATAAAGGAAAAGGACATTAAAATCTTTCTTGATTCTACATCTTACCTTAGAACAACCAATGAAATAAATACAAATATACATAGTTAAGCAATTACAATTTTTAACCAAGAGAGAAAATCAAAGAAATATTTACAGATTTTCCTAAATTTTAAATACGAGTCTTTACTGTTTATAATAACTGTAATAATACCATTGTTTTTATTATGGAACTACAATAGAACCTCCCTGTAAAGGACAACACCTAATTGCAGAGCCGATGTGTCCTTTAGGGAGAGGTGTCCTTTTACAGTAGAGGCACTAAATAGTAGAAATTGTAATTTTGTATATGAAAACTGTCCTTTGTAGAGAGGTGTCCGCTAGCGGTGTGTTCGCTAAAGGGAGGTTCTACTGTATATATATAAACTTTTTGAATAATATAAATTTTTTAATTTGTCAAAGCTGGGAGGTATATTCACTCACACAATTTTGCATATGAAAACTGTCCTTTGTAGAGAGGTGTCTTCTAGCGTGAGTGTCCTTTCATGGAGGTTCTACTGTATTAGTTATTCCTGTATGTACCCTACATTTCTGTGCTTGTAGAATCTGTATAAGACTAAAAAGGTATTTATGAAACTTTTTGTTGTTGTTGCTATAAATAGTTGTGGGAAAGAGAATGAATGGAGGAAATATGTAAATAAAGAATCCCTATTGAGATGGATTCCTTTAGAAATGCTTTTTATGGAAGTAAATAACGAGCGGATTAAGTCCAACTTTATCTTTCTATGGTCATAGAGACGTGCAGTAAATCTCTTGAGGCTTACATCATTTCTATGTCTAGGGAGACATTAGCCAAGATATTTGCCTCAGAATTATATTTGTAGGTTACATAACTCTATCTTCTATTTTATTTCTGTAAACAAATTTATATTGCCACGTGGAAAATTAGGAAATACAAGAATTAAGGCAAGAACAAACTATGAGTGATAAAAAAGATAAGCAATGAGGGAAATTTAAAGAGTAGTAAAATATAAATATAAAAAAATGGTACTCTGCTAATAAAATAATAAATACTTTGTTACAATATTGAAAGACAAACTTCAGGATGAAACAGCAATTTATTTCAGGCAAGAACAAACTATGAATGATAAAAAAGATAAACAATTAGGGAAGTTCACAGAGTAGTAAAATATAAATATAAAAAAAATGATACTCTGTTAATAAAATAAAAATACTTTGTTACAATATCTTTGGAGACTTAGGTAAGGAAGATGTTCGTGTCCTCAAAAGAACACCTATTTCTTTAAAAAACGTATCGCAATCAATACATTTTTTTATATTTGAAAGTGTATTTATGCAAGTTTGACCTTAAATACCCATTTCTTGATTTCTCAAGAAAGCCTGTGGGACCAAAACATTTTTGGTCGTCGAGGGTACAGTCTGCACCACGCTGACGAGGGCCAACAACCCGAAACGTGTTCGTGGTTGACTTTTCTTTATTTATCAAGAAAATGGGTTGGTCAAATATCAGAGAACAGGCTAAATCATCGTTTAGTTGATTTCTGTTCCATCAGACGGCCATCTAAAAAACTCATGTGCTCTTGGTTAGGATATGCTTTTTTTTATTTTTAAAAATAATCTATGCGCAAAATGCATAGAATCTCATTGGCACATTAATACCAAAACCAACAACAACCTGTATATACCATGGTTTTATGCGCTGGCATTTATTAATACAGGGGCGGTGTCGAATTCATAACATCCTCTACGGAAAGACTTCGGCCAGTAGATTATATATTTTTTCGACGTTTTGGATATTTTTCTAAGGTATACACGTGTTTGATTGTCACTTTATTACTATTATTATCCATAATAACTTGTATAAACACACCTATATTAAGATCACCGGTCTTATATAGATTCACCACAGGAAGAAAGGAAGCATAGATGAAGCTTCTATACTCCAGGCAGCGCAGAACCCAACAACAGCCTACAGGTCCGACGCATGTCCAATGGCCACACATTCCTTCGTGCATACGTCAAGGTTAGCGTATCACTGAAAAGGCGAGTGTGGAATCAGCCGCGTTCTAGTCTTCGCTTTCCTCATCCAAATAGACCACGACATTCTGAGATTCAATTAATCTCCTCCGAACGGTGACTGCGGCCTTGTAGAATTTATATAAACCGAAAAGAAGACTTTGATCAAACGTCATTGCATTCATCCAGTTATATATTTTTTGACTATCAATAATTTGTATACTGCTGAAGTGGACGCTATAAAACTGACTTCCAGACCTAACACTGATCATGATAAATTTTTCATTCTGATACTTTAAATAATGTGTGAAGTTATGTGGAACTAGCTGGCATATTTCATTCTCTGTAGAGAGAGAGAGAGAGCTTTGTAGGAATTCTATTTATAAAGTTCCCTCTACATATAGCGACAATCCTATGTAACAAAAACATATGTCAGGCACTTTAATTTATTTATAGAAAGTTGTCAGTGTATATATAAAAAATGCATAGGCTTTAGAATATTCAACTTAATTATAAACATTAGCTACATATGTGGGGGTATATGTAAATTATGCAATACATGGCTGGACAGGAGTAGCGTGGAAATGGTCCATTTCAGGTCGGAAATTGGCGGCTCGACCGAAATAGAGAAGAATTCATAATTAAATTAGGACTCGCTTTCTCTCAATGAACGCTTTCTCCAAGTTCTGGAATACTGTCTCCGTGAACGGTCACAAGTTCTGGAAAAACTGTCTCCATAAACGATCGCAAGTTCTGCAAAAACGGTCTCCATAAACGGTCACAGGTTCTGGAAAAACTGTCTCCATAAACGGTCACAGGTTCTGGAAAAACTGTCTCCATAAACGGTCACAAGTTCAGGAAAAACTGTCTCCATAAACGGTCACAAGTTCTGGAAAAGCTGTCTCCATAAAGGGTCACAAGTTCTGGAAAAACTGTCTCCATAAACGGTCACAAGTTCTGGAAAAACTGTCTCCATAAACGGTCACAAGTTCTGGAAAAACTGTCTCCATAAACGGTCACAAGTTCTGGAAAAACTGTCTCCATAAATGGTCACAAGTTAAGAAAAACCTGTTTCTATAAATGGTCAAAAGTTTTGAAAACATTGATTCCTTTGACAGCCTCAACTTCTGAAAACACTGTCGCCTTTGACAGCCACAAATTCTGGAAACATCCACAGACGCGAATGAGTATAGATCAAGAATTCTTTCCTCTTTCCAAACCAACTTAAATTTCATAAAATAATAGAAATTATTTTTGATTAATTTGTGTGTGAGTCTACTTAATATATTTATTAATAAAATATATAAAAAAAGAATGAAAATACTTTTAAAGTTTATACCCTCAACAGGCAATCCTGGGCCAAGTTTCTTCACTATTTTTATTTCTATAACTTTCAGTTCAACATGTCCTTCAACAGCAGCAAATAGAAGTATGACTTCCAGCTAACTATACACACATCGTATAGCATGTATAGTTATCTGGAAGTCCTACTTCTAGTTCTCTAGTTGAAGGACATGTTGGCCCGAAAGTTGTTGAAATAAAAAAATAGTAAATAAACTTGGCCCAGGATTTCTTGTTGATTTTGTTTTAAAAAAGTCAGAGAAGTTAAAGTTATAAAAACATAAAAAAAAGGGTACGACCGAGACGTGAACTCGGGCTACTATGGCGCTAGATATTTCTCATACCGACGGACGGAAAGCTATGTTTCAAGGTTATTATTCCATTTATTTGGTTTATAGATGTATAGACTCATGGACAAAACTTAAGCAAGTGTAATTTTTTTATGTCGCTAGTCATCAATCTTTTGTTTGTTTGTTTGTTTTTTTAAAGCAGATAGAGATATTTTGTTCAAACGAATAACTTGGTTATTTCGTGTGACTTCAATAAAGGTCACTATAATATCTTTCAGAGCTATTGTCTTAATCCCGATATACATGCTTAAAATTTAACACTTCCTTAATTTTTGTCGATGAGTGTATATGGTGTTATTTTATTGTATTATTGTTTTAATTGTTAAAATAAAATTTGGTGTCAAGATGGTTTCACAAATTTGATATGAGAGAGAAAGGCTTGAAGAGATAAATAGAAGAAAGAAAGAGAACAAGAGAAGCACCAGCCGGTGGTCCTATATGTTGTCCTCTGTTTGCCGAATCAATTGCCATCGACCCCCGGTCTCAATTTAGTCCGCGTTAATGAGACGAGAGCCTTGTCTTTAATTGGGCATCTTCGAGACTACACCCTACAGGCCTCCCTCTTTGTGGAGGTAGATCTACGTGGTCATCCTCTTGTTGTAGACCTGTTGTAATCTTGTTGTAGACCTATTTGTTGAGTCTTCCTCGTGTTTTAGACCTGTTGTAGACTTGTTGTAGGCCTATTGTATACTTGCTGTAGACCCATTGTAATCTTGTTGTAGACTTATTGTAGACCTTGTTGTTGAGTCTTCCTCTTGTTGTAGACCTGTTGAGCCTTGTTGTAGACCCGTTGTAGGCTTGTTGTATACCTGTTGAAGACCTGCTGTAGGCTTTTTCTAGACCTGTGGTAGTCTTGTTGTAGACTTGTTGTAGAATTGTGGTAGACCTGTTGTAGACCTGTTGTAGGCTTGTTGTAGACCTGTTGTAGACTTGTTGTAGGCTTTTTCTAGACCTGCTGTAGTATTGTTGTAGAATTGTTATAGACCTGTTGTAGACCTATTGTAGACTTGTTGTAGACCTGCTGTAGTCTTGTTGTAGGCCTGTTGTAGAATTGCTATAGACTTGTTGTAGACTTGTCGTAGACCTTTTTTGAGCCTTCCCCGTGTTGTAGACTTGTTGTAGGCCTGTTGTAGACCTGTTGTATACCTTGTTGTTGAATCATGTTGTAGACCACGTAGTTGCCTGCTAGTACGTACTACACTATCACAGGCCATTACACACGCGGTCCAACCAGTGCCAAAGAAATCTACTCTCGCTCTGTGCTAAAATTGAAAGCTAAAAACAAGGCGGTGACAGTGATGGATGGCCGCTAACGGAGCGTTGACTTGATCGTTATGTAAATCTCGATTGATCTGGTCTTGGAACATGTTCCTTCCTGTCAACTCTATCCATCGAACCTGCTTGCTCGAGGTGGATGTTGGCCGTACGTGGTTTGAACATAGTAAACTGCTACTTCAATTTTGCCAACAAGAGAGATAGGGGGCCTATTTGTATCTATAAGAGCACAGGGCGCCTCTCCCGTCAAATTTAACGTCAAAACTAGACGCTATCTATTGACCATCGCCTCAAACTAGCGATCTCAGTCGGTGACAAAGCCACAACACCAGCTTTGGCAAACTGAATTTGGCTTTGTCACCGATCCGAGACCGCTAGTTTGTGGCGACGGTCAATAGATGGCGTCTAATTTTGACGATAAATTTGACTACATTTTACACTAAAAAAATGTTTTATTATTAAAAGTGTTATCAACACCAAAAAAAAACTTAAAATTAAAAAAAAAAAGTACTTAAACAAAAAAATTAAATTTTCTTCTTATTAACTTTAAATTGTTTGATAAAAAGATAACATGGTTCTATCTTTGCTCTTTTTCCTACCCTAATATCTTCAATTCTTCCTCTTTTTTTCTATGTTCTGGTTAAATGACGCGTAACTGCCGAGGTAAAAGCGTGAACTTGTTAAAACCCTATGTTGTTACATAAAAAATTAAAACCTTTTTGTTACCCAAATAGTAATATTTTATAATTTGTTTTAAATGATGTATTAATTTATATACAACTATCTTTCATATAAATTATATTTAATTCTACTTATATAGTTACGGGAGGATGATATTCATGTACCAAAAGAGCCACTTCTCCCTTTATATTTGCATAAGAACGATGGAACTATTGCATCAACCTAGTGAAAACATTTACTAGCGTACTACTGTACCCTCCTGTACTGATGAGGGACAAAGCCCGAAACCATGGTATACATATTGACTTTTGACTGAGTATACCAAAACTGGTGTTGAAGCTCATTCTTCATCTCCACCATTACCTTCTGTATTGAGGCGGTGAACCAAAAATACATTGTTTTAATACATTTTTAAAGGGAGAGGTGTCTCATTTTGGTACATGAATACCATCCTTCCGCACAACACACACACCTCTATGTTATATAAGTAACTATATTTATATGTATTTCTACTGTCCTCAAAGCCTATGTTCATATTTCAAGTAAAATACCATTTCCAAGAGGTCAGCTTCAGTATCGGTATAAAAGGAAAACAGTCAAATCCAATATTACAGCGATATGGTAGATTAAACTGGTGAAACCGCTGGGAGGGTTAATCACCGATGAACCAGGTCCTCCCAATTAATTTATCATTGCAGTAAAGGACAGTAGAAAATTGTTTAATTTTGAAAAGAATCATAGGTGTCTAAAATAGTTTAAATTTCTTATAAGAAGCTATTTAAAGCTATTTTTATTTTTCTAATAAAGCCAATTCCTACTGTCATTACTGCGATTTGAAATATTGAGAGGGCCTCGCTCATCAGTGGTGAATACTTCTAAGGTTATTGCTTAGTTTAATCCACCAGAATATTCGTATATTGCATTGCACTGCTCTGCCCATTAACACTCATGGACAAAATATAAAGAAGTGAAAAGTATTTTATGTTGCCGGACGTCTGTATTTGTTGTTGTTGATGATGTTGTTAACACTTGGTTATCTCGTGTGTCTTCAATAAAATTCACTGTGTATCAAATATCTTTCAGAGTTATTGTCTGAACCCCGATATTAATGCTGAAAGGTAAAACTTCCATGAGTGTATTTGGCACTTTAAGAATTCAGGCTAGATTATTTAAGGAAAGAATGAGACAAGAGCTTTGAGGAAATTGTAGAAATATATTTAAATATGTTTGTTATCTCATCTCCTTCACGGCTATGAAATTCTCATTTCGTAACAATGAATCGAATACATAAGGAAGCAATAAAAAGTAATTAATAAATGTGGCGCAGAGAGCGTTTATATACCCCATCATGAAGCTACTTAAGTTGAGAGGCAACAAAACCACTAGAGGAGAGGAAACTTAATTTCAAGTAATTTTTCTTTTTCCGGCTTTGTATCGGAGCCGTGGGTGGAGCATCGATCGAAGCAACACTCCGGCGCCAAGTCGGCTCCGGCACTTGGCGACTTCCACGGACCGCCACCTGGTCTCTTGTTTTCTTCCACGGACCACCACCTGGTCTCTTAGCTTCTTCCATTGACCGCCACCTGGTCTCTTGGCTTCATCCACGGACCGCCACCTGGTCTCTTGTCTTCTTCCATTGACCGCCGCCTGGTCTCTCGGCTTCTTCCATTGACCGCCACCTGGTCTCTTGGCTTCTTCCAATGACCGCCACCTGGTCTCTTAGCTTCTTCCACGGACCGCCACCTGGTCTCTTGGCTTCTTCCACAGACCGCCACCTGGTCTCTTGGCTTCTTCCACGGACCGCCACCTGGTCACTTGGCTTCTTCCACGGACCGCCACCTGGTCACTTGGCTTCATCCACGGACCGCCACCTGGTCTCTTGTCTTCTTCCATTGACCGCCGCCTGGTCACTTGGCTTCATCCACGGACCGCCACCTGGTCTCTTGTCTTCTTCCATTGACCGCCACCTGGTCACTTGGCTTCATCCATTGACCGCCACCTGGTCTCTTGTCTTCTTCCATTGACCGCCGCCTGGTCACTTGGCTTCATCCACGGACCGCCACCTGGTCTCTTGTCTTCTTCCATTGACCGCCGCCTGGTCTCTCGGCTTCTTCCATTGACCGCCACCTGGTCTCTTGGCTTCTTCCAATGACCGCCACCTGGTCTCTTAGCTTCTTCCACGGACCGCCACCTGGTCTCTTGGCTTCTTCCACAGACCGCCACCTGGTCTCTTGGCTTCTTCCACGGACCGCCACCTGGTCTCTCGGCTTCTTCCATTGACCGCCACCTGGTCTCTTGGCTTCATCCACGGACCGCCACCTGGTCTCTTGGCTTCTTCCACGGACCGCCACCTGGTCACTTGGCTTCTTCCACGGACCGCCACCTGGTCTCTTGGCTTCTTTCGCGGTCACCCTCTGATCTCTTTATTTTTTATTGGTCACTTTTGGATTTCAGTTACTTACACGATGCATATAAAGAACACTTGGCTTGAGTGAAGATCACACTGCGAATTTGCGGCTTCTTAAACGGATCAATCTCAGAAATCTTGGCTTCTATTACGCATCACCTTTATAGACTTTTGAATTTATCCAGGGCTACACTCATGACGCTTGGCTGCTTTCAATAATTTAGTATAGAATCAAATAAAGCTTTTTAATTGAAGATGTACTATATTTCGCCATGTGTGTGTGTGTTTGGAAACATTACGTGGAAATGGCATCTACGTATACATTGTTTCATTTTGAAACTCAATTAACTGTCGCAGCAATATTACTTTCTATTTAATACCATTAGAGAACATGTTTGTGTTAAAGAGACAACAATCAGTGATAGTCACGTGAATTAATGGGTTATAATTACGTATCTCAACAATGTTTAGCAACAAATCCCAACTGTGTTAAACAAAATGCTTCAACAATGGCTGGCAAAAATCAGAACTATTTTCTCAACAATGAACTACAATAAATAAGAACTATGTTAAACAATGTGTCTCAACAATGATCAGCAAAAATCATAACTGCAATTTCAACAATTTCTAGCCTAAAGTCACAACTATGTGTACAAATGTGTTTCAAAAATATCTATCAATAAATCTCAATAATATTAAACAATATGTCTAACAATGTTAGTAATAAATCAAAACGGCGCTCGACAATGTTTCTCAACAATTTTAAAATAATTAATCAAGTACTCCCTAAAAGGTTTCTTCCCTAATTTATTAGTATTCGCAAACTTTCGAGTTGAAAACTCTTCCAAGGGCGTTTCTCCGAAGTATAACCATTTCAAAAATAGATATTTGTAAAATTCTCTTACGCACGACTGGACTCGAGCCCATTAGTATTTCTTTGAATATTGCTTTTATAAATTTATTTCAAATATTCACTGATATTTTGATATCAAACATTTTGTTGGTATGACCATTATTGTGTTTGGATATGCGCTAATCGTCCAAAACTATGTCTTGTAATATAGATAAACGACGAGGGGGGAAGGTCAATTTTCCTGTTCATACTATTGTATGATATTATATGAAAGCTTTTAAATATAGTGTTTCTGTTTTAGAAACTATGTTCTGATAATGGTATTCAACGCGATGGAATGTCGCAACAATCGCTACCAATAAACCACAACTATGTTCAACAAAGAATCTCAACAATCGCTACCAGTAAACCCCAACTATGTTCAACAAAGAATCTCAACAATGGCTACCAGTAAACCCCAACTATGTTCATCAAAGAATCTCAACAATGGCTAGTAATAAATCACGACTATGTTCAACAAAATATCTCAACAATGGCTAGCAATAAATCACAACTATGTTCTCAACAATGGGTCTCAACAATTTCTAGAATGAATCATATATATTAAACAATATGTCTATACAATGGCTAGCAAAAATCATAACTATGTTATCAACAATGCTAGCAATAAATCACAACTATGTTCAACAATATGTCTGAACAATGGCTAGAAATAAATCCCATTTATTTTCAACAATGTCTAGCAATTTATTTTTATCCCATTATTAAATTATACAAGGTCATGGAGACTAAATTCATAGATTAAATTCACAATCTTGGTAGGGTTGGAATATAAATGTCTAGCAATCAATCACAACAATGTTCAACAATGACTCAACAATGGCTAGGAATAAATTACAACTATGTTCAATAAAGCGACTCAACAATGGATCAACAATGTGTAGCAATCAATTAAAACAATGTTCAACAATGACTCAACAATGGCTAGGAATAAATTACAACTATGATCAACAAAGCATCTCAACAATGGCTAGCAATAAAAATCACAACTATGTTCAACAATATAATACAAGAATTTTCACCGATATAATCAAATAAGAAAAGTATCCAAAAAATATTCCAAAAGTGTTACAGCGACGTTCAACAGCTTTGTCCAAATTTATGTCTTATGAATTATTTATAAAATAAAATATTTCGAGATCCTCGCTTTAGAAAAAATGTTAGAAACTCCATGCTGTGGAAGTTTAAATAAAATTTGTGCCATCGCACAATAACCCCTCGATAGAGTTTTCTAACATTTCAATATCTATTTTTTTTCTAAATATAACAATCTTCAAACTGATGAATTCTATTGACACGTGGAATTAGCAAGCTATCTTTATAAAAGACATGAATCCATGTAGCATAAAGTTTTTCCTTTCAAATTAAACAAATTCATTTTTTTCTACTTTTACTGCAATGAATAACTCCGCCTTTGCCGGTCCCAAGCCCGGATGAAAAAGGAGGAGGGAGAGCAGTAACAAGCTCACTATAAAACCTGAGCTCAGCTGGCCCGGCTGATAGTACCCTGTAAGGGCTCCTGATCCAGGGATATAGGATGAGCAGCGTTTGTACTCCATGTTAGGAGCGGCTGCACATGGCGTCTGTTCCTCATGTCAGAGGCGGTCATTTATTTTGGAGTTAAGTTGGCCTGCCACTGAGTAGTGCTCCCAGTCTTAATGACAAAGGCAGACGCATTCTACTTCACCTAGATATGATTGAGTGGAGATAAGAAAGAAGAAGAAGAAGACTGCAATGGAAACTATTGTGGAGGCTTGGCGCATCAGTGGTGAACCCCTCCCCCCAGCCGTTTCGCTAATTCAATCCAAAAAGACCATTTCTTAGAGCTTTAATACTGTATTGGATATTTTCTCTGTAATTCTACTGTCCCTAAAGCTTAGCCCATAGTTTTCTGAAATGCCATTTCTAAGATTCCCCCCTTCAGTGTAACATATATAAGCAAAATCGTCCAATACAGTATTAGAGCTCTGAGAAGCGATCTGGTGGATTAAATTGACGAAATCGCTGGGAGGTTTCACCACTGATGAGCCAAGCCCTCCCAATATTTTTTCATCGCAGTAAGGATAGTAGAAGTTTATTGTGTGTTAAATAAACATTCGTGCTTAAATATATTTTTTCTATGTTAGAATATATTTTTAATAAACAATAATTAGTAATCTAAAACACTATTTACTTTTATGGCTTATAGATGGCTTATTTGTGATTGCATTCCATTATCATTAATGTCTTCATCTATTTCATTGTTATCATCATATTTTGTGAGCCAAATAAAAAAAGAGAAAGAGATGAAGATTTCAGACCATTAACCTAAAATATTTTAGAGCAATATTAAATAAAATTGAGAAAACTTTCAAGGAAAAACGAGTTTTAAAACATTTTAGAGTTTTAAATGGAGCAAATATTTTCAAACGATCGCCAAGAATATTTTCGAGGGAGCACTAAAATTCTAAATATTTCATCACAGAGTGAAAAAGCTTAGTAATAACGAAAATATATCTGGGTTGGAAATAAAAATAACCATATATGGTAATAAAAGATAAAACCTATAACAACTTGAAATTATGAAAAAAAAAGTACAAATACGATATTGTACTGGAATTATGTTCATAAATTAAAAAAGAAAAAAGGTGCATCTTCTTATCGGGCAACTAAAAGTTGCTGATGGCTTGCGCCATCTATTGAAATAAATATCAATTATTCGTTGATTTTTAATTATTCTAGAATTTGCCAAATAACCATTCTTGATTAATCAAGAAAAGCTAACCACGTACGGATGGTTTCTTTTGAAATTGTGATTTTTGCCATTTTTATCATTATAATGTCAGGGCATTGTCTATATCAATAGAGACGAAAGGTTTGTGGACTTGTATATGGTTTTTTTCCTCACACCTATCCACAAAGTTTGCCTATCCGGATGATACTATATAGAGATAGGGTTTGAAAGAACTCATTGCCATATTTTTAAGCTCGCAATATGCAAATTACTCCAATAATAGACTAATTTGTGTGTTTCCTTTTAAATGCAAATAAAATGCGGAGCCGTTTCTGTTTTGTTATTTTCAGCAGGTATGCCCTTATTTCTTTACTTCAATATATTTCAAAATTAATGTTGTTATCTATTAATATATATTGTGACTTTATTTATTTCAACACACAAAACGCGATATCCCGGCTAGGGATAATTGCGTTGATTTACCTTTTTTTAACAGAAACAGTTATAAGCATATTATACAAGAAAAAGTAATCAAAAATAAAAAGAGAAACAATAATATATATTAGGAACCTGAACCTTTCAGGTTAGAAAGATAATCATAAATATATTTGCAAAAATAGTTAAACCTATGATAATTCTCTCTGCTATTTACAAATTGATATAGATCTACAACATTATTTACTGTCTGTTGTCTAGCGGTAAAGAAGAGTGGGGATTTCAGCAGTAGGTGTCTCAAGTCCTGGAATTCGTTGCCACAAAGACAGCTAGAGTCTTCAACCGCTCCAATTTTTGATAAAAATCCCTTACAATTAAAAATAAAAGCTTCGGGGCACGAGAGTTATTAAATTTAAACATTGTGTGTGATATTTAATGTGGAACAACTAATAAATTGATCATCAACCTGTTTAATAAAATTAAGATAAAATTAAGTTAATTACATTTTTCTTTAATATTAATGGAAGATTGACCTGGCGTTGCTCACGTCATGGCGTCTTCTTCATCGCTGTGGTTGATTGTAAACTAGAGTTGAACTCTGTATCACTGGAATGGAAACATGGCCGAAGGGGATAAAACCTCCGTAACATAAGTTAACAACACTTACACCTTGTAAACAGTAGCTTATAGATAGAATAGGTTTTCTTATTTGGAATGAGCATACTTAAGTAGGTGTCTCAAATCCTGGAATTCGTTGCCACAATGACAGCTATATATTGTGTCTTAAGATGTTTATTATTGCCATCCTTATTTTAGTTTCCATTTAAAAGGTTTTAGCATCAATATTAAATGGTAAATATCTTAGAACATTATAATATTAACGATTTGAATAGTTACTCCTACTATCATTACTCTGATAATAATAATAAATATATTTAAATAAAAAAGGTCACCTCCCTCGTCCTCATAGACGCTAAAACTAAATGTTATCTATTAACCATTTACGCCAACTATTAGATTCAGGTCGGTAAGAAAGTCTAAATATCAGCTTTGGCAAATTCTGAAATCCAATTTGAAGACCATGCTTTCGGGATAATGGTCCTCGTCAGTCCAATGCGAACTTTGATTACATGAGAAAGAAATAAGGATAACCCAGGCCCCTGAAGCGCAAGAAACGCCAACTGCCCGGGTATTGATTACATGAGTTCCGCGAGGGATTCATGAAAACTTCAGAATCTGCCAAAGAGGTGTTTATCTGACAGAGTGGCTAGGCAAATGCTATGGTCAAAATAGAGATGGAATTTCTGACAGGATAATAATTTCTATATAAAAATCTCGCCCTTAAAATAGACGTTAAAACTAAGTGCCATCTATTGACCGTCTCAGCAATCTAGCGGACTCGGGTGGTTGATAAAAATTACTTTGACTCCGCCTTTGCCGGTCCCAAGCCCGTATGAAAAAGGAGGAGGGGGAGCAGTAACACGCTCACTAAAAAACTTTAAGCCTTGGTATTTGTGTGTGTCCAGTACAAAATATATCCTTATTTTAAAGTACACTCATGAACAAAACTTAAGGAAGTTGTACCTTTAAACATGTATATCGGGATTCAGACAATAACTCTAAAAGATATTACAGTGACATTTATTGAAGACACACGAGATAACCAAGTGTGAACAAAATTGAATATTTCTCTTTCAAAAGTAAGTAAGTTGTACCTTTCAACATGTATATCGGGATTCAGACAATAACTCTGAAAGATATTACAGTGACCTTTATTGAAGACACACGAGATAACCAAGTGTGAACAAAATTGAATATTTCTCTTTTAAACTTAAGTAAGTTGTACCTTTTAACATGTATATCGGGATTCAGACAATAACTCTGAAAGATATTACAGTGACCTTTATTGAAGACACACGAGATAACCAAGTGTGAACAAAATTGAATATTTCTCTTTTAAACTTAAGTAAGTTGTACCTTTCAACATGTATATCGGGATTCAGACAATAACTCTGAAAGATATTACAATGACCTTTATTGAAGACACACGAGATAACCAAGTGTGAACAAAATTACCTCTGTCCTCTTTAAACTTAAGGAAGTTGTACCTTTTAGCATGTATATCAGGATTCAAACAATAACTCTGAAAGATATTACAGTCACCTTTATTGAAGACACACTAGATAGCAAAGTATGGACAAAATTGCCTCTGTCAATTTCAAAAAAAAAAAAAAAAACAGTCGTCAGGTGAAATCAAAGACTTTCTACTTCCTCAAGTTTTGTCTCTCATGACTGTAATTTAAAATCAGCGGGAGACAAGTAGTCACATTCTATTAATTCCAAACGCCTAAAAGCAATGAAAGTATAATAAAACAATTACCCAGAAGTAAGGGAAGAATAGTAAAGAAGCCCTTTAATTGATTGCGACGAGAAATGTGGGAATTGGAAATCTATTGGGAATTGATTGCCTACGAGGGGACTCTAGCTGTTCCTCACACACCATTCTCTGAATATGTCGTTCTGTGATGGACATTGTCCTTCTAAACATTAGGTGTCAGAGATTGTTAAATGTTTTATATAAGACAAACTTGCTATAAAAGAATTAGCAATAAGTTTATATCTGTTGGAACGAACACAAGCAAGCGTTCGAGTAAAGTCGTGCTTATCTACGGACTTATCTCGACCGGTCGCCGGACCTGCAGTCCTGGATCTTTCCAGTTGGTCTTAAGGACCACGCCATCACCATCTCCTTAGAAGCGAAGCATGCAATCTACGTTTTCTTCGTAGATCGTGAAATGTGTGATGTCGCTGGAGACCCGCTGGCGATTCTCCACCAAACTCTGCAGCAGTGGCAGAGGCGCCATATTCATTGTACATAGAATCAAAAAAGGCATATCCTGACCACGTTCACATGAACTTTTTAGATGGCAGAGCGCCATCTAGTGGAACAGAAGCGCCCGGGGTCAACACAACAGTATCAGCTCAGAGTGTGATACAGTGTGTCCATCTAGGCAGGCCGCTTCTGGTTCTCTCTCCATGTCTCGGTGTTAGGCATCCAGATTTGTGTCATGGCCTCCACCTCTGTCTCGTGGGCTGTCTCCGACTAGCTCGGTGCTAACATCTAGCCCTGCCTCTGCTTCTTGTTGTCCGCGTGTGGGAAGAACATCAACACTTTCGCCCCACGTCTATGACTGCCAGTTTATTGACACGTCAGTTTACTCGGGGTTACAGCATATATATTTATAATTGAAGATAAAATTGTGAAGCGGGTTTAAATACTACAAAGATTTATCACAATTAGTTTCTATATGTTAAAATGTTTGCTTTCAAGCGATAGTTACTCTTCAACAGAATTAATTAAAAAACATGGACTATTTCTTACAAGAATTGTTTACAGATTCTGTCTCTAGTTTATAGAATGAACTGTCGATTCACAACATCCACAGTAAAACTAACAATTTAAAACTTGTGATCATAATGTACAATACAGAACCTACCTCTAGTTGATAGAATGAACAACTCACAGAGAAAAACTAACCATACATCTTTTTTTGTGATATCAAAATGCACAAATATAGAACATTTCTCTATTTGATACAATGAACAACTCCCAGAAGAAAACTAACCATGCATCTTTTTTTGCTATCAAGTGCACAAATACAGAACGTTTCTCTATTTAATAGAGATAACTATCAAGTCCAACATACACACACACACAGAAGATGAAACCTGCGAGCAGAATGCACAAACACGACTTATCTGTCCAACAGGACTTCAATTAGACCGTCCTAATCCTCAGAGCTCTCGCCTGTAAATCTCCTCTAAGCCGATTGTCCACAAATCCTGTACTGTAGCAGTTCGCACGGTTACATGCTGTCACATTCAGAATTACTAGGCTTGGAGACCAAGTCTCTCCGACATCGGCTTCCATTCCACATCTGCGATCTTCCTAAATACATAACTTGCCGTCCCGTCCTCATCACCTGCCTAACTCTTGTTTTAAAAGGAAAAATTATAAAACAAGAAGTTTTCAGTCAAAATCAAGAATGTTAGGTGTTTGCACTCATGGACAAAACTAAAGGAAATTGTACCTTTCAGCATGTATTGTTCTTTAGTCTACACTAGTCGAATGACCCGAGAAAATTTACAAATAACTCGAAAAATATAAGGGATAGAGATCTGAAATTTTTACTATAAGTTTTTCCAGATTCTACTCTATATGCTGTTAAAATTCCAGGCAGATTAGTTACGTATTATGGACGTGTATAGCCGACAAACATACATACATACACTGACTTTTATATATAGAGAGATTATTTTTGGTTTTCTTCTTTACAACATGTAGCTAACTCCCCACCAGTTCTTGAGTTTTTTATCCTCATTCATCTTGGTTTTCTTCTTTCTTGTTTACTGCCTAGTCGGGATTTCTAAGGAACAAAGAAGAAAAGTCAGAGAGCCTCCAGTACTAAGATCTTAATAAAAAATTAAATATTCAAAAATGAGAAAATTCAACTACACAAATAAAAAACACAAAATTAAATATTCACACGTAGTTAATTTATGTACAAAAATATTAAGAGAATTGTCCCAGGAGACGAATTTTTGTTATATTCAAATTATTCTGTAAAAGTGATGAAAAGTTTTCTTCTCCCATTGTGTTCTTTCTTTATCACTGTCTTCGGCATCGTATATTGATCCTGTTTTTTTAATCTTTTGTTGGAAGCTGTGGATAAACAATTATTCTGGTATTTCGCTGTGTATACAAAGGAGAAGGGGAGAGTAAATAGCCAGTACCTGCTAGTTACTCTTAACCAAACATTCTGTCCCCTGCAGCAACAAGCTTTATTTTCTTTCTTCCTTTCTTTCCACTATGGTTATCTTCTTAGACGAATATTTTTTGCGCATATAAAATAGCTATATTTTATTTTGATATAGATTTTTTATATTTTTATATAAAGATATTCTCTGTATATTTATAAAATAAATTATAATCCTTCGTGTGTTTTTTTTTCTAACCAATACCTTTCTTGTACACGTGGTGATGGTAGTGCTTATCTCCATAGTTAAACCAATTCCTGAAATCCACTTCTCTCCAATTTTGCGATTGCAGCATTAGAGAGAGGAGCAGAATTCATTGGAGTATTTAGATGCGTTTCTTGTACATGTGGCCATGATAATCAATGGTGGGTAGTAGTTGGTGATTGGTTTAACTGTAAGTACACCACATGTCTACACATGTAGAAAGTATTACGACTTTTGTACTTACAAGTGTTCCAGAATCCTGTTTAGTAACATGCATTCAATAGTGGGGTTGGACATCTGAAAGAATCGGGAGCCACTAAAAGACTTTTTTTTTTCTTCATAAACATATATATAATTTTTTTTCTTTACATATCCAGGTACGCCCTTTTATATAATATATATAAATATTATGATAGAATGTGTTTATTTGTATAAAATGTATTTATAATCAAACAAATGTCACAAGTTTCTGGAGATGTGTTTCTTTTATCTTTATTAAAGGTATTCTCGAGCTTTAGGGTATCTCTGCCCATTTACCGGAGTATATAAAAACATATAAACGCCGTTAAGATGCTAACTGATTTAAATGTATATATAAATCAGTAAGCATCTTAACGGGGTTTGTATGTTTCTTTGTACTCCGGTAAATGGGCAGAGTACCCTAAAGCTCGAGAATACCTTTAATAAAGATAAAATAAACTAATCTAAAATATCTGTGGTATTTTGGTCATTTATTCCTCGTTCACGCTGAGATCATTGTTGAAGAAAGCCTGGAAACTCTGAGCACTCTACTCAAAACTTTTCTGTTTCGCAAGAGAGCGAAAAGATCACCAGCAACATGCTATTTTGCGTAGAAGATCCTGATATCATCGATGCACTGCGACTATTTTGGCAAATTACATCTATTGCCTCGGTGTACCTCACTGATGGAGATTACACCTTCAAGGAAGACCGTCATGTTGTCTTCATCATGATGAATGAATAATTGATGTTGGAAAGCTTTCTTCGCACGTCTGGACGCCCATTCTAAGGAAGCGATAGTCATTAGCTTTATCTCTTTCGGGATTAAATGCTCCAGATGTTTCAAGATGGAAGGAAATGAGAACAAACTGTCTCCTATTTGCCCAATCGATTCAGCAGAACAGCGAGGACGAAGCTCATTGAGCTTGTCACCTATCTATTGCAGCCACATCTCGGTCACTACATCACTGGATATGTCTTTGGCTCCGAAAGCCAAAACACTCAAACGACCAATGTTCAGATTCACTCTGCGCTAATGGAGAAAAGATGAAGAAAGTCATCAAATGTGAATCATCCCCAATTTCTTTAACATAGTGTTTAAAAGCCAGAAGAAGGTCGGAGCACTTATCGAACGAGTCCCTAGCTCCCTGTTCACGACGTTGGGCTCATTGAGTTTGAGAAGGAAGAAATTTAAAGGCCATATATATTTTCATTTCTTTTTCTTGGAAAATGCATGGGGAATTTGAACTGGTGGTAGACGACCAGATTTCACCATCTAATCACCAAACTGATCTTGGAGGCTGCATTCACACTCTCAAAAAAGACTGGTCTAAATGTCAAGTAGCAGAACCAAGTGTACGCATATGGCTTCCGCATTATGTGCATTAATCTGTGCATGCTTGCTAATCGTGAGAGAAGAATTTAGTTGTGCTGCCTTTTGAGGTAAATGTAGTCATTGGATGTTGTCTTCATCCAGAAGACCTGAGTCTCAAATCTGTATTATGCCAGCAGTTGCCAGCGTCCCCACTTATGTCTTCGCGCCGGGAGTCTTTGTCTCTTAACATCGTTTCCCGAAAGTAGCATCATCCACGTCTTCATCAGCATTTGGTATCATAAGGCGGCGTTTATCAATTGCTATCTTGCTTATCCTTCAAGCGGCTTCCCATCAAGAAAATACGTTGATTCTCGATGAATAGAATATCTTAAATGATCCTGTTAGCAACATATCGTCTAGTTCTCAGTTGAAATATTCACTAAACCTTTGAACAGGCCCCATGATATCCCTTCTGAAGGTGCTGGCTTACATCGAGGGGTTCCTCCTGCTGCACGGCGGAATAGACGCCGCATCCGAGTCAGGGGATTTCTCATCTTATCTTTCTCGATGGAGCTAAGAAAGTTTGCGCCGTCAAGGATGCAGCTACCTCAGGTCTCTCATAGGTCCTCTGCAAGGTTGGGTCATTTGGTGAAGTCTGGATGATAGCGCCCTGGCCATCCTAACTTCTACCAAAGCCACGTAAATATTTAAATATTTCTTAAACTTAGAGGTGAGAGGAGTTCTTGGATAGGTCATGTGTTAAGACATGATAGCCTTAAAAGGATTGGTTGAAGTATGTATTGAAGGTATCAGATCAAGATAATGCCCTCTCTTACTCATTTGTTGAGCTGAAGAGAAATGAAGATAGAACTAAGAGAACGTTTTTTGCCACACTTGAGAACTAGCGCTGTGAATGGAATATAGGAGCCTGATTTAGGACTGATTCCCCTGAAATAATTAAGTAAAAAAACTGTGTAAACATCTTCGCCATTATTATCATACATAGCTTTTACTATGTCTATCTACCTAAAGTTCCGTTTCAAGTATTTAGCCATACATATTTTCGCATATACGTCTTCACACATAGATTATTTTTCATTTAAACCTTCTTTATACGGTACAGGTTTTGTTTATGCCTCTGATTATATGACAAACACTCATAGACAAACTAAAGGAATTGAAACGTCTTTTAAGGAGACAGGCAAATTTATTCATACTTGGTTATCTAGTATGTATTCAATAAAGGTCACTGTATTATCTTTCAGAGTTATTGTCTGAATCCCGATATACATGCTTAAAGATACAACTTCCTCAAGTTTTGTCCATGAGTGTATATCTGTATAATTTTATGATTTGAAGTTTCTATACTTTCTTGATATGTAAAACCTAGTATGATCATCATAATCATGGATAAAGCAGTATGCTAAGTGCATCATTAGATTACCAGCGCTTTAAGGAATTCGAGGTTACACATTAAACTTGGTAAAAAAGAGAATGAAGGATAAAATGTAAAGTATTCACACAACAGGTATTCACAATTTAAGAAGAAGCATCAGCAAATGAAAGTCTAGAGTAGGACATAATTTTCAACCGCGTTTAAACAAAAAGAGATAACAAAACATTGTAGAAATCAATATTCAAAAGAAATAATTTTCTTTTTCTATAAACATCATTTTCGACAAAATAAAGTCGAATAGAATTATTTCTACATAAAAGTACAAATATGCGCCTGAATAATGGTCTCGAATAAAATACCATTTGATATAAATGTAGACACAAAGAAAATAATGGAATGTTTTATCGTCTGCTCCAGTTTGAGTAATAAAATTTGGCGGGAAATAATGGCGGGAAACCGCGCCAAGAGTCGTGATAAGGCAGTGTAGCCGGGCAATCAATATCTTCTGTGATGAATATTCATAGATACGTATCATATTTCCTGGAAAATGGCCGTGTCGAGGGCTGGAATAGATCCCTGGTATTGTTTACAGGCCCTGTGGAATATTGGTAGAATATATTTATTGTCCTATATTTTATATGTCCCCATAATAGAATGTTAGAAAAATATTTTATAGGAACTTATTTATATCATGTAAAAGAGACTGAAAAATGATTGTGAGATAATAAATTTCGTGAGGAAATATTCGCTGAATTTATTCAGATACTGATAATTTCATTAATATTTTAATTTCTGAATCTATGTAGTGGTTGTTGGTGGAAAATGGGGCCGCAATGGGAATTATAACTGCTGCGGTTGACAATGTGACGGTCTTTTGTCACCTGTTTGCTTTGAATGTTGGAACACATAGCGTTTCCCATCGTACATTTTGCCTAACGAGGGCTAATCACCATTTGATGTTGTTGGTGGATCGATAGAATGTTTGCCACGGGGGGTTGGCCAGCTCCCAACGTTCTGGTAGCTTTCTCTTGGCAGCATCTACCGTCCTTCAAACCCTTTAGTAGTTCACACTTGGTAGCATCTAACGTCCTTCAAACCCTTTGGTAGCTCTCACTTGGTAGCATCTACCGTCAATCAAACTCTTTAGTAGCTCAAACTTGGTAGCATCTACCGTCCTTCAAACCCTTTGGTAGCTATCACTTGGTAGCATCTACCGTCAATCAAACTCTTTAGTAGCTCAAACCTGGTAGCATCTACCGTCCTTCAAACCCTTTGGTAGCTATCACTTGGTAGCATCTACCGTCTTTCAAATTCTTTGGTAGCTCTCACTTGGTAGCATCTACCGTCCTTCAAACCCTTTGGTAGTTCACACTTGGTAGCATCTACCGTCCTTTAAACCCTCTAGTAGTTTACACTTGGTATCATCAACCGTCCTTCAAACCCTCTAGTAGTTCACACTTGGTAGCATCTACCGTCCTTTAAACCCTCTAGTAGTTCACACTTGGTATCATCTACCGTCCTTCAAACCCTCTATTAGTTCACACTTGGTAGCATCTACCGTCTTTCAAACCCTCTAGTAGCTCTCTCACTTGGTAGCATCTACCGTCCTTCAAACCCTCTAGTAGCTCTCACTTGGCAGCATCTACCGTCCTTCAAACCCTTTAGTAGTTCACACTTGGTAGCATCTAACGTCCTTCAAACCCTTTGGTAGCTCTCACTTGGTAGAATCTACCGTCAATCAAACTCTTTAGTAGCTCAAACTTGGTAGCATCTACCGTCCTTCAAACCCTTTGGTAGCTATCACTTGGTAGCATCTACCGTCTTTCAAATTCTTTGGTAGCTCTCACTTGGTAGCATCTACCGTCCTTCAAACCCTTTGGTAGTTCACACTTGGTAGCATCTACCGTCCTTTAAACCCTCTAGTAGTTTACACTTGGTATCATCAACCGTCCTTCAAACCCTCTAGTAGTTCACACTTGGTAGCATCTACCGTCCTTTAAACCCTCTAGTAGTTCACACTTGGTATCATCTACCGTCCTTCAAACCCTCTATTAGTTCACACTTGGTAGCATCTACCGTCTTTCAAACCCTCTAGTAGCTCTCTCACTTGGTAGCATCTACCGTCCTTCAAACCCTCTAGTAGCTCTCACTTGGTAGCATCTACCGTCCTTCAAACCCTCTAGTAGCTCTCACTTGGTAGCATCTACCGTCCTTTAAACCCTCTAGTAGCTCACACTTGGTAGCATCTACCGTCCTTCAAGCCCTTTGGTAGCTCTCACTTGGTAGCATCTACCGTCTTTCAAACCCTCTAGTAGCTCTCTCACTTGGTAGCATCTACCGTCCTTCAAGCCCTCTAGTAGCTCACACTTGGTAGCATCTACCGTCCTTCAAACCCTTTGGTAGCTCTCACTTGGTAGCATCTACCGTCCTTCAAACCCTTTGGTAGTTCTCACTTGGTAGCATCTACCGTCCTTCAAACCCTTTGGTAGCTCTCACTTGGTAGCATCTACCGTCCTTCAAACCCTTTGGTAGCTCTCACTTGGTAGCATCTACCGTCCTTCAAACCCTCTAGTAGCTCTCACTTGGTAGCATCTACCGTCCTTCAAACCCTCTAGTAGCTCTCACTTGGTAGCATCTACCGTCCTTCAAACCCTTTGGTAGCTCTCACTTGGTAGCATCTACCGTCCTTCAAACCCTTTTGTAGCTCTCACTTGGTAGCATCTACCGTCCTTCAAACCCTTTGGTAGCTCACACTTGGTAGCATCTACCGTCCTTCAAACACTTTGGTAGTTCACACTTGGTAGCATCTACCGTCCTTCAAACCCTCTAGTAGTTCACACTTGGTATCATCTACCGTCCTTCAAACCCTCTATTAGTTCACACTTGGTAGCATCTACCGTCCTTCAAACCCTCTAGTAGCTCACACTTGGTAGCATCTACCGTCCTTCAAACCCTCTAGTAGTTCACACTTGGTAGCATCTACCGTCCTTCAAACCCTTTGGTAGTTCTCACTTGGTAGCATCTACCGTCCTTCAAACCCTTTGGTAGCTCTCACTTGGTAGCATCTACCGTCCTTCAAACCCTTTGGTAGCTCTCACTTGGTAGCATCTACCGTCCTTCAAACCCTCTAGTAGCTCACACTTGGTAGCATCTACCGTCCTTCAAACCCTTTGGTAGCTCACACTTGGTTGCATCTACCGTCCTTCAAACCCTTTGGTAGCTCTCATTTGGTAGCATCTACCGTCCTTCAAACCCTTTGGTAGCTCTCATTTGGTAGCATCTACCGTCCTTCAAACCCTTTGGTAGCTCTCATTTGGTAGCATCTACCGTCCTTCAAACCCTTTGGTAGCCCAATTTTACCACTTCACCATTTTAAACCAGATTAAACACCTTTTTCGTAAATTCGACTGATTTCATAACTCTTCTCGTAGAATGTTATGAAACCAAAGCCGCCCCTTTACTGATGAGAGCCAAAGCCCGAAACCATGGTATACAGGTTGTTGGCTTTGGTCTGAATTTGTCAAAACTGGTGTTGAGCCTCATTCATCATCACCACTAGTATAGTAACTCCGCCCATGCCGGTCCCAAGCCCGGATGAAAAAGGAGGAGGGGGAGCAGTAACAAGCTCACTAAAAAACCTGGGCTCAGCTGGCCTGGCCGATAGTACCCTGTAAGGGCTCCTAATCCAGGGATACAGGATGAGCAACGTTTGTACTCCATGTTAGGAGCGGCTGCACATGGCGTCTGTTCCTCATGTCAGAGGCGGCCTTTTTTTTTTTTTTTTGAAGCTAAGTCGGCCTGCCACTGAGTAGTGCTCCCAGTCTTAATGACAAAGGCAGACGCATTCTACTTCACCCAGTGTGGCGATAAGAAAGAAGAAGAAGACTAGTATAGTGTTTTACCAGTTTGATGAGCATAATACATCGTTCTGATATATAATTAAAGAGATAGATGCTTCTCTAGGTGCACGTAAATGTCATAATTGGAATATAATTGTATGCACCTCCGACCCACTATGCATGTACAATGTATGATTTTCAAAGATGTAATAAAGAACAAGGTAACTGGAGGAAAGAAGTAGCAACCAATAGGAAAACGGGCACGTCCCAGCCTTCGACCAATGGGAAGGAAGACGACTCGTGGTGTTAAATCGAGAAGTAAGAACAGTCAGTAGTGATTTGGCTCTCATAGGAACAACACTTACAGTTACGCTTTGGCTCCCAAGGAGGTGACATCGGCTCTGGACCTCTTCCCCTCTGCTCATCCCGTAGCTAAGTACAATCACCGCCATGTGATCAGATAGGAACAATCAAAACCCGCTCCGCTCTTCTCAAGCTTTCTTCCCTCCAACCCAGTTGCCTTTTATTTCCAAACCCCATCACGTGTCCTGATTATTCCTAACTGTATGTTTAAACTTCCACTCAAACGACTGCGTTTCAACCAATCCTCACCATTCAAATCGAACAACAAGAAATTCCGCAACGATATTGTCACAGAACGGATAAGTCGACAGGATAAAGAGATGGAATTTAATCAGGATCCCATAGGCGTAAAGTCGGACGGCCCGACGGAAACAACGGAAAGAAGGCAAGAAGTAAGAGAGAACGAACAGGCAGGGGAAAGGCAGGAAGTGACCGGCCGAGAGACAACTGCGCCCCTAGCGGACGCCGTCAACCAGCTATCGGCGCTCCTGACCCGAGTAAAAATTTCTGATGGAGCGGAGGCGGCAATCCCGCCTTTCGATGGCACATACAACGCGACACAGTTTTTCCAAGCATTCGACCGAAAAATGGAAGACGCATCCATGGGAGAACAAGAAAAATTACTCCGCCTGCCAAACTATCTGGCGCGACAACCCCTGGAGCTCTTCAGGAAACTTCGGATGGCCGACCGGAGCTACTTCCAGGTGAGGCAAATCCTCCTAGATCTCTATCCTGAGTCAAGCGAAGCGTCCTTTGCGAAATATTTCGCCATGAAGCTTACTGGGCAAGCCAACCTAGAGACCTACTACCGGGAGAAAACCGCCATGGGATTGCAACTAGGACTTCCACAGGAGGTGATCCTCGAGACGCTGACAGAAGGACTGCCATTCAACGACCAGCGCCTAGTCCGCGTAGTACCTCCCGAGAACCTAGGAGAATGGTTCCGACTGGTACAGCGGATCCACGGGCCCAGTGTACCGGCAACGCGATCCAGAGAAGATCAACCACCCACAATGTCGGGTCCGTATCACAGCACACCCCGACGCCCAGGTGCATGGAATGCACCTCTTCCGCCGTCCAACTGCAAGTTCTGCGGCGCGAGGCACTGGCACAGCGAATGCCGACATCGACCAGTCCCGACGACCCACGAAAAAGTGCGGACGGTGCAAACAGTCCCAAAACAACCAGCCCCGATTCCACAACAACCAAGTCAAGCCAGGGACACCCCAGCCGAGCAGCCCTTTCGAGACTGAGGTAGGATCCCTAAACCAACTGACCATCAAACTTTTTCTAGCCCCTAATATATCATGCCCCTTTTTAATTGATACAGGCGCCAGCCTGAATATAGTGCCATATAATCTTTATCATATGTTAAAAACCCATCTGCCTAATTTAACCCTTGAGGGACATTCACTGGACCTCCAAACCCTAAACGGTTTTGCAAAAACCATGGGTAAACTGTCTATCCCACTGACAATAGGACAAATATCCCGAAGAGAGAATTTCCATGTAGTGAATGCCCCGTTACCATTTGGAATTCTTAGTATCAATAGCCTTCATAAATTCAGATTAACCATAGATTTTAATAAATGCACTATATTCCAGCTGGGCGCCCCATTGTCTACCCCACCCTACCATTTTAACAAGGTACCAAATGTATGCACGTACTGGCAGTGTCAGGCGATGTCACAAAGACCTCACCATACAACCAAATCTTCCGCCTATGACAACCATTGCGTGCATTCATTGAAAGACACCCCCTTACCTACATGCCCTTTTTTCACTAAGGCCAATTGCCCTTTTTACATGCCCTCAAATAACCAAGTCACAACGACTTCAACTTGTAAACATGCCCAAAAAGTACCCACACAGCGGGACAACTCGCACACCAAGCACATAGGTGATCACACACCGTCACACAACTACCACATGACCAACCCACACAACGAAATCGACACTCACACTAATACACAACAAAACCCTTTGCCACATGCATACTACAACACAACACCTAACACTCGCTATACACCGCAGTTCACAACACTTCTACAAAGATACACTCACATTTTCACACAGAACAAATTCAATGTACCATGCTTACGGATTCCACCAGTAAAAATACCCACGAATTCCGAGAAAATAATTACCATACGTCCATATCGTGTTCCGATATGTGACCAACAAGAAATCCGTCATCAAATCCAACAAATGCTGGAGAACGGCATCATAGAGCAATCTTTTTCACCTTTCTCGAGCCCTGTCACCCTCGTCACTAAGCGCGACAAGACCAAACGGTTTTGTATCGATTACAGAAAGGTGAACGAGCTAATCAGCTCTGATGTCCATCCCCTCCCGAGAATCGAGGATATCCTAGACCGCCTCGCACAGGCCAAATATTTCTCCACGGCAGACATATCCTCTGCGTATTGGCAAGTCCCAATACACCCCGATTCTCGACCACTGTTAGCATTTACCACCCTCGAAGGGTTATACCAACCCACTCGACTACCTTTCGGATTAAAAACCAGCCCTCAAATTTAGGAACGAGCCATAAGTCAGGTCCTACAGAGACACGGACTTGACTGTGTGGCACATTACTTTGATGATTTCATCATTTACTCCAACACATTGGAGGAGCATCAAAACCACCTGCGGCAATTTTTCGCCTTTTGCGAAGCGGAGAAACTACAACTTAACTTCGTGAAATGCGAATTTTTTAAGCAATCCATAGATTTTCTAGGTTACACCATTACAGCTGGTACAATTACACCACTCACACGTAACACCGACATTATCCACGCCATCAAACAACCACACAACCGAAAAACACTACAATCCTTTTTAGGCGCTGTGAACGTCTATAACAAATTCATTCCGGAATACGCTCGCTTGCGAGCCCCACTCAATAACCTCCTCAAAAAGGATGTCGTGTGGAACGGGAATGAAGTTTGTCAAAAGGCGTTCATTGACCTGAAAGGAAACCTCACACAACACCCCATTTTACACCTTTACAAAGAAGGTCTGCCATGCCAAGTGTATTGCGATGCATCCACCCTCGGTATAGCAGGCATTCTCAAACAAGTTCACCCTGACGGGAACGTATATCCAGTTCAATATTTCAGTCGAACATTGCGCCCACACGAGAAAAACTACTCCATCTCTGAACTTGAGTGCTTAGCAATCGTTGAGAGTGTGGAGAAGTTTCGCATCTATCTTATGGGCAGAAAATTTACTATATTTTCTGACCATCACGCATTGCAGTGGCTGAAAACCATCAAAAACCCGTCCGGCAGACTGTTTCGATGGAGTTTACGACTATCGAGTTACGAATATGAGGTCCGCTACATAAAGGGAAAACTACAATATGAAGCAGATCTCTTGTCCCGTAACCCGTTTTGTGGATTCTAGGACGCCACCCTTATCAAGACCCACCAACCTCCTCCATCGAAAGAGTCTAGTTTGACCATTGATCATAATGGATTACATACAGTTTCCCGAAAAGGTGTAACCAAGATTATACTTCCAAAACCACTCATACAACAACTCTTACAAACAGTACACACACAATACAATCACCCCGGTATTTCACAAATGTCACGAATCATCTCCACACAATATTACTGGCAAGGTATGTCAAAAGATATTAAACAAAAAGTTAAGACCTGCCCCACCTGCCAGTTAACAAAACGGCCATTGGGACCCACTTACGGGGAATTAAGTCAACCTCCGGAAGCCAAAGAACCCTTTGACCTATTATCCCTTGACACCATAGCAGGATTTGCCAAATATGGCAACACCAAAATATACCTCCATGTGGTAGTCGATCATTTTTCGCGCTACGCGTGGACTTTTCCATCTAAATCCACCAGCATCATCACCTACCAACAGGTACTTAAGCGAGTATTACAGGATGGCTCTCCAAAACGCCTTCTTACGGATAGAGCCCCTGCTTTCACTTCGCCAAAATTTCGTAGTTTCCTACTTAATAGAAATATTCACCCATTACTCACAACCAGCAACAATCCACAGGCCAACGGTCTATGTGAACGCCTGAACGCCACCCTCACGGGAAAACTTAGGCTATTGCATCTAGAAAATCCTAAGATCGCATGGACCAAGTTGGTCAAAAGAGTTACAATTATATATAACAAAACCCCACACTCTACCACAGGTTTTCCACCCATCTACTTAATGTTTGGTAGCCTACCCCCCGAACTCTCTGACCATAGTACACCTTACCCAGATATCGACAAAACTAGAAAAATTGCACACACACGCACACAAAACAAGCATTTACAAGACAAAAACATTTATGATCAACGACACAAACAACCACATTTTGAAGTAGGTGATCTAGTGTTAGTAAAATTATATCACCACCCAAATACAGGGAAACTTGCGCCATATTTCACAGGACCTCACACAATATTAGAAATTATTTCACCAAATGTGGTCCGCATAGATCGACCAAATCAACCACTTCAAAGAGACACTGACACAATCCACGTCAACAAACTTAAGCTGTATACAGAAAAAATCCGTTATATATCACCACCCGCCGTTAGCACATATCATATAAAGCACAACCCCAATTACACGTTCCCTTTCAAACATTTAACACCCGAATTATTCCCAACAGAGTCATTAAGGTTCAAACCCACCAGCAGCGAACCTTTCAGGCATTTAGACCCTGCCATTTTTGCAACAAGACGATTTGCATCACTCTTCCCCGATGTTAAAAACTGCAAACCTGACAACCAGCTCAATCATATCACACCACTCCCTAAAGATATCAAACAGGAGAACTGCGAACCTACCAATCATTCAAATTCTACAATTAATAAGGTTCAAGCAAATATTTCAGAGTCCCCAGTTACAAAAATATGGACGAACATGGGGCAATACCCTATTTTTCATCTGATTTTCATCCTTTGTTTGTTAGTTCTACCATACAAATGTATCCCAATTTTATTCCTTAATTATTTATTTATCTATACCATGTCCGCTCATAAAATTTTCGAACTACAAGAGGCAGTTTTTAATTTTGGACAAGCAGTTTTTCATTGTGGACAAGCAGTTTTTCATTGTGGACAAGCAGTTCTTCATTGTGGACAAACATTTATAAAACTTCTCATAATTTTAGGAACCATCTTTGCAGAAAATCTAAATAAACTCCGAAGAGATAGAAGTAACTGAAAGATGACCAACCAGTTTCGGAGAAGTCACACTCCAAAAACAAGATCTGAACCGCACCCAAAATAAATTAGACGGCAGGAAGTGAATTTTGAGACACCGCGACAGGAAGTGTAATTCGCGGCGATAAATTCGGCCTATGCAAACAAAGCGGAGCGCCTCGTCCGATCTCCAATTTCATTCCCTCTCTTTTGCCCGACACACCCCACTTCCGTATCTCTAATTACAATGAGAAGGTCCCCTATTGAGGTCAACTGGGAACCTCTCTATGCCACCGATTTTGGGATTCCAGTTCGAGTCTACATATCGATTTTTACCATCCAATTCCACATCCACAAGACAACACATAGAACTCGCTCACACATTTCTTACACAACAGACTTCTAACATTTTTTCACAACACACACAAAGACAAAAAATTACACATAAAGGTTATATAGATTTCCATGTCTCCTGTACACATAGCATAAACGCACTTGAGGGGTAGAATCACGTTTTCACCTAAGTGTCGCTACAGATGAGACAAAAAATTTATAGGGCATGTAGATACAAAAGGGTTCAAACCAATACACCTTATTTTTCATATTAATCATTTTCATTATTTTCTCTCAATTAAAAATGTAAATATTTAATCAATTTATCAATTTATTCAACTTATTATCACTTTTTATCATTAATTATCATTTTTTTTCCAATTAGTTTATATTATCATTTTTATTTATCAATTATCATTCTATTTACCACTTAGCTTATATTGCCATAACTCAATTATCAGCGAAAACTCATTGATTTTCGGTTAAACTAAAAACATTAAATCATCCTTTGTTGTTGAAACCTTTTTTTTTCATTTTTCTTTTTTTTCCAAGCACTCAACTTTGATTTCGCTCAACCACTTTTTATTCTTATTTGATTTCAAAATACCTTATGAAATTTTATTTTTATTTTTATTTTGATTTCTCAAAAGCCCTAATAAAATTCCCTCGGTTTCCATTCCCAATTTCGAGCTAGAATATGGTTAGGCATTTTTCCTTTTTTTTTCTCACCATGCACCAAGCATTCACTTTGATTTCTTCCAATTTTTATTTTATTTTTATTTTGATTTCTCAAAAGCCCTAATAAAATTCCCTCGGTTTCCATTCCCAATTTCGAGCTAGAATATGGTTAGGCATTTTTCCTTTTTTTTTTCTCACCATGCACCAAGCATTCACTTTGATTTCTTCCAACTTTTTATTTTTACTTTGATTTCTCAAAAGACCTTATGAAATTTCCTCGATTTCTTCTCCCAAAATTCGAGCAAAAAATTAGTTAGGCATTTTTCTTTTTTTTTCATCATGCAACAAAGCATTTTTTTTTCTCACCATGCAACCAAGCATTCACTTTGATTTCGTCCAACTTTTTATTTTTATATTATTTTTGATTTCTCAAAAGCCCTAATAGAACTCCCTCGTTTTTATTTCCAATTTCGAGTAGAAATCAGTTAGGCGCATTTTCTTTTCTTTTTAATCCACTATGTACCATAGCATTCATTTTGATTTCTTACAATTAAAAAATTTTTGATTTCTATTAATTATACTCAACCTATATCATCAACACCATTCTATTTTACTTCTTATATCGCCACCAATGCTTGTATATAGCCTCTCAATACCCACAACTAATTTTCCCACAAAATTATTTTTTCCTTTACAGAATTCTCTCAAGCTAACCCCTTCTTGAATTCTTCACATGTAGGGGGCGCATCTGTCATAATTTGTATATAATTGTATGCACCTCCGACCCACTATGCATGTACAATGTATGATTTTCAAAGATGTAATAAAGAACAAGGTAACTGGAGGAAAGAAGTAGCAACCAATAGGAAAACAGGCACGTCCCAGCCTTCGGCCAATGGGAAGGAAGACGACTCGTGGTGTTAAATCGAGAAGTAAGAACAGTCAGTAGTGATTTGGCTCTCATAGGAACAACACTTACAGTTACGCTTTGGCTCCCAAGGAGGTGACATCGGCTCTGGACCTCTCCCCCTCTGCTCATCCCGTAGCTAAGTACAATCACCGCCATGTGATCAGATAGGAACAATCAAAACCCGCTCCGCTCTTCTCAAGCTTTCTTCCCTCCAACCCAGTTGCCTTTTATTTCCAAACCCCATCACGTGTCCTGATTATTCCTAACTGTATGTTTAAACTTCCACTCAAACGACTGCGTTTCAACCAATCCTCACCATTCAAATCGAACAACAAGAAATTCCGCAACGATATTGTCACATATATATTAAGGATTCTATATAAGTACAATAGAACCTCCCTGTAAAGAACGTCTAAATGCAGAGCCAAAGTGTCCTCTTACCAGAGAATTACTTAATAGTAAAAATGGTAATTTTGCAAATAAAATCTGTCCTTTATAGAGAGGTGTCTTCTAGCGCGAGTGTCCTCTTATTGAGGTTCTACTGCAATAGAATTACAAAAGATTTTTTTATCACAGTAAATTTTATTACATGACGCTCACGGAATATATGACAATTATAATATACTAGCCGAATGACCCGGGCAACGCCCGTGTTTTACCCGATTGAATGTTTTTATTCAAATACTATTTGTTACAATTATAAATTGGCGTCTTAAATAAATGCATATCCTAATCCTAATCAATCAGTCATAGGCCGCCTCTGTCACGGATGGCCGGCGTCCTCCTATTGGACGGCTACGATCACGTGTCATCGTTGGCGCGTAGGTGACCTTGAGTGACGTAACCCCCCCCCTGCCGGCGGCGCGCGCCCGTTGGCTGCCGGCGAGCACGTGACCTCCCTGTGCGCGCGCATCCGTGACAGAGGCGGCCGGCCAATGACTGACTGATCAGGAAAGACTCTCGTGACTATATATATATAATATAATATAATATATGTATGAGTACATTTTGTGTGTGTAGAAATAGGATTAGTTGACTTTATAAGGTAAACTTATTCATACAGTTTGTATCCCTCGATAGCTCAGTTGGCAGAGCGGAGGACTGTAGATGTTACAATGGTGATCCTTAGGTCGCTGGTTCAAATCCGGCTCGAGGGAGTTTTTTTATTTTTTATTTTTATTGGCTGCCGGCGAGCACGTGACCTCCCTGTGCGCGCGCATCCGTGACAGAGGCCGATGAGGAAAGACGGTCGTGACTATATATATAATTGTAACCAAGTATTTATTCATTTTATTATTTTTATTAACAGAGTGGTCATTTTCATATTTATATTTTGCTACTCTGTAAATTCCCCTCGTGGCTTATCTTTTGTTTACCATTCATAGTTTGTCCTTGCCTGAAATAAATTGTTGTCTCATCCTGAAGTTTTTGTTTTCCCTAATTTTCCACGTGGCAATATTATTTTGTTACCGCATAACCACACAAAATGTGTTATATACATTTCTCTGTATAAAAAATAAATCCATATTTAAATCTTTTTAAAAATAGAGCAATCTATAAATAAATTTTTAATTAAAAAGGCATATATTGAATCAAAATATCATCTATTTTCCCTTTTTTATTTTTTAATATTTCAGTTAGCTGAACGTCAACCATTATCAAGGTATTATAACATATTAATATGTTATAATACCTTGATAAAAGTTGGCGTTCAGCCAACTGAAATATTAAAAAAATAATAAAAAAGGTAAAATGAATGATATTTTGATCCAATATATGTCTTTTTAATTAAAGATTTATTTATTTAGATAATAAAAGGAATATATTGGACTGTTCTTGCTAAGAAGAAAACAAAAACAGTCAACATAATCATTCATTTTAAAGACAAGGGAAAATAAATGGAATGGATCGATAAGTTTTAGAGCTACAAAAAGCCTTTACATGCTGCATTTTTCATTAGTTGTAATTTATTGATTTTTTTTTCTGTATGAAATATTTAGAGAGCTCTCTCTGTTAATAGAATTTTAGAAGACAACAAAAATTTCCTTTCTGCGAGCACTAAAATAATGCTAAAATTTTACACAATAATTTTTCTTTCTAAAAAAAAAATCTAGTCCTTGAAAAGATAATATCTTCAAAAAGCTTTTTTTTAATATGGAGATTTTAATTTTTATATATTTTAAAATATTATTTTAAAATTTAATATCCCTCTCGGTGGAGGATTTGCTTCTCTCCCTCTCCTTCAGGGGGATAAAAAATAATAATATATATATTTAATTAAAATTCCTATATGTGGTCTTTGGAATTTTCTTCCCTTTCCCAAAATGTCACCATGGTAGGATGGAAATTTGCCAAACTAGCTATTAGGGTTGTAAGCTCCTTTAAACTCTTGGTTTCAAGATGATGAAGACATTTTATAAACTCTGTGTATGAAAAAGTGAAAGTTGTATAAGCTTATGATTTTGCTTTGTTTTAAAAATGAATCGATGTTGGTTCCATATGTTTGAATTGAATATTACACTTTAGTTCTATATGTATTTTATTTCTTAAAAAGGAACACAACAAAAGAAACTACAATTACAAAATGATTTGATAACTAACAAAGGAAAAATAAATAAATAATAAAAAAAATGATGATGGTAAAAAATTGAATATGTCTGCCATAAAAATGCTTCTATGAATTAAAAAAAAAAAGAATAATTACAAAATTAACATATAAACTTCAAACACTTTGTATTCAAATAAATGTGAGGTTTCTTGTTACGTTGTTGAGTAATTACTGAGTTGAATTCATTCTTCTGTTGTGTTTATACCAGGAGTCGGAAAACTGCGGCTCGCGAGCTACATGTGGCTCTTTGGATGTGAAGCTGTGGCTTTTCATACAGTTAAACCTGTCTATAGCGTACCCCTCTTGGGACTCATCAAAATAGGGTGCTATAGAAAGGGGCTGCTATAGACAGGTCACTTTTAATGTAAAACGCATCGTACTACGTATTTAAAATCGGGCGCTATAGAGAGGGAGGCGCTATTTAGAGGGGGCACTATAGACAGGTTTAACTGTAGTTCCATACGCAAATATTATTTATGAGAGTACTATTTATTGTTAGTAAGAAAAATTGTGTGGCTCTTTAAAAATTTTGGAATTTTGTAAATTGTAATTTTTGACTCTTCCGAATCAAAAGTTTGCGGACCCCTGGTATATACACATGGATATGAGGGGTTTGGTAGACGAGTGTAATACACTGTAGATTTTGTGTCAGCCGCGAGCCAGGATCGAATCCCGCATTAGACACTTTTTTTTATGTCTCTTCCAGAGATAACTCCATTTTTTGACAAAATATTCTAAAATAATTTCAAAAGTATAAACGGAATAATAAAATTTGATTGAGAGCCACCCGGCGCCTAGACAGGAGAAAGGTCTCTGATTATACAGTCAGTCAGAAAAACATGGTCGGATTACAGACAGTTCCCCTCTGGCTCTAGAATAGATCATACCTTCCACGACCGGCGCTGGCCACCCGCTCTTTCTCTCTCGCCCTCTCTGAGGTGACATCCAGCATGCCTCGTATATGTAGTAATGTGTTTATCCTGTCAACTGACTGTCGTGATGAGTTTAACCCTGTCGGATGACTGTAGTGTGGCATGTAGGTTAGATGCAGTCGTGATAGCCACAATGGTCAGAGTGGGTTCAGACGTGAATGGGATAGCACAAAAGGACGAGGCATGTTGGATGTCACCTCAGAGAGGTCGAGAAAGAGCGGGTGGCCAGCGCCGGTCGAGGGGGTATGATCTATTCTCGTGCCAATGGGGAACTGTTTGCAATCCGACTATGTTTTTCGGACCGACTGTGTAATTATTTTCTTACATAATGAGTATATAACTGTTTCTGTTTAACAATTGTAAATTGACGCATTTATCCCTAGCGGGAATATCGCGTTTTTGTGGTGTTGAAATAAAGTAATATTGCGTTCATATTTTTGTAATTATTTATAAGGCGATAACGAGCCATCTATTAGAAATGGAATCATTAAAGCACGAATTTTTCTTTTAAACATTGAACAAACTCTTCTATTATCCTTACTGCGATGAAAAATATTGGGAGGGCTTGTCTCATCAGTGGTTAACCTTCCAAGCAGTTTCACCAATTTAATCTAACAGACCGCTTCTTAGAGCTCTAATATTGTATTGGAAGATTCTGCTTATATATGCTGCAATGAAGGATGGAATCTCAGAACTGGTATTCAACTAAACTATGGACATATGCATTTAGGACAGTAGAATTATATATAACCATTTGCATCGAGCAATGTTCTCCCGCAAACAATAGATACAAGAGGCCAGTTAGGCAAAATTATTATAAGGCGATAATGGGCCATCTATATAAAGAAATTGAAGCTTTAAAACGCGAATTTTCTGTTAAACATAGAAAAAACTCAGTAAGGACAGTAGAAGTTTGCTCTATGTTTAAAAGAAACATTCGTGCTTTAATGTTTTCACTTTTGCAGTTATTTGAGATTCTTAGTCAGAAAGTAAGATGGTTAGCTGATGACCCGGTCTAAAGAGAAGATGGGAGGGGCTCAGCGTAGCTGCATCAATTACCAGGAATTCTCTTGAGACGCCGAAGAAAGGCGAAGAAGGAAAAATGGGCCATTCTCTAGCCAAGTGCCAACATTTTTTGTCCTTGGTTAGTTAAGGATGCAGAAATTCTTACTTGGTACTTACAATTTTTAACGCCTTGCCAAATGCTTTATTTTTATTTGTTTCTCCTGACGAAGACAAAATATTTTTGTCGAAACGTTGAGAAAATAAAAAACTCTAACTGGCCAAAGTGTCTATTTTTTACAGAAATATTGGTGCACAAAGTTATGAAATAAACAATTATTTTTAATTACAGAAAAAGTATTGAATTAAAATTGCATATACCGTATATTACATATACAGTAGAAACTCCATGAGAAGACACTCCTGCTAGAGGACATCTCTCTATAAAGGACAGTCTTCATCACCTAAAATGACAATTTTTACTATATAACAACTCTATGGTAAGAGGACACACATCTCCATAAAGAACACATTGGCTTTGTTACTAGGTGTCCTTTACAGGGAGGTTCTACTGTAGCTAGTAATATGCAATAAAATATTTATATATTTTGAAATGTTTGCGTTTTGTTCATGTAAATCGTTATATAAAGAGATATTGGTATTGTTTCGTTTTATTCTAATATAGGTGGCAGAAGGCAGCGCGCAGCGGTGTAAGTACGGAGAGCTACGTCATCGCTGACCAATGGGAGGCCAGCTGGCGGACCGCCAGAGGGAGCTCGCCACCTTCTCGAACATTCTTCGCACGGTCGCCACTAAAGAACAATGCCTTTCAGAGCTGCGGCTTTAATTCTTTTGTAAATTCTTTTAATATTCATTGTAAAGAGAGTTAAAATAAGTTCATTTGTAAAGCTTGGGATGATTGCCTGACCAAAGATAAGTACATTTGTTTCTTTAAGCTATTATAAAACATTATATTCAATTAAGCCTAACGAGAACAAATTGTTTTGTAAACAATCATTCTGCTTTTCCTCCTTGCGTATTTGCCAAGTGGGAAACAAAACATTGGTGCCGAAACCCGGGAATAAATCTATTAAATAATTATTTAAATATAAATAATTATAATTCAATTTTGAAATATATTATTAAAATTAATAATAGTAAAATTAAAGATGGCTGCCAAATTTAAAGCTACTTTAAATATTCTTGAATTTCATTTCAAACAAGTGTATTATTTTGAACAAATTTCGCTCAAGATAATTGAAGCGAAGGATGATGCAAATTTACAGACATTTAAAAAAGATATTTTAGATATAAAATCTAACATTGAAAAAACTTATTGTAGTCTTTTAACATTTTCTGAATTTGATGATGAAGTTTACTTTTCTAGAGTTATGCAATACAAGGATAATCTTAGAAATTTAGTGGCGAATATCAATAAAGTATCTTGTACAGCCAGTTCAAGCAAAATTGATGATCTAAATCAACCAACCACAAGTAAAATAGAACTTCCTAAATTTAATTTACCTTCCTTTTCTGGTAATGTTAACGAATGGCTTAGTTTCAAGCAATTGTTTTCTCTGTCTATTGATTCCAATACCGCTCTAACTGATTCACAAAAGCTGCAATATTTACAATCAGCTGTTACTGGAAACGCTGAATAAATAATTCCTGTTATTGATGAAAACTATGCCCATGCTTGGGCCACATTGGTCTCCAGATATGATAACAAAAAAGAACTTGCCTTTTCACAATGTACAAAATTATTCACTTTAAAACCTTTAAAACTAATAAATTCCAAGGCCATTTTCGAACTACTAGATATATGTAATGAAGCCATGAGAAATTTGAAATCACTGGGTTTGGAGAGAAATACACTTGTTGATATCTTTCTAATACATTTCCTACAAAGAAGAATAGGTGATGATTTGAAAAGGCAATGGGAATTGACGTTGATAGATGATGGCTTTCCATCCTACGAAAATTTTATTATGTTTCTTGAAAAACAAGCAAAAAGTTTGCAATCGATAAAAGGTTATGCTAAAGAGGATAAATCTGTAGTGAAACAAACACATGTATATAATTCTATTTCAAAAGGTGATGATAAATGCCTATTATGCAAAAATTCACATCCTTTATTCAAATGTGACAAGTTCCATAAATGTTCTCTCCTTGAAAGATGGAACATAGTCAAAACCAATAACCTTTGTTTCAATTGTTTGCGATCCAACCACAGAGTAACGTCATGTAAAATCACTATGCATTGTAAATCATGCAACAAAAAACATCACACTCTTTTGCATTCCTTCCAACCCGATTCTTTGAATACCACTTCAATTAAAGCCCCAATTGCCCAATCTAGCGTTTCATGTTTTCTCAGTGATACAACAAAGCCCAATGAGACAATCTTGTTATCTACTGCTATCGTGAGAGTGAGAGCAGAAAATGGATCTTTTCATCCATGCAGAGCTTTGATTGATACTGGTTCTCAAAGAAGTCTAATAACAGAAAATTGTCGTGAAAAGTTGAATCTTCCTGTTAAAAAGAGCCAACTCACAGTTTTTGGAATTGGTAACCAACCAATACAGCAGTCTGCTAGTGAGACTTTTCTTCAATTTAAGCCTCATTTTTCTGATAGAATATTCAAAATTTCATCCATAATACTCGATCAAATCACTGTTGATTTACCTAATTTTCTGATAAATAGAGATAATTGGCCTAATCTTAAGAATACTTTATTAGCAGATCCCAATTTTGATAAAACAAGTCCCATTGATTTAGTAATTGGTGCAGACCTAGCCCCATTTTTATATACAGGAAAACTACGATTCCAAAATCATCCAGGACCCTCTGCCTGTAGTTCCAAGTTGGGATGGATACTTTCAGGAAATGTTTCCAGTTCTGAGACTGGAAACAGCTATATCTCATTATGCTCAACATCCCAAGGAGATGATAATCTGCGAAAGTTTTTTGAATTGGAATCGGTTCCTGCCGCTCTTCCATTGACTAAAGAGGAGAAGAGTTGCGGGGACATTTATGACAAGAACTTTTGCATATCAACAGAAGGAAGATATTCTGTTGGTCTACCGTTTAAATCTGTGCCTAATCTCGGAGACTCACGTCAGAATGCCATGAAACGATTTCTTGCTCTTGAGAGAAAATTGCACAAATCTTCAAATCTTCTTCAGCAATATAAGGATTTCATGATGGAATACCTTTCTTTCAACCACATGGAGCTCATTCCGAAAAACGAACGTGACAAACCATCAGACAAGTGCTATTATATACCTCACCATTGCGTTCTGCGTGAGCAGAGCAGCACTACTAAATTGAGAGTAGTGTTTGATGCATCGTGCAAAACGAGCAACAATTACTCCTTAAATGAATTTCTTCATACTGGATCAAAATTGCAGCATGATATTTTCAATATTCTTGTGAAGTTTCGTACTAATCCTATAGCTTTTACGGGAGATATTGAGAAAATGTACAGACAGATAAAAGTGAACTCTTCTGATCTCGACTTTCAGAGAATCTTCTGGAGAAATAGTCCATTAGAATCTTTATTGGAGTATAGATTGCTCACAGTAACTTATGGAATGTCGTGTGCACCATATCTTGCAATCCGTACCTTGATGCAACTTGCCACCGACAAAGAACTCCTGTTCCCAGAGGCATCTAAAATCATAAAAACTGATTTTTATGTAGACGACCTACTTTCAGGCGCAACAACAATCGAAGAAGCAAAAGTTCCCATTGATGATATCCTGAAAATCCTTTTTTCTGGTGGCTTTTGCATAAGAAAATGGATGTCAAATGTCCCTGAGGTTCTTTCAGAGGTACCAGAAGCGCTGAAAGCACATGATTCATATGAAATCGGAGATAATTCATCTGTTAAGATTCTTGGGATAAATTGGAATCCATCCACGGATAATTTCACAATTACAGTCAATTCACTAAAAGACGTATATGCTAAAAGACAATTGTTATCGGACATTTCTCGAATTTATGACCCTTTGGGATGGTTATCACCGGTGATCATTAGCTTCAAGATTCTGGTCCAAACTTTGTGGAAACAGGATTTGGATTGGGATGATCCCTTGTCTGAATCGTTGTGTTCTCATTGGAGGAGAGTGAAAATGGATTTGGCCATGCTAAATCATATTAAAATTCCTAGATATATTTCCTGCAAGGGACTTATACATTCTTTGGAACTCCATGGATTTTGTGATGCTTCCGAATCTGCATATTCATCAGTTGTTTATATGAAATCTCGTTTTAAATCTGGTCATGTTCAAGTCACATTGATTGCTGCCAAGACAAAAGTCGCTCCCTTGAAGGCAACGTCAATACCTCGTCTGGAGCTTTGTGCTGCTCTTCTCCTTTCAAATTTATATGATTCCATTTGCAGCTCATTGCTGTTGCAGATTGACCGAGTAATTTTGTGGACAGATTCCCAGATTGTTTTATGTTGGATAAAATCTGAATCAAAACATTGGAAACCTTTTGTTGGTAACCGGATTGCAGAAATTCAGCGACTTACTCTGCAATCTTCTTGGTCCTATGTGTCTACCAAGGATAATCCTGCAGATTGCGCCTCCAGAGGTATAACTTCTTCAGAACTAGTAAACCATTCACTTTGGTGGAATGGTCCTGATTGGCTATCAAACTCAAGTTTACAAGATCCGCTACCAATCACATATGAACTTCCAAAAGAAGTTTGTCATGAAAAAAGAAAGACTGTTCCGATTGTTCATTTCACTACTTGTCCTATTCTAGACTTTATTTTTAAATTCTCAACATTCAGGAAGCTGAGCAGAGTTACGGCATGGCTCCTAAGATTTATCCACAATGCTAGACACAGCAGCGACAAAATAAAACACAAAGAATTGTCCTCTAATGAGCTCGATAATTCAATTCGAACTCTTATTCAAATCATTCAAAGTTCAGAATTTAAAACTGAAATTCAATGTTGTAATCAAAGCAAAGTACTACCATCAAACTCAAAACTTTTATCCTTAAACCCATTTATTGATTCATCAGGAATTCTACGTGTAGGAGGTCGACTGCGCAAATCCAACCTGCAATTCAATGAGAAGCATCCAATAATTCTTCCTCACAACCATTTCGTTACAGAATTGATTGTTCAACAATTCCACGTAGAGAATCTTCATTCTGGTCTCCAATTAACTCTGTGTGCCATCCGACAAAAGTACTGGATTCCATCCGGTAGAATTCTAGTAAAAAAGCTCATTAATCGATGCATGACATGTTTCAAGACGAAACGCCAAGTGTCAAAACAAATCATGGGAGATCTGCCTATCCATAGAATCATACCCTCAAGCCCTTTTAGCAAAACAGGAATAGACTTCGCAGGACCATTTATAACTAAACCTAATGTCATAAGAACAAAAGTAACATTAAAATCATATATAGCATTATTCATTTGTTTCTCAACGAAGGCTATTCACCTTGAGATAGTTTCAGATCTGTCAACCCCTGCCTTCCTCGCTGCTTTTAGAAGATTCATCTCTCGTCGAGGAAAACCCTCTGATATTTTCACCGACAACGCTACTAACTTTAAAGGAGCTAAGAATATTTTGAATAATATACATCAACTTGTAAAGGATTCTTCAATTCAAAATTATGTCGCTAATGAACATATCACTTGGCATTTTATACCTCCATCTGCTCCAAACTTCGGCGGCATTTGGGAAGCAGGAATTAAATCCTTGAAGTATCATCTCCTAAGGTGTTTAAAATCTGCAGTTTTAAATTTTGAAGAACTCAATACTCTGACAAGTCAAATTGAAGCGTGCTTGAATTCTTGCCCGTTGTATCCGATGAGTTCGGATCCAAATGATTTCAACCCTCTCACTCCAGGACATTTTTTGATTGGAAGACCATTAACAGCACTCCCAGAGCCCAGTTATCACCCTAATGACAACTACTTAACTAGATGGAAATTAATTCAAAAGGCCAGAGATGTTTTCTGGCAAAGATGGTCCAGGGAATATCTAAACAATCTGCAACAACGGCCCAAGTGGAAAAAACCCTCTTCCAACCTGAAGGTTGGAGATTTGGTGTTGGTAAAAGACTTTCCTATGCCTTCAATGCAGTAGAGCCTTGGCCGCATCACCAAGGTGTCACCTGGAGCGGATGGCAATGTCCGAGTTGTGGAACTTCAAACAGAGAAACAACATCATCTAATAAGACCCATCTCGAAGATTGCACTTCTGCCATTCTAATTCTTCTTCTTAAAAAAAAAATTAAAAAAAAAAATAAAAATAAAAATAATTTTAAAAAAAATTCTACACTATGTGATCCTTTTCTTTTGCCTTGTGTGTGGACTACGTCCACAGGAGGGGAGTATGTTTCGTTTTATTCTAACATAGGTGGCAGAAGGCAGCGCGCAGCGGTGTAAGTACGGAGAGCTACGTCATCGCTGACCAATGGGAGGCCAGCTGGCGGACCGCCAGAGGGAGCTCGCCACCTTCTCGAACATTCTTCGCACGGTCGCCACTAAAGAACAATGCCTTTCAGAGCTGCGGCTTTAATTCTTTTGTAAATTCTTTTAATATTCATTGTAAAGAGAGTTAAAATAAATTCATTTGTAAAGCTTGGGATGATTGCCTGACCAAAGATAAGTACATTTGTTTCTTTAAGCTATTATAAAACATTATATTCAATTAAGCCTAACGAGACCAAATTGTTTTGTAAACAATCATTCTGCTTTTCCTCCTTGCGTATTTGCCAAGTGGGAAACAAAACAGGTATAATGTTTACACATTTGAACAAAGAGTTTGATCTTTTTTTTAATTCAATAAACTCATTTTGGTGGAGATGTTGGGTAGATTAGGGAAGACAAACTGAAGATCGCCGAGAAGAACTTGAGGCCATGGCTGCTATGATCTATATTTTCTGAGACTGGCTCCAGGATTCCACCGCCGTGTCAAATCCAAGAATTCCCTCTAAGATGATGATGTCCCTATTGACGATACGACGATAAAGACGCTCTTCACGTCGCAAGAAAAAGGACGCAAAGCCATTAGGGACAGAGGTTCAAGACTCCGAGAGAATACTTGACAGAAACACGTCAGATCCATGTCAGTAGCAACAAGATTTTCAAGCTGTGGGTCACAGCTCTCATAGGAAAGGAGCTATATTTGTATTTTGATACACTGTAAAATTTTCTCATTGACTCCCTGCTATTTTATCAGTTTTAATTTGTGCTTGTCTTAAATAAATTGCCGTGTCATCCTGAAGTTTGTCTTTCCTAATTTTCTACGTTACATTTTTGTTACTTTTCTCCATTAGAGTATTTTATTGACCCTTTATATTTTGTTTTGTGTTCTATAATAACAAATGGTTATTTATTTTAAGAGCTTTCATATGGTAAATACAATAATTATATCGATACTAAGTAGCTTTAATAGGTAATTTTAGCTTCATTTTTCTATTGGTATAAATCAGATGACAGAGAAAATCTTATTTAGAGCTCTTGTCGTAGGTAATATTAGTATTAATGGGAGGCCTGTCTTTGAGATGGTTATGGAGTTGTATTTTGGTGAAAAATATGTTATGTAACTGTTAAAAATGTTTCAAAATGTAATTTCTCTATTTGGTTTCCTAACTTTTCATAGGTCATCCTCCAAAATCTTTTTATAAACGGCTAAACACACAATCCTTTTGTAAAACGACATTTGAAAATTACCCCGCATGAGTTTCTTTTCAACGAAAAATCAAAATTTATTTTAAGAAGAAATAACGATTATTTCTAACCTTAGGGATGATGTATGAAAGAATGAATTGTGAAGAGTAATGATGAATTAAAAATAAAAGTGTTCAGGGATGGGAATCGAACCCACAGTGTTCCGTTTACCGGGTAGATGCCATGTCCACTAGGCTACCCTGGACATATTTTTCCGTTCGTAAATATTATATGAAGTATTCCCATGAACGCCCCTTGTATGAAGACAAAGATGGCTGGCTCACATCGTGTTTGGGATGTAATACGTACAGTGGGCCACAACGTTCGATGGTGAATAAAATGATTCAATATAAACATACAATAAACAAGGGCTGTTATATAAATATCTGATGATGTTCGAATAGTTTTTAGGAATTAGATATGGAGAATAAGATGGGTCGAAGTTCGTAATTTTGGACCTGCATTTGTCGATTAAAGTGGTCGACATATGCAAATGTTCGAAAAAGTTATTGCAATTCGTATATTCATCTATTTTAACAAAACTACAAACCATCTGCTATAAAGCTATCACTTTTTAGAATTATGATGCATTAGCGCGCCATCTATTATCAAAATTAGAAACTAATATAGACGCGTATGATTCTTTTTAAAAATAAGCAATTTCTAATGCCCTTACTGCAATGGAAAAATTAATGGGAGGGCCTGGCTCATCTGTATAAAAAAAATAGAAGAGCCAGGCCCTCCCATTAATTTTTCTTTTGCAGTAAGGGCAGTAGAATTTGTTTTATTTTAAAAAAGAATCATACGCGTCTAATAGTTTTTATAATGTAGCCTTACAGCATGAGAAACTGCCAATTTTTGCCTTTGAAAGATAAATTCCGCTAAAATATAAATAATAAAAAACTGCCTCCGAGGATACGTATCCTGCTTTATATATATTGTATATATATATATTGGCCAAAATACCAGAGTAAAGTTGGGAAAAGAGAGGTGGACTCTAGCGGCCCCCCGCTGCCATGTGGCAGGCGCTGAAAACAGTATTCATGTGTGAGGGAGGACAGAATCTGGTTACATCTGCGGCAAGGAGAGGACGTGGCGACTTGCCTCCGGGAATGTGGATGATCCTGCAAGGCGGTGCCATGAGAGACTGACATCGGAGCGACCTACAAGGCGGTGTGGGCCAGGCTGCATGTTTATAGTGTGGAGAGGAACGCTTCACAAGAGGACATCCACGGCGCCAAGGATTCTTCTGACGGGGAGGTTGAAGGCAAGTCCCACTGTTGTATTCCTTCTGTTAAGTGAGATACAATAAAACGCTAACTTTAGCTGCAATCCCTTCGAACTCACGTGTGTATCTTTGTGGCATCCTGAGTAGACAAAGTACACGAATAGCGTCTGGGTACGACGTAACAATATATTCTATCGGGTATAATAATCCTTTCTACAGGAGAACATGACTCCTGTGTTGAAGACTTTATAATACCCGGAAGCTCGTGAAAGAATATATAAAGCAATAAACTTTCCTCGGAAGCTGTTTTTTATTATTCATTTTTGTCGTTCTCCCTGAAACCGAGTGATGATGACAATATTATTGCGGAGATAAATAAAGCAAGGGAAAATTTGGGAATAATTAATTAATTATAAAGGTGGGTATTTACCTTCTAGTTCTTCAATAAAATTATACACCTGTGGTCGTTCCCCGGAGTCCAGGGATGATTGACAGGTGTCCCATGGAGCTTGTTGTGACCGGGGTTGTAGAGTTACTTGACAATATATATATTCTATCGGGTATAATAATCCCTTCTAAAGGAGTACCTGACTCCTGTGTAGAAGAGTTTATAATATCCGGAAGCTCGTGAAAGAATATATAAAGTAAGAAACTTTCCTCGGAAGCTGTTTTTTTATTATTGATTTTTGTCGTTCTCCCTGAAACCGAGTACAATGACAATATCATGGGATATCCTATTGAATAAATAAGGGGGGGTCGGTGGAAGGATGGTTTTTGTGGTAAGCAGATAAAAGAGGAGAAAATGTATTTAAAGTAAGTATCTATTAGGTAAAAGAGATAAGACGTTATACAAAACAAAACAACTACATGGGGAAGATTAGTGTGGCTTGTTTTTGTCTGTGGCTCCTCCAGGCGGTGGCGCCAGGAACTAAAATGACGTCACGTGTCGTCTTGCTTTCACTCTTCAACACTTCCACTTGAAAGCAAGGCAGACATTCCAATGTCTTTAAAAAGTCTTTTAAAGCGTGTTGCTGGTAGAGCCTTTGTGAGAAGATCAGCCAATTGTTCTTCTGTTGGACAGTTGAATATCTTGATGATTTTCATTTTGTGCTGTTCACGTATAAAGTGAAACTTGACATCAACATGTTTAGTGCGCTTGTGAAATTCTGGGTTCAAGATCAGTCTAATAGCACTCTGGTTGTCAATCATCAAAGGAACAGGATTATCATTGGGTGTCAGTTCCTTGATCAGTAGTTTAAGCCATACAGCTTCCCTAGAAGCCATGCTTGCTGCAATGTATTCGGCTTCTGTGGTAGATAAAGCCACAACTGATTGTCTTTGGCTAGTCCAAGTGACTGGTCCTCCTGCAAGTAGGAAGATGTATCCTGAAGTGCTCCGTCGTGTATCAATGTCACCATCAAAGTCAGCATCAGAGTATCCAATTAATTTAATCACATCTTTTCTTTTGTATAGGATGCCTGAGTCCAAAGTTCCTTTAAAATATTTGAAGATTCTTTTCAGAGCATTCCAATGTGTGAGAACAGGAGCTGCCATGAATCTACTTAGCTTGTTAACGGCGAAAGCTATGTCAAGTCTTGTACAGACGGCAAGAAACATCAAACATCCAATAGCTTCAGCATATGGAACGTTATGCATGTCATGAGTATCATTGATGTTCTCTCTTGTCAATTTCATGTTGGGGTCAACAGGAGTCCCTGAAGAATTGCATGAAGTCATGTTGAATTTATCAAGTATTCTTTTTATATAACTGGTTTGACTTAGAAATATGAGGCCTTTTTCTTTGTCTTTATCTATCTCTAAGCCTACAAACTGGTTTTGCGTGGAGATGGTGACTTCAAAATGTGAGGACAGATATTGGTCTAATTCCTTCAACAGGTTGTTAGAAGTACTCATCATTATACCATCATCTACATAAAGAGCTAAGAATATTTTCGCATCAGTCTTAGTTTGGTAGAACACACATGGATCAGCTTGTGATTGGGTTAACTGAAATAGTTTTAAGAAATATGTGAATTTCTCATTCCAGATTCTGGGTGATTGTTTTAGTCCATATAAACTTTTCTTTAGTTTACAAACCAAGTTTTTATTTTCAACTTCTATTCCTTCTGGAATTTGCATATAGATATCTTCGTCAAGATCACTATTAAGAAAAGCAGTCTTTATGTCGAATTGCATAATTTCCATGTCCATGACAGTAGCTAAGGCTAACAAGACTCTGACTGAGTCATATCTCACAACTGGGGCAAAAGTCTCTTTATAGTCTATACCTCTTCTTTGGCTGAAGCCTTTGGCCACCAGTCTTGCTCGATAACGATCAATTTCACCATTGCCTTTTCTTTTTATGCGGAAAATCCATTTACATCCTATAGCTTTTGCATTATCAGGAAGGTCCATCAATTCCCATGTTTTATTTTTAATAAGAGCCTGTTTCTCTTCATTCATAGCAATTTCCCAATTTATTTTATCTTTACTAGACATTGCTTCCTCATAAGAAACTGGCTCTAGGCTTTCAGCTATCCATGCACTAGCAACATCACACTGTGATGTCTTTCTAGGTCTAAGATTGTATGAGTGAGTTGGCCCACACGTTCCCTCCTGAGTAGAATCCTCATCTTGATGTTGCGAGGATCCCTCACTCTCAATTGATATAGGTGCAATTTTCATCTGAGTGTCGCATGTGTCAACAGGATTGGGTTCTCTTACAGTTACATTTCTACAAACTACAATCTGTCCGGATTTAGGATCATAAAGTCTATAATTCTTAGAAGTATGCTCATATCCAACGAATATCATTTTCTTAGTTTTACTATCCCATTTTGACCTAAATTGTTTAGGTATATTAGCATAGGCTTCAGAACCAAAGATTTTGAAATGTTTGAAAGTTGACTTTCTGCCACTCCAAAGTTCAAGAGGAGTTTTCTCGTTATTTGAAAGTGTTCTATTAAGAACATAGACAGCTGTGTTAACAGCTTCTGCCCACAGATTCTTTTCTAGCCCTGAGTCATGTAGCATTGATCGACTAAGTCCTAAAATAGTCCTTAAATCTCTTTCAACAAAGCCATTCTGTTGGGGCGTATAAGGAGCAGATCTTTCATGAATTATGCCATTCTTTCTTAAATAATCTAAAAACGATTGATTGACATATTCAGTTCCATTATCAGTTCTGAAAATTTTAACTGATCTGCCAAACTGATTTTTAATTAGGGCATCAAATTCTTTGAATTTAGTGAACACATCACTTTTATGCCTTATAAAGTAAACAACTCTGTATGCACTTTGATCATCTTTAAAAAGAAGAAAGTAATTTGAACCTCCTAATGACTGAGATTCCATTGGGCCACAAAGGTCAGAATGAATTAATTCACCTACCTCATACTGTTGTTTATTCTCGATGGAGCGGGATGATTGGCATTGTTGTTTTCCGTACTTACAGGCCTCGCAAAAGAAATCCTTTTCTTCTCTCAGCTTAAGATCACTAAACTGTCCATTTTTGGCCATCATCCTGATTGTGTCCACATTGATGTGTCCTAATCGACGATGCCACCATGTGAGAGAGTACGCATTTGCAGTATTGGCTTCAGCTTCATGTGTTACCTTGAAGAGCATTGTGTACAAGTTATTTGATCCTTTAGTTCCACAGGCAACTTTCTTGTCATTCATGAAGATATTACAGATTTCCTTTTCTGTTATTATTTTATTTCCCAAATTTGTTGCTGCTCCGGCAGAGAAGAGATTTTTATGAATTTCTGGCACATATAACACATTCTTTAATATTCCTTTTGTCCATTCACCGTCAACATAACATGAGATCAAAATGGTTCCCTTTCCAGAAGCATTGATGACATGGTTATCTCCTAGCTTGACTTGGTATTCTTCATCAAGTTCATTGAATTCTGAAAACCAGTCTATTCGATTTGTCATGTGCTCGGATGCACCACTGTCGAGGTACCACACATCTTTGATTGAAGACAAAACCTCATTTTCACAAATGAATGCACTCCTTCCACTGTCTTCATGTTTTCTTGATCTATTCATGTCTCTGTTTTCTGGTTGAAGAGAGTTCTTATTTTTCTGCTTTTGGTCTCTCAGTCTATTTCTACATTCTGCCCAAAAATGACCAGGTCTTTTGCAATAGTTGCATGTTTTGTTTTTCTTCCATTTGTAGTTAGCTGTTGCCTTAAAAGCTGTTGCATCATCTTGTTGATCTTTCTGATCCAACCTTATTTCTTCTTGAAGAAGTCTTGCAATCAAATTTTCTTTTGTTTGCTCTGTTTGTGTGACAGAATCCCAAGCAGTTAAAAAATGAGCATATTTAGATGGCAAAGATCCAAGTACTTTTGCCATGAAAGCAGCTTCACTCACTTTTTCTCCTATTTCACAGAGCTGTTTAATCAACCCTTCAATTTTGGATATGTGCTTTGACATAGCATCCTTTTCATTCATTTTATAGCTATAAAATTGTTGTTGAATAGCCAGCAAACTTGTAGTAGATCTCTGCTCATAAATGGACTTGAGCCTTGTCCACTGTTTCTGAGCAGTATCACATGTAATTAGATGTTCCAATTGCTTGAAAACAATGGCCGTCGAGATTATGACCATTGCTTTATCATTCCTTTTATTCCAAGCTACCTTTTGGGATTCTTCTTCAGGCTTAACATCTATGCCTTCCACTAAATCCAATAATCCTTGTTGACGTAAAATTATTTCTATTTGGTATTTCCAAATTTGATAATTTGTCCCATCAAACTTATTTACCATATATTCAAACCTATCCGACATTTTGAAACGATATTACACTATTACCGAAAATTTTCAAAACGTGGGGTAATTTCTTAAGCCTAGTTGCGAGCTTATGGCGTCGTCAATAGGAAGAAATATTTGAATATTCACTTACTTGCTTTATTTAATTATTTTCTTCTCTTATTCCGCGCAGTGGAAGCGTGCTGGGCCCATAACCTTTTGTGGTAAGCAGATAAAAGAGGAGAAAATGTATTTAAAGTAAGTATTTATTAGGTAAAAGATAAGACGTTATACAAAACAAAACAACTACATGGGGAAGATTAGTGTGGCTTGTTTTTGTCTGTGGCTCCTCCAGGCGGTGGCGCCAGGAACTAAAATGACGTCACGTGTCGTCTTGCTTTCACTCTTCAACAATGGTCTAAACCGTTGATTTTCGACCTCTACGACCCAGGTTCGATTCTCGCATTGGGCACTTTTTTTCTGATTAAAAAAAATGGCCACGGTTCTTGCAAAATTCCAATTCCACCAGCGAGTGCAAGTAACCAAACGGGGCTCTGGCAAATTTGTAAGTGCAAAATTCGAACTGCTTTTCACATGTGTAGACATGTGGTGCACTTACAGTAAAAGTAGTCGCCTACTTCTACCCACCATGATTATCATGGCCTGTACCACGTGTACTAGGGATAAGCAAAAAATAAAAAATACACAAATTCTAATCACCATTGAACTATTTTAACCCACATTTCTCAACTATATACTTCTATTGAACACAATCAGTCTAGTATGTTATACATTGGTCTACCATTGACGCCACTGTCAGAATTGTCTGAGAATTGTAATAAGAGCAGGTATAGAGAGGTCTCGAGAGATGCTATAGATAGTTCAAAAAGGATTTCCTGAGGATAATGGACATTTTCAAGACGGATTGTTCTAGGAAGAATATGGGGGCGTAGATCGATCCAATGGATTTAAAATCAATTATTTGCTCCCAAGGTACATTTACTTATTCATAGGTTCTACGTATATACATATTGGCATGTAATACTCTGGTCTGTTTGTCTACTTGGTGAATCATCATCTGTTCCGTGACATCAACGCTTTATTTGTAAATATTATATATAGTATATTTTAAACTGTATAATAATGACACTTTTAGCATATTTCACATATCTTCCAATTGGTTAGAGCCGATACTTTATAAGATCCTACCCTTCTATTAAAATGTACACTGTTCCTATTTGCTACCACCCCCATATTTTGTATATATGCTATATCTTTATTGATACAACCTGTACACACCAAATATATTTAAACTGAAAATGGTGACGTCAAAATAAAAAGCCAAAGAGTGGTCAGCTGGTGGCAGAAGGAGAGGAAATAGAGAGGGGCTTTTTATAGACGACCCCTGTAAACAGGACAGGGTTTTAGCAGTGGGTCAGGGCGGTATGTTCTACAGTGTGTCCATCGGCAGACCGCTTCTGTCTCTCTCGGTCTCTCTCCCCGTGTCTCGTTGTTAGAAATCCAAGTTTGTGTCATGGCCTCTGTCCCGTGGGCTGTCCCCGATCACTCTCGGTGCTAACATCTAACCCTGCCTCTGCTTCTTGTTGTCCGCGTGTGGGAAGAACATCAACACTCGCCTCACGTACACGACTGCCAGTTTATCCATACGTCGACAGGATCATTTGCAACAATATTACATATATATACATGTGAAAAAATAGAACAAATGTGAAAATGTACTGGGATAAGGTCAATGAATTAAGAAAAAAAAAACATCTCCTTATCGTGCCATCAGCAACTTTCAGTTGCACAATAAGGAGATGCCTTTTTATCTTTATATAAATCTTTATAATAAAAATGGTATATCCTGACCAGAAGCACATGTGCTTTACAGAAGGCGCTCTGCCTTCTGTAAAGCACATGTGCTTCTGGTCAGGATATGCCATTTTTATTATTGATTTCAACACCTAACCTTTTTATCTTTTATTTTTTCTTTCGTTTTTTCATAAATATTTATATATACAAGTATACATATATTAAAAACAAAATTGTCATTTCCTGACCGCTCACATGAGTATTTTAGATGGCAGAGCTCATGTAAGAGAATCCCTTAGAATGTTAAATCAAAGAAGTTTAACTGTAATGAATAAACCTTGCTGCAGAGTATTTGAATATTTCCTATTTTACATAAATAGAGATGTTTACATGAGCTGTATGTAATTAGACACACAGACACCAATCTGTTATCTAAATAACAGGGAGATAGGCTGCACAATCTATCAACACACTTTGTCATGACATTATTCTCAATGGAGCATCTCATTTCCTGGACCTGTGCCAAATTACCTGATTGGTCGCCGATTTATAACCCCTCCAGCCAATAGGAAAGCACCTTTGTTAAGTGTTTTAACAGGTAAACTTTCTGATGAGGCACAATTTGGATTATAGATTATAAACACAAGGTAATAAGACCTAATCTAAATAAAAAAAATAGCGTGTGACGTTTCGGTAACAGCGTTGTTACCATCTTCAGACAAAAGTAAAATTGCTGTGGTAAAATTTCTCATTCAGTACTTCTGTCTGAAGATGGTAACAATGCTCTTATCGAAACATCACACACTATTTATTTATTTGGATTTGTTCTTGTTACCTTTTATAGGTAAACTCTGTGTTTTAAACCGAAACTTATAACATTTGTTTATATAGATTAAACATGGGGTCGACAATCTTTTGAGTTGGAAGAGTCCAAAAATTACAATTTACAAAAACAGATTAATTTTTAACACTTTGCCAAATGTTTTAATTTTTGTTCGCTCCTAACGATGACAAAATAATTTTTGTCGAAACGTCGAGGTAATAAAAAGGATTTACTGGCCGAAGTATCTTTAATTTGAAGAACCATGAATGCCGGCCAGGCAGCCTCTATCTTTACGACAATTTACAAAATTTCAGAGCCACAAAATGTTTTTATTACCAACGATAAATAGTATATTCTCGCTTAAAAAGGTATTTGTTTAAAGAACTATATGAATCGCCGTAGCTTCACATTCAAAGAGGGGCATGTTGCTCGCCAGCCGCAGTTTGCTGACCCCTGAACTAAACGAATGATCTGATAATATAAATTCTGCCAGAGTTGTTTTATTAATTCGAAAGTTTAATTTTTAAAATTTCAAATATAAATTATCAATATATCAATATTATCCTCCAGCTATGGATTTGCATCTCTTAAATTATCCTCTATGATTATTATTTTTTCACAAATAGTTAAATTACTCATTTGCATGTGTTTTTTTCTATATTTATGTAAATAATATGTGTATATATATTCACTACAGCCATCAGTATCGTTCATAGTGTCGTTTTATCTTGCCTGTTGAAGGGCTTTTGCCCGAAAGCTTGCGTCGTCGAGATAATTAAAGAAACTTGTCTTCTTTCATTTTGTTAATCGCTACAATATAGTCTCTATTAATTATAAGACCATAACGTCCCATCTATATATAAGAAGCATTAAAACACGAATGTTTCTTTTTTAAATAAAAAACAAACTTCTACTGTCCTTACTGCGATTAAAAATATTGGGAGGACTTGGCTCATCAGTGGTGAACCCTCTTAGCGTCTTCGCCAATTTAATCTTCCAGACTGCTTCTCTGGAGCTCTAATACTGTATTGGACGATGCTGCTTATATATGCTACACTGAAGAGTAGAATCTTGGAAATGTTTTTTAAGCCAACTATGGACATAAGCTTTTAGGACAGTAGAATTACATATAAATATTTGAATTAAGCGATGCTCTTCCGCAAACAATAAGTACAAGGCCATTTACATCTTGTTCTTATAGTCTCTATTATCTATTATGGGGAGAGGGGGGTTTAGATCCCAATATAATTAATCGACCGTACCTAATTTTACATATATATGTCATAATATATACTCTTCCAGGAATAATAAAGCAAACCTAGAGCCAGCCCAGAGAGAGACGGGATGTAAAGTCTGGTCACTTGAGACAGCAGCGACATTCCAAGGGGCGGCAAATGGGGCCCGTCCGTTAACACCTTGGGACTTTTAAAACAGTTGGGAATTGTGTGCGACTCGAACGGCCGCCCGGCTTTGCCGGGCCCGTCTCTCCCTCTCTCTCTCTCTCTCTCTGGTTGTCTGGGTTTCTCTTCCAACTTGTGGTGTGATTATTTCTCTTCCCCCACCTTATTATATTGTTACATAAATATGTAATAATTTATCATTAATTTAGAATTAATATGTATACACAAAATTATTTACAATTACACTGTTGTATATAAATCTCTCTCTCTCTCTCTCTCTCGGGGCACGACGCAGATGTCGCCCTACGGCTGGCCCTCCACGCCCTACCCCATCCTGACCATCCTGCCTCGAAGCGTGCCAACTATGCCGCCTGTGGGTCCAGCGACGGGTCGCTGACCCACAGATATTGGAGTTGCCGAGCCGTGCGACCCCTGCTCCGGGAGGTGTTCGCCTCCTGCGAAGTGCCCCTGGATCTGCAGGCCTGGCTGTTCGGCGTCGGCCTCCATCCCGAGGCTATGAAACTCACAAGTGTGGCGAAGGCTACCATCTACAAGTACCATCTTGGTCTTGAGTTGGGTAATGCCAGCCATCACCTCGACCTGCCCACTCTGTGGGAAAGAACTCTCGCAGTCCATCGGTGGCGGAGTCTTTCTCGCGGTGGACGCCACCAATGAAGACCTTGTATATATATTTATATATATATGTATATTTTTCATCTATTATATCTATTTATTCATATATCTATCATTATTAATCTTATTTATTCATTTTATGTATTTAACCTATATAATCTTATATGTACTTTGAAATAAAGTAGTTTCAATCTCAATCTCTCTCTTTCATAGATAAAATAATATTTCTATAATATTAAATATAATTATTGGCTGTATATATTGAATGCAATATTTAAATCAAAGATACAAGATCAAATATATAAAGATAACTTTACCGACAGATTTGAGATCGTCTTCATCTTCTTTGGAACAGATTCCTCGACATCAGCAACCCATTGTTGTGATGGTTGCTTGGTTTCCTGGGTAAAATAATGAATCCAGGTCTCATCGGCGCTCACAACTCAAGAAAATCTTTTGGATCTCGTTTAAATTGTTCCAAACAGTTGAAAGTGTAATCTGCTTTTTGGCCACCTATCGCGGCACCCATTGGGCCGATAACTTTTTTTTCCAATCTTCAAAGTTTTGAATATCGTTCTCCCATTGAAAAAATATGGGCTCTGCTACTTCACGCACTTTTGTTCGTCGAACTGAGAGAATCATCTTTCAAATATGTGGGAAATCTCAAACGCAACGAAAAAAATTATAGGTTTCACAGGAAGTATAGTTAATATTTTAAACACCACCGGATTTCAATGGCTGAATTTCTGCACAGACTATAGAACATTACAAAGAGAAATTCCCTACATAATCAGGACTGCAATAGATCAATCTCTGCAAAAGGATCACATAAGAATAATAAATTCAAGACTATACCCCCACTATAAAAACATCTGCTCAACTCCGTTACCGGAACACTATCTGTCCAGCGATTTCCCGCTCCGGGTCAAACGGTGTATTGCCGGACTGAGAATCCTCTCGGTGCTCTTTACTGATGATCGCCCCAGAATATTTAAAACAGACGGTTGGACATGCAATATTTGCGGGACAAGAATGGAGCCGGGGCTACATCACCATATACTCTCATGACTCTCATATACTCTGAAAGACGAACGAGAAGTGCTCCTCAGTGAAATAGGCCTTGAGGGACTCTCTTTGGAGCTCCTGTTGAATGAGGTGGTGAGAAACAGAGCTGGAGCGTTTGCGTTGTTCAAATTTTGGAAGACGGCTGAAGAGAAAAGGAAGCTATATACATAATCTAATTGATGTAAATAATTATATGTAAATAATCTTTGTCAGGACTAGAATGACGAATCATGTATGGGACTTTGATTCCAGTAAAAGGCTTGTTGCTGCTGTTGTACGAGGGGTGTCCCATAAGTCCGTGGCCCGACCATGAGAACGAAATATTAGAAACTAATAAATTTTACCATATATACCTTAAAGCCTTGTATAAAGATATGTAAATTTTTAAGTTTCTACAACTAACCTTTTTTTTTTTTTGTTATAGGCTCTGAAAGGGGACAAGAAACACGAATTATCTAAAATGGAGACAAACGAGATTCGTGGTGTAATAAATTATCTTTGTAAGAAAGGAATGTCGCCGAAGGAAATCTATGAATTTGGTGGATACATTAAAGGAAGATGCTCCTTCCTATAGTTCGGTAAAAAATGGGTAGTTGCGTTTAAATTAGGGAGGATCAGCACCGAAGACGAACATCGACCAGGAAGACCTGTTGAGTCAGTTACTCAAGAAAACATCGACAAGATACATGATTTGGTTATGTTGGATAGAAGAATGACAGTTCGTCAGATAGAAGGGACCTTGGGTATTCCAAAAACAACAGTGGATCTGATCATGAGAGAACACTTGGGCCTCAGGAAGCTTTCTGCCCGTTGGGTTCCCAAACTTTTGACACCCGATCAAAAGGCTGTAAGGAGAAAGTTATCTTCGGACAATCTTGCGTTATTTGAAGCCAATCCAGAGGAATTTGTTAATAGATTTGTTACCATGGATGAGACTTGGGCCCATCACTTTACACCAAAGTCCAAGCAACAATCCATGCAATGGAGACACTCCGGTTCCCCTCCCCCCCAAGAAAGCCAAGACAGTTCCATCAGCAGGGAAGGTTATGGTGTCTGTCTTTTGGGATTCCGAGGGTGTACTTCTTCTATACCTTCTGAATAAGGGTCAAACCATCACTGGAAATTATTATGCAAATCTTGTGAAGCAACTACGAGAAGCTATCAAGGAAAAGAGAAGAGGAATGTTGTCCAGGAAGATTGTTTACCATCAAGAAAATGCTCCGAGTCATCGGTCGCTGCAAGCCATGGCTGCTATTTATGATTCTGGCTTTGAACTTTTACCACATGCACCCTATTCACCAGATCTAGCTCCGTCTGACTTCCACCTATTTCCTCATTTGAAAAAATCACTTTCTGGCATTCATTTTAGGTCAGATGAAGAGGCCATTGATGCTGTAACCTCATTTTTTGAGTCACTTGAAACATCGTTTTTTTTTTTTTTTGGAGGGCATAAAAGCATTAGAACATCGCTGGAAGAAGTGTATAGACCTTAAAAGGGATTATGTTGAAAAATAAATCATAATAATTTTATTAGTCATTTTCTTTATATGTCGGGCCACGGACTTATGGGACACCCCTCGTATATAGTTACAGTGTAGAAAATACTACACTATACCTACTAATAGGTTTCTCTCTGTATTCTTAGTTCTCTTCTCTTCAATTACTCTGTAAACTGGCGAATCCTTTATAGGACGAGAGGTCCTCAATAAAGGCTTTTGTTGTTTGTTGTTGTATCTTTCAAATATTTCCTCGGCCCCCACATCTTCTTGACATCCTCTTTTAATACCGATGTTCGACTGCTTTTAAATCCGTTCAACCAACATCCAACCATAGTCGTGGATGAAGAAGGGTTCTCATAAACAGCATCCAGATCTTTATTTCTTTCCATATTTTGCTATACAAAAGCAAGAAGCCAATCATAAAACATACCGCACTTTTTCCATCTTAGCTTTAATGACTCACTGAAATGGCTGTTAAACCAAAACAAGCCCATGATTCAGTAAGAAATTTTTGCGCGTGCGCGTTTAAAGAACGTCATTAACAACAACTTACTTTAGCAACGCCATCTATCTTTAAAAACAGGAACTTATTGAACTAGCCTCGTTTATACTGTCCGCTTTATTTGCCCACTGATAGGCTCTTACTCCTTTATCTCTTTTTCATGCTACATAAACAAGCCTGCGATTTTGCTTAGAGGAGATAATATTATCTTATATTTTAAGTAATATTTTTTTTACTATATAAGATATTGTAGGGCGGAAATCAAGTCTTTGTATATCTGGAGATGTGAAAGTATTTATTGATGACGTCACCACGACCAGTCGACAATTATTAACAAATCAACCCAACTATCTACAGCTAGAGAATATCGAGCAAGCAATCTAGGTAACTAAATGATGATTTTACAAATATAAAATAATAAATCTGTTTCCAAATATTTTCATTGGATAATAAATTATTTCTTCGCCACAATATAATTACAGTTTCCTTTTTATATTAGTAAATTAAATTGCCATCTATCGTTAAAATTTTACCCAAATAAATTTACTGGCAATGCGTTTATTTTAAATATCATCAAAGATTATCTCTACAGACCTTACTGCAATGATATGAGTTATTGAATGAGAGGGCTTGGCTCATCAGTAGTGAACCCTCTCAGCGGTTTCCCCAAATTAATCTCTAGACCCTTCTACTATTGTATTGGATTGGTTTTAAAACTAACTTTATTATATGTCGCTCATAAAGAGCATAACCCAGGTCATAGTATTTACAATGAATTGTTTACATTTCCAAAAAGTAAATACAGATTCGACTAGTGTTTTCACTTCTTTACAAGGTTTGTAGCTGGTAGTACGGATTCCAAGGTTTTCCAGGTGTTCTACTATATCGGACTGTAAAATCTTTGTTTATGTTATATAATTAACAAACGTATTATAAGATATTAGAAACTAACGGTGTTTACCTTACAACTCTGAACACTCGGATTTTCCTGGAAAATCTCTTAAAGATTTCTTGAAAAAAGCCATGGTCCACCTGTGCTGTGTGAGCAGAAGAGCTTAAATTGACTTGTTCCAATATATGTATATTCCATATGTGAATACCTGTTTTCTTTCCTATTTTCGCTCTCCACTTCTCCCATCTATATTTCCTTTTTTTTTTCTTCTTATTTTCCATAGGATCATTCAAATAATAATCTGTATATATTTACCATGTGTATATAATCTTTATCCATTTTTACCCCTTTGTATATTTCCCACTTTCATAGGTTTCTCCGTCTTGTAACCCCAAGGAGAATCATCTGTAAGACCTGTGTGTCTTAATAAAGGTTTTTGTGTGTGTGTGTGATATTAGAAACTATTTTAGATGCGTAAGATTCTTTTTGAAATTAAACAATTTCTACTGTCCTTACTGCAATGGAAAAATTAATGGAAAAATTGCAGTAAGGGCAGTAGAAATTCTTAATTTCAAAAAGAATCTTACGCGTCTAAAATAGTTTCTAATTTTCATAACAGATGGCGCGCTAGTGAATCGTATTATAGGATATATTTGTTCGGGTATTAGATGATTTATTTACTTACAAGTTGTTGTTATTGATAGATAGGTTGTTTACATTCTATGTACAGTACTGTGTTACTGAGTTAAAATATAATTTCAATTATATTGCACGGACTGTTTATCTTCTCATTTGTTTTGACTGCACGTTTTTCTTTCTTTTTACCTTTATTTGTTCACAGTTGATTTGATGCTAAGAGAACTCTTTGTTATAGAGAGAAAATAGAGGTAACCCGGGCTCCTGGAGCGTAAATCGCCAACTACCCGGGCTGTACAGCTACAGTCTAGAAGAGAAGTCTAGTCATGGGAGGGCAGATTGCTGAGGTGAACCAGGTAACCAGGTAGTTCCAGGCCGGCAGGGAGTCAGGAAGTAAGGGCAGGGCTGTCGGGCTGAAGTCTTGTACTCCAAGCAGAAGGGCTGTCTGTAGCCTGTGTAGCATAAAAGCTGGCTCTTTGTTATATTTCTGCATTATATGTTTGTTTGACATGAATAATTTAGTGAAAATTAATTGTAAAATATTTTTCACTGCTATATAATTTTGACGGAGTATATTTTTATTTATATTAGGTAATTCTGTCACGACTTCACATCTCTTGGAAGGTTGACGCGCGCGGAGAGAACAAGAGTTGACAGTAGTAACGGAAGACCTCTGTGGACAAGAAAATAAATAGAATAACCCTTTTATACAAGGTAATTGTTTTTATCATTATCTTATATTTTCATTATACGTGATAATGGAAATTCGCTCGGGAAAGCTAATGAATAAGTGTGAAGACATGAGATTTTATTAATCAAAAACCTAGTGTAACAATATAAAGGGAAGTACAGATGGCCAGAGGCAAAGAAATGGTCGTTAAACGGGGTGTGGAGGACACGCTGCCTACTTCCATGGCGGTCAATAGACTTTGTCACATGGTGTCGCTGTGACCACTCCCTTTACATAGGATAGAGGACTTTTGTCACCATTTCTATGTATTCTTTATTCTCGTCATTTCTATTTTCCACAGCAGCATTTCTCAACCATATTTGTTTTAGTCATCGGACTTGTGAAATTTCTGAATTTTTTTTTTTTTTCGTTAACTGCAGAAATTTTTGTCAAAATATTTTAATAAGTTATGATGCATTAGCGCGCCATCTGTTATGAAAATTCGAAACTATTATAGACGCGTTTGATTATTTTTTAAAATTATACAATTCCTACTTCCCTTACTGCAATGGAAAAATTAATTACAGTAAGGGCAGTAGCTATTGTTTAATTTTTAAAAGAATCATACACGTCTATAATAGTTTCGAATTTTCATAATAAGTTATATATAGAACTTCTCAATATATATATAAATTAACACACATATTCATTTTTATCTTAATCTTAAAATTAAAACATTAAAAAAAAGTTTTAAAAAATAGCGTACAAAATTTTTATATTTACACTCATGGACAAAACTTAAGGAAGTTGTACCTTTCAACATGTATATCGGGATTCGGACAATAACTCTGAAAGATATTACAGTGACCTTTATTGAAGCCACACGAGATAACCAAGTGTGAACAAAATTGTCTTTGTCTTCTTTAATAATAATAAAATAGACAACCGGCGATAACAAAGACTTTAAACTTATTTAAGTTTTGTCTATGAATATATTTGATTATTTGTTACACATTTTCCTCGAATATATTTGCTATATAATATTTTGCTCAGCTGACTGAATATTTCCATTATGTAATAAAAAACCGACTCGGGACTGTAGCACCACATGTTTTTTTGTTCAAAGTTAATAAGTGAAAGGGAAAATTGGATCAAATCATCTTACCCTGGAGGCTCTACTATCTAGGACGACAAAGAATAAATCCAATACATTGGCCCTGTATAAGTTCTACAGGACGTAGCAAGAGAAGAAACATTGAGGAAAGAGAGCCGTATGTAAATATATATATGTGAGAATCCTGTCAACTCACTATAATATTATCGTTTTGGATTGGTTGATTGTTTGGATTGTTGTGAGTTGGTTGTTGTAAGACCCTGTTGACTTACTGTAGGGTTGGTGACTTGTGGTGATTGTTGGCGCAGTCGTTTTGGCTGAAATGGTAGGTTTTCTCACAGGGGAAATAACGAGAGGGACACAGAATGGGATTGAAAATAGGACCAGGCGATTAAGGGAGAGAAGGGCTTTTGACTAATGGAGTACTTGACTATTCACATGCTGAACTTAGAGGTTACCTTTGGTGATGAGAAGAGCTTAAGCGTCCTGCTTCTTGTGGTGTCCAGCTCCCAACTGACTAACTTGAGTCCGAGATTTACCTCGTTAACTCTCTATTGCTCTCATTGCTTGAAATCGTCTACGTGGTTACATTTGGTTGGCTGTTAGCTATTCCTGCTGGACTCTGATTGGATATTGGTGCCACCATTGTCTTTTTCATGATTACCATCCTCTAGGAAGAAGAAGGTCTTTGAACTTAGTTTTTATTAGTTACTGGGTAATAACCTTTACTTCCTGGATAATGAAATCCTGGTAATGGTTTCGCCCCAGTTCGCTAGGCCTAGCTTTTATTAAAACTTTTTGGATCATACATTGCATATATTGTGGTGGGGTTACATCTTGGTATATACAAATTATGACAGATGCGCCCCCTACATGTGAAGAATTCAAAAAGGGGTAGCCTGAAGTAAATTCTGTAAGGGAAAAGTAATTTTGTGGGGGAAAAATTAATTATGGGTACTGGGAGGCTATATACAAGTATTGTATGTGACATAAAAGATAAAAGAGAATGGTGTTGGTGAAATATTTGTTGAGTATAAGGAAGAGAAATCAAAAATAAAATTTAATTATAAGAAATCAAAGTGAAGGCGCTTTGGTGCATTGTTGAGTGAAAAAAAAGAAAAAGAATGCCTACATAATGTTCAGCTCGAGATGGGGAAACAAAATCGAGGGAAATTTTCTGTTAGGGCTTTTGAGAAATCAAAAAATAAAATTTAATTATAAGAAATCAAAGTGAATGCGCTTTGGTGCATTGTTGAGTGAAAAAAAAAAGAAAAAGGTGGCTACACAATTCAGCTCGAGATGGAGAAAACTAAAATCGAGGGAATTTTTCTGTTAGGGCTTTTGAGAAATCAAAAATAAAATTTAATTGTAAGAAATCAAAGTGAATGCGCTTTGGTTCATTGTTGAGTGAAAAAAAAAAGAAAAAGGTGCCTACACAATTTAGCTCGAGATGGGGAAAACTAAAATCGAGGGAATTTTTCTGTTAGAGCTTTTGGAAATCAAAAAATAAAAATAAAAATATATAAAATTAAAAGAAAACCAGTGAGTTTTCGTTGAAAAAAATGGTTTAGTGGTTGAGAAAGTAATTGGTTTATAAACAAAATTTAAAAAAAGAAGTTGTTATATAAATGGTAAATATTTGATTAAGCATTTTGATTTCAAAGATTAAAAAAATGTTAATGAATGGGATAAGAAAAATGTAGAGAGAGAGATTCGCAAACTCTCTTAGTGATAAAAGTTACATGCCAATGTATCTAGGTCACGCGGCGCGTCCTGCCCTTTTTATTTCCTCGTAGATTTTTTGTCCCTGTGCGACTCGTGGGTGAAAACATGATTCTTCCCAAAGTGCGTTTACATTGTGTGTACAGGAGACACGGGAATCTCGTTAACCTTAAGTTTGTATTTGTATTTGTTGTAATGTGTTTTGGGGTGGTATTGTCTTTCAAGATCTCAAGGTCGAGTGTATTATGTTAATTTGTCCCGAGCCTTAATGCGTTCTAGGGATTTTTATGCAGTTCCCTAGGGCATTTAAGATATGCTCGCCCGATATCCACTTCGTTATCGAGAGGTCGTGACCAGAATCGGATCTTTGAATACAGGGTTCGAGGAGAGTCCTCGACCCTTCTAAAGTGGTTGTTTCTTCCTTTCGGGAGAAACGTAAGCTCGAAAGCTTTGCTACCTAATACTGGCATGTGCCCTCGTGGGCACTTTAGTTTTAGCTGTGAGCAATCTGATGCACGCCCACAAATGCCAATAACAAAAGTTTTTCAATTATTTTGTATGAAGCTTATTATAAGATTGTACATAGAGTATCAGCCCGTTGAAGAGTAGTATATTTGCTCGAAAAGTTGCAAATTCAAAATTGAAAGAAAAATTTTACCTGATTTTTATTTTTCCTCTTTCAAATACATCTATATACAATGACTATGTACATGGCGCTTCTGCCACTGCTGCAGAGTTTGGTAGAGACTCAGGTCTCCAACGACACCAAGCATTTCACGGTCTACGAAGAATACGTAGATAGCGTACTTCGCTTCTAAGAAGATGGTGATGGCGTGGTCCTGGAGACCAACTGGTAAGATCCAGGACTACAGGACTACATGGCAATCGACCATGTCGGGGACTCCGACCTAGGCAAGATGCTGTCCGACTTCAGGACAGAATGTGACATTGAACGAGACGACACCCAGTGGGATTCGTCTGATACAAATAATTAGAAATTTTGAATTTTTTTACAGGTCCTGATATATAAATATTTATAGAACAGAACACATCAAATTCCTAGCGTGTTATCTTCACAGCCAAGTCAGTAACAACGACACATCCCCTCTCTTTGTTAGCTAAATTATGAGAATTAACCATATTCTCTTCCCTGATAATACAGGTGTGTTGGACTTGAACGTTGAATGATTCAATATTACAGTCGTATTGTCAAGTTTTCCCACACACATATAAAGCTTTTTTAAAGATGTTAATGTAGACGATGCTGAGAATAATAATATTCTAACACCTTTATTGAAGCACTGCGTCGGTTGGTTGCTTGCGCATGCGTCTCGTGTATTCGAATGGTTTTTATTTTAGCTTTGAATAGACGTTCTTTTTCTGCTTCCTATCTATCGCCATATTTAATGGTATTTTTTTATCATATTAAACTTATTTATCTTACTTGACTTTTATTAAATTGTCACATTTATCATTGAGTGAGCGTCTGTTGCATCGCTCTACGAATTCCACGTCACAATATTGTAGCGTAGAAATCAAGTCTTTGTATATCTGAAGATGTGAAAGTATTTATTGATGACGTCACCACGACCAGTCGACAAATATTAACAAATCAAACCCAACTATCTACATCTAGAGAATATCGAGCAAGCAAGCTAGGTAACTAAATGATGATTTTACAAATATTAATTAATAAAAATCTGTTTCACATATTTCATTGAATAATTAAATAATAAAATATTTCTTCGCCACAATATAATGATATTATAATGATAATTGAGGTGTAAAACGTTTTTAAAAAGGCAGAGAAATGGCTGTCGATTCGTCTATAGAACAAGGTATTCTTCTAAGCATGGATCTGTGACAATATTACACCACGTGTCGTGGAAGTTTTGACGTAAAGTAGCACTCTCTAGAGAGGAAGGGGACCCAGTTTTTGTGAGGGGAAGGATCCAAAATGTCCGGGATTTATCTCCCATCTTAATTAACTGTAATGAATCTCGGGGGATAATTGGATTCTTTCCACCGGACTCTTTCTATCTGGATGGAGGCAGAATGTCGCAGTCTGGAATTCCCCTCGTACTTCAGTCAGTTGAATGTAAGGATAAGAATTCGCAATAAAAACCTATATATATTACACCAACAGAGAATTTACAGTTGTAAACTTTTCAGCTAACATTTCTCCGCCCAAAATACTAAACTATACATAACTATTTCATGGTACAGTCTGCATCACGCTGACGAGGGCCAACAGCCCGAAAAGCGTTCGTGGTTGACTTTTCTTGATTTATCACACAAGAAATTGGGTTGGCCAAATATCACGGAACAAGTTAAATAAACGTTTAGCTTATTTTTGTTCCACTAGATGGCGCTCTGCCCTCTAGAAATGCTTATGTAAGCCTGGTCAGGATATGCCTCTTTTATTTTTAATATCAACACCTGACCTTTTTTATATTTATTGTTTTTTCATATAACTATTTCTATACCAAAGTTTTCCTTTATTGGACACTCGCACATTTTTATTTTTAAAACTACACTCATGAACAAAACTTAAGGAAGTTTCATATTTTAACCCTGAACCATTTCTTATTTGCTTCTTATAACGGCGGATTTCCTATATATGTAAGACCAAATCCAAATGAATAAATAATGTGTGACGTTTCGGTAACAGCGTTGTTACCATATTCATACAAAAGTACTGAATTTTCAGCACAAACATTCAGCACTTCTGTCTGAAGATGGTAACAACGCTGTTACCGAAACGTAACACACTATTTATTTATTTGGATTTGATCTTATTACTTTGTGTTTAGAACTAACAAAATCAGTTATAAAATTATTTCTTCGTCACAAAGCCTTCTCCTATAAAGAGCATCGACACGATGCTTAGCAGAAGCCTTACGTCCTTAGTCTCAAGGCTCGAGACCAAGTATAGGGACAGAGATCACTTCAGATATCGGTGATGGTTGTCTTCTTCCCATTGAGATGTCTTCTTCCTGGGAGCCTGGTGAGTCGTCTTACGGGTCCTCTTCTAGGTGGTCCTCCTGGTCCTCTGGTTCTAAATAAGACTTCATCCTACAAAAGTGAACTATGTCTGTAGTTTTGCGTCAACCTTGCTGGTTTCCGAATAGTTGATATTTATTCCGATAGATGGCACAAGCCATCAGCAACTTTTAGTTGCACGATCAGGAGTACCTTTTTTCTTAATTATATGTATACTACTAGAGGTAACCGTATATCACACACACATATGGACAATACTTAGGAAGGTGGGAAATTTTTGACGCCGGTCGTCTATATATATATATTTTTTTTTTCCAAGGAGACAGAGGTTTTTCATACTTGGTTATCTTGTGTGTCTTCAATAAAGGTCACTGTAATATCTTTCAGAGTTATTGTCTGAATCCCGATATACATGCTAAAAGGTACAACTTCCTTAAGTTTTGTCCATGAGTGTATCTTTCATAGTTATTGTCTGAATGCTGATATGCATGCTAAAAGATACAACTTCCTTAAGTTTTGTACATGAGTGTATCTTTCATAGTTATTGTCTGAATCCTGATATGCATGCTAAAAGATACAACTTCCTTAAGTTTTGTACATGAGTGTATCTTTCATAGTTATTGTCTGAATCCTGATATGCATGCTAAAAGGTACAACTTCCTTAAGTTTTGTCCATGAGTGTATCTTTCATAGTTATTGTCTGAATCCTGATATGCATGCTAAAATGTACAACTTTCTTAAGTTTTGTCCATGAGTGTATCTTTCAAAGTTATTGTCTGAATACTGATATGCATGCTAAAAGGTACAACTTCCTTAAGTTTTGTCCATGTATCTTTCAGAGTTATTGTCTGAATCCTGATATGCATGCTAAAAGATACAACTTCCTTAAGTTTTGTCCATGAGTGTATCTTTCAGAGTTATTGTCTGAATCCTGATATGCATGCTAAAAGGTACAACTTCCTTAAGTTTTGTCCATGAGTGTATCTTTCAGAGTTATTGTCTGAATCCTGATATACATGCTAAAAGGTACAACTTCCTTAGGTTTTGTCAATGAGTGAATCTTTCATAGTTATTGTCTGAATCCTGATATGCATGCTAAAAGGTACAACTTCCTTAGGTTTTGTCCATGAGGGCAGTCATATAATACTACTATTACTAGATAATCATATATACATACATATACAAGCATAGTTGTATAACAACATAACCTTGTACCATAAAGTGTTGTAGACACATGGCGTGTTCCATAGAACAGCCGGTGGCACGCAGAGTAAATAAATTACTATGTTTTTACTGATAATCTTGGAACTCTTATAGTCTCACTAGACTTGTGCCCTTCCCTTATAACAAGATGCCCCAATATATAAACAACCTTTGATTCAAAACTTACATCATTAACAAGATATTTTAAAGAGAAATAAAATTATGAGAGATATTCACTATGCAACTTTAAATACTTTCCAATTCAATAAAATAATTCCTTGAAACAATATTTAGTAAAATTAATCAGGTCTCCAGGGAAAAGTATTTTATTAGATATACACCCATACCTCGCTTTGCGTCGGTGTTACGTTTCAAAAAAAACACGACGCCAAGTGAAAATATGTGAAGGCGCAATCAAAAACAAAGGTGTTGCCATATTTTAGGGAAAAAAAAAATAAAAAAAAAATTAAAGACTCGAATCCAAAACAACGCAACTTCGAAAATCTAACGACGCACAGTGAAAATCAGTAAAAATTAAGCAGCGACGCAACTTCGAAAAAAACGCAAAACGAAACGACGCAAAGCGAGGTATTGGTGTATATATTTTTATTATATTTCGTCTCCATTTGTATAATATTTAATATTCATTCAAAATCACTTTATTAGGTACCGCTCAAAAAGAGCAACCTAGTTTATGATAATTGAAACAGTGAATAATATGTGAAGGTTATTCACATATTAAACAGAATGTTAAAGTGGGATTCAATCCCGGTTCATCTTCTCTCTTCTTTCTTATCTCCACACTGGGTGAAGTAGAATGCGGCTGCCTTTGTCATCAATCCCGGTTCATGACTCTCGGGAATCGAGGGTGTTACTCACTCGTCCACCGACTTTTTTATTAATAGTTCAAAATCACATTAATAGGTACCGCTCAAAAAGAGCAACCTAGTTTATAATAATTGAAACAGTGAATAATATGTGAAGGTTATTCACCTAATAAACAGAATGTTAACGTGGGATTTAATCCCGGTTCATGACTGTCGGGAATCGAGGGTGTTACCCACTCGTCCACCGACTTTTTATTAATAGTTAATATAAATTATATCTATAGAATTTTATAAAATTATGTAAAACAGTATCCGATTATATTTAACTGGTGTTCTATTGGCGTATCATTATACCAAGTTTTCTCCTGTAGATGGACGTCCGTGCTAGAAAGCTAGAGAATATAAATGTTTTGAAAATATACTTTTCCCTGGAGGAATGATTGATTTTACTTAATTTAAATACTTTATGAAAAAGAAAAAGGCATCTCCTTATCGTGCAAATGAAAGTTGCTGATGTCTTGCGCCATCTATCGGAATAAATATCAATTATTCTCGTTGGTTGTTAATTATTAGGCCTCCAGGGAGAGGTTTCTTTTGTTTATTTACAAATCTCCCAAGCTTTCGGGCAAGAAAGCCCTTCTACGGGAGAAAATATTTTACATTAAAACGCCAATAGAAAAAGAAATAAAATCAAATAAAATACTTTGGATGTTTACAGTTATTTGAATACAGAATCAACACGGGCCTCTATTTTATTTAAATATTATGATTCAAGGGATTATTTTATGGAATTTAAGTACACTTTACAACTTTAAATCATCGATAGATAGCGCTATAAGTTAATGATGAGATTTTAAATGTTGCCTCTAACAGGCCTATTTGTAAGTGTGTGGATAACATTATACAGTAGAACCTATCTGTAAAGGACAACACCTAATTGCAGAGCCAAAGTGTCCTTTAGGGATAAGTATCCTCTTACTGGAGAGTTCCTAAATAGTAAACATGGTCATTTGGGTGATGGAAACTGTCCTTTGTAGTGAGGTGTTCTCTAGCAGGGTGTCCGCTAGAAGGAGGTTCTACTGAATATGATAGGTTTATATATATATATATATGGTAATTTAAATCAACAACCCTATATTGTATAACTACTTATAACAAGATTGCCATGTTGTATATAGAAACACATCTATAAATAATTATACGCATGATTAATCTGTGTCATTGCATCACCATATGTAATGTACTTTGTACAAACTAAAGACAAATAAATAAAACTATGTAATAGATTAAGAGCTGAGTTAAAGCAAGCTTGAGAAGTTCAAAAACGTCTAAAATCGAGAGAGAAATCCAACAACCCTGAAAAGGAATTCGGCAGCCCGTTGCCATCTGGTCCAAAGGGTGCGGAATGCCGCAGACGTTTAAAGTCCAACTCCCCCCCCTCCTCGGGAATGGTATATAAACACCTCGGTTTTAGCCGAGCCGAGTTAGTCAGCAGTCACCCCTTTCACCGTCGGCGTGAGCCCTTGTCAGTCTTAGCCAGGACCACCTTATCGCCATGTAAAACAGTAAGAACCCTTCTAACTCCATCTTGCTTAGCTCAACTCTTATCTGTTCATGGAACTTTCCTACTACAGCTGTGTCTCTTCGTTTTGTGTGTGTGGACATTCCCAAGCTTTCCATTCTGCCTCGACCATGACTGCCTGTACTCTGTGAAAACTGTTAAAGGTCTTCCAAAGTGCAGAGAGGTACTGGAAAACTCTCCACGCCCTGACTGTCCCTCTCGGCTACTACAGGTTTGACCACCGGTTACCACAGCTTATAGCGAGAGTCGACAGGATCTCATCACCGATAAGTCGACAGCAACTCTTTATCACATATATATATATATATTTACCCGGCTAGGTTTCGAACTAAAAGCTTTTTTTAGGACGTAAACTTTATCTAAAGGTGAAAAGACTAACAATTTCTATGTATACTATAAGCTATAAATATAATATTATAAACTATTATAGACGCGTATGATTCTTTTAAAAATTAAACAATTTCTACTGCCCTTACTGTAATTGAAAAATTAATGGGAGGGCCTGGCTCATCAGTGATGAACCCTCCTAACGGTTTCGCCAGTTTAATCTACCATTTTTACCATTATTTTTCCATGGTAGATTACTGGCGAAACCGCTGGGAAGGTTCACCACTGATGAGCCAGGCCCTCCCATTAATTTTTCCATTGCAGTAAGGGCAGTAGAAATTGTTTAATATCTAAAAGAATCATACGCGTCTATTATAGTTTCGAGTTTTCATAACAGATGGCGCATTAATGCATCATAATATAAATATATTATTGTTCGTTTTTTCTAATTTTAGATAATGTTCAAAGCCTATGAAAGAGATTTTATCTTGAAATCTCTATCCACAGGTAAAATGTTCGTACCCCAGGTAAACAATATCGTATTTAAACTATTAAAGAATCCTTTGCATCTGTATCCCAACACCTCATTAATTTCTATATTACAATAGCGGTCAGGGAGAATAAAGTGGTGTCTCTCTATCTACTGATAGACTCCAATCTACAAATACTTATCTATTGATAACACCTATATCCTTACTCTTTCCTATTTACACTTATGGATAAAACTTAAGGAAGTCTTTAATATCGCCGGTTGTTCATTTTTTATTTTTTTATTATTATTTTTTAAGCAGACAGAGGGTTTGTTCCAACTTTGTTATCTCATGTGTCTTCAATAAAGTCCACTATATATCAAATTTCTTTCAGAGTTATTGTATTAAGTGGAAAGTCTGATATCGCCGGTCGTCTGTTTATTTGGAGGAGACAGAAGCAATTTTGTTCCCACATGGTTACCTCGTGTGTCTTCAATAAAGCTCACTGTGATATCTTTCAGAGTTATTATCTGAATCCCGATATACATGGTAAAAGTTATAACTTCCTTAAGTTTTGTCCATTAACGTAATTATTCTAGTACAAGGTCTGTAAAATTAGTTTGAATATTCAGCGATACAAATCTCCGTCTTCTTAAAACAAGGTAATGTGGCAGCTACTAGTCAGCATCGCGACCAGGAGTAAAATCTGTCTTAAATGAAAACCTAAAACCCTGTGATAACCTAGTAGATAAGGAAAGTACTATGCTATCATTAATGAACGCTGTCTGTAGGTCATATGTCACAAAAACGTCATTAAATTTTCTCACCAAATGGGAGATAACTCGACAATATTTAATTAAAAAAGAAACGAAGTTGCCAAGATTTACACCTGGATTCTTCTGATCCATAACCAAATGTGTTGTGTGCTATGAGACCAATATAAAATAAAGAATTTTAACCACATACTTCAGATATCATCATTATCAACTTGGCACCATCTTTCACTGATAATCGGATACTCTTGCTGCTATTAATATATGCTACTCTTTTATATATACAGTAGAATCTCCATGAAAGGTCACTCACGCTAGAGGACACCTCTCTCCATTGGCCCCCGATTCTTGCAAAAGTCCATCCCCACCAGCGACTGCAAGTAACCAAACGGGGGCTCTGGCACATTTGTAAGTGCAAAGTCGAACTACTTTTCACATGTATAGACATGTGGTGCACTTACAGTTAAAGCAGTCGCCTTCTTCTACCCACCATGATTATCATGGCCTGTACCACGTGTACTAGGGATAAGCAAAAAAAAAAAGGGCACCTCTCTCTAAAGAACACTTTTGGCTCTGCAATTAGTTTTTGACCTTTACAGGGAGGTTCTCTATTGTGTATATATCATTATTTATCATCATAATTTATAATCATAAAATCACAAATAATGAAACAAGGAGAGATTGATTTATCAAGAAAATGGATTGGCGTCAAATATCATGGAACAAGTTAAATCAACGTTTAATTGATTTTTGTTCCACTAGATGGCGCTCTGCTATCTTAAAAATGGTCATGTGAGCGGTCTTGGTATGCCTTTTTATTTTTTAATTAGATATATGTATATGAGGTATATTTATTAAAGATGAAAATATCTTTTTGAAAAAATAGAGCAATCCATAAATAAAATCTTTAATTAAAAAGCCACATATTGAATCAAAAAATCATTTATTTTACCAATATTTCAGTTGGCTGAACGCCAACCTTTATGATTTTTTTATCCAATATATGCCTTTTTAATTAAATACAAACATCTATTAACAGATAAAACATCTGTAGAGGTGGATGAAAGCGAAACATTATGCAACTATTGAATGAGGTAAAATATAAAAAATTGTAAAGGTCTTTGTCATCGGCTATTTCGATTATGTTATCTATTGTTGTTTTCCTGTGGTGTTTAAAGGGGATATCGCTGATGTAAAAGTACTTGTAATTCTGATATTTTAATACAGTAGAACCTCCCTTTATCGGACATCCACCCTGTTAGAGGACACCTCTCTACAAAGGACAGTTTTCATTTGCAAAATTGCCATTTTTACAATTTAGCAACTCTCCGGTAAAAGGACACCTCTCTACAAAGGACAGTTTTCATTTGCAAAATTGCCATTTTTACAATTTAACAATTCTCCGGTAAGAGGACACCTCTCCACAAAGGACACTTTGGCTCTGCAATTAGATGTCCTTTACAGGGAGGTTCTATTGTAATAATAAAAATCAATCATTACTAAAGTTTATGCTCATCAAAGTGATCACCTCCTCTTCTCCTGTCCAGCTTTTATGCTACACAGGCTACAGACACTGCTTGGAGTACAAGACTTCAGCCCTGCCTCTACTTCCTGACTCACTGCCGGCCTGGAACTACCTGGTTCACCGCAGCAATCTGTCAAAGACTAGACTTCTATACTATAGCTGTACATCCCGGGTAATTGGTGATTTATACTCCAGGAGCCCGAGGACCTCTATTTTCTCTCTCTCTTTTCAAAGTGGGTGGGTAGCAGCTGGCATTCTGAACAATTTACACAATTCTACCTCCACTTCAACACAAACTTAATTTTCTCTAAATGATATAATTATCATTAGAAATATAAATTGTAATGTGCAACATTAAAACTAATTGTCCTTTTCAAAATTAATTCTTTCTTTTTTTATCGCGATAATACACCACAGTAATCATACCTTTGACACAAGCAACACACCTAAATAACTAATTTTGCTTTAAAATTTTCTGTTTGATAACTTTAAAGAAAGTGTAAGGGGGGCTGTTGCTGGTTGGTTTGTAATTCCAAGCAGAGTCCGACAACAAATTATTTTTCGTAGAATCAACTTTTAATTACATTTATCTAATACAAATTATCAGAAGGGGTTAAATTGTTGTATACTTGTTGACATTTTTTTGTTTTTATCTGTGGTGGTCAAATAACATTTCAATATTATAAAATTTTAAAATATATGTGTTTGATATATTATATATAAATATTTATATTTTACATGATTTACGATTTATATTTAGAATGATGTATAATTATTTTATTATATTATTATGACAACAAATAATGTGATATTAATTTATATAATTTTAATAAAGTATATTTTATGAGCATTATATATTTATAAAATGAATATTTTAATTTAATATTTGAATTAAATAGTTATTGAACAAATTAAAACTTATGATGAAATATGAAAAGTTAATACTGTAATTGGGAGCCGCTACAGGGCTGTTATAAACATTGTAGATATGTATTCTGATGGCAGCTATCAAAACTCACGTTCCAACAGGAGGAACAAACATCTTATCTATGTACTAGAGAAGATGCCAATTTGGCACTTTTTTATTTTATCAATATGATAAGGTATCAATACAATTTGGTTTATAGATTAGAACTACTACAAGGTAATAAGACAAAATCCAAATAAATACAAATAATTTACTTTAATTTGGTCTTTTTTTTTTTTGCTTATCCCTAGTACACATGGTACAGGCCATGATAATCATGGTGGGTAGAAGTAGGCGACTGCTTTTACTGTAAGTGCACCACATGTCTTCACATGTGAAAAGCAGTTCGACTTTGCACTTACAAATGTGCCAGAGCCCCGTTTGGTTACTTGCACTCGCTGGTGGGGTTGGATTTTTGCAAGAATCGGTGGCCATTGGAGCATTTTTTTTTAAACAGAAAAAAGTGCCCAATGCGGGAATTGAACCCGGGCCGTAGCGGTCAAAACCAACGGTTTAGACCATCCTACCACCGACCCCCCTGAATTTGGTCTTAATATCTTGTAGTTATTTTATAAATATAAAACATAATTAGGTACAATTTGCATTATAGATTAAAAGCACAAGGCAATAAGAGGCTCAAGGTAATAAGACCAAATCCAAATAAATAAATAGTGTGTGACGTTTCGGTAACAACATTGTTACCATCTTCAGACAAAAGTACTGAATGAGAAAATATATCACAGTATGAATAATCATCCAGTACTTTTGTCTGAAGATGGTAACTACGCTGTTACCGAAACGTCAAACACTATTTATTTATTTGGATTTGGTCTTATTAAGGAAGATTAAGTACTTTTGTCTGAAGATGGTAACAATGCTGTTACCGAAACGTCACACACTATTTATTTGGATTTGGTCTTATTACCTTGTTTTATAATCTATAATCCAAATTGTGACTTATCAGCAATAAGAGGCTAAATATAAATGAATAAATAGTTTGTGACGTTCTGGTAACAGTATTGTTACCAAAAATGTCACACACTATTTATTTATTTGGAATTGGTATTATTATTTTGTGCTTTTAAATATAAAAAAAAACATCTTTCTAGTGTCCTTACTGCAATTTAACGCAGAATATCACATTAGATACCTGCAAGCAATATCACAGCAGTCTGATAGATTAAATTGGCATAATCACTGAGAGGATTCACCATTGATGAGTGGGTCAGTGGAAGGATGGTCTAAACCGTTGGTTTTCGACCGCTACGACCCGGGTTCGATTCCCGCATTGGGCACTTTTTTATGTTTAAAAAAAAAAAATGCTCCAATGACCCCCGATTCTTGCAAAAGTCCAACCCCACCAGCAAGTGCAAGTAACCAAACGGGGCTCTGGCACATTTGTAAGTGCAAACACAAGGTAATAAGACCAAATAAATAAATAGTGTGTGACGTTTCGGTAACAACGCTGTTACCGAAATGTCACACACTATTTATTTATTTGGATTTGGTCTTATTACCTTGTGTTTAAATCTATGATCCAAATTGTGCCTTATCAATTGTAAGTGCAAAGTCGAACTGCTTTTCACATGTGTAGACATGTGGTGTACTTACAGTAAAAGCAGTCGTCAAACTCTACCCACCATGATTATGATGGCCTGTACCACATGTACTAGGGATAAGCAAAAAAAAACCATTGATGAGCCAAAGCATCCCAAATATTTTTTCATAGGAAATGAAAACATTAAGACATGAATGTTTCTTTCATACATAAATCAAACTTCTGCTGTCCTTAAAATGATGAAAATATATTGGAAGGGTTTGGCTCATCAGTGATTAACCCTGCCAGCGGTTTCGCCAAACTACCAAACCACTTCTTTGGAGCTCTAATTGTGTAGTGAATCATTCTGCTTATATATGCTACACTGAATGCTATACCATTTCTGAGATTCCACCCTTCAGTGTAGCCTGATTAAGCAGAATGATTCAATACAGTATTAGAGATCTAATGAAGCTGTCTGTTAGTTTGCCGAAACCGCTGGGAGGGTTCACCACTTATGAGCCAAGTCCTCCCAATATTTTTTCATCGCAGTAAGAATAGTAGAAGTTTGATTGATGTGTGAAAGAAACATTTGCGTCTTAATGTCTTCATTTGTTGTATATAGATGGCACATTATTGCGCTGTATATTTTGAATGTCAGTAAGGACAGTGGAGAGAGAAAATACTTTTTTTATAAAGTTTATAAGGCACAATTTGGATTATAGATTATAAACACAAGGTAATAAGACTAAATCCAAATATATAAATAGTGTGTGATGTTTCGGTAACAGCATTGTTACCATCTTCAGACAAAAGTACTGAATGAGAAATTTTACCACAGCATGTTTTTAAATAGTTCCTGTTATCAAGTGTGTAAACACGATAACAGATAAGAAGAATATATTTATCTGATAAACACAGAATATTATTTTTTATTTTTTTTATTACCTTGTGTTTATTTATAAAGGAAAAATATTGTACCAAATATTTGTATATTTTCTAGCACATCAGTTTATCAAAATTTGAAACGATTATAGACACGTATGATTCTTTTTAAAATGATAAATCACAATTTGGATTATAATAAAAGAAAATAAGACCTAATCCAAATAATTTATTAGTGTGTGACGTTTCAGCAACAACATTGTCACCATATATCATCAGACAAAAGAATAAATGATCATTTATTCTTTTGTCTGATGATATATATATGGTGACAATGTTGTTGCTGAAACGTCACACACTAATAAATTATTTAGATTAGGTCTTATTTTCTTTTATTAGATTCTTTTTAAAAATAAACAATTTCTACTGCCCTTACTGCAATGGATGGGAGGGCACAAGTTTATAAAATAAAACACAAATTGTAAGTACAGTTAAACCTGTCTATAGCACCCCCTCTCTATAGCACCCTATTTTGGTAAGTCCCAAGAGGGGGCGCTATAGACAGGTTTAACTGTATATTGTGATGGCTACGCACAGCTTGTGATCTCTCCTCATTCATTCTTGTTGAACAGAGCTGGCAGCCTTGAACTAATCTACTTCCTGCCAATTATACCGCAGGTGGTGATGAGGGCTGCAGCAGGAATTGATGAGGGACTGAATAGCTTCAGGACATTTCATTTCAATAGCTTTCCACTTGAAAATTTGCAGATGTTCTCAAGATGTACTCTTCCTATATTGAGATTGCCTTCTATGGAATAATAGGGTAGTAACACCACCATTTCTACAGTGAGAGAACAATGGAACAACTACACTGAATTCACTCACTTCTTTTTTCTTATCTCCACTCAATCATATCAAGCTTGTAAAGCTTGAGACTTTTGATGGTGTCTGCCGGGGAAGAGTAGAGCTCATCAATGGATGAGTCATTACAGAATTCACTCACTGAATAGTACAAATGAAGCTGATTACAAGAAATTATGTGTTGTATGGTGGCCAGGAATAATAATAATAAATACACACACACACATGAACAAAACTTAAGGAACACAAGGTAATAAGACCAAACCCAAATAAATAAATAGTGTGTGATGTTTCTGTAACAGCATTGTTACCATCTTCATACAAAAGTACTGAATGAGAAATTTTACCAGAGAATGTTTTAAATAGTTACTGTTTACATACTGTGGTAAAATTTCTCATTCAGTACTATTGTCTGAAGATGGTAACAATGCTGTTACCAAAACGTTACACACTATTAATTTATTTGGATTTGGTCATATTATCTTGTGTTTATCTTCTATATATATAAAAATGGATGTTTGTTGGTCCGTCCGTCCGTCCGTCCGTTTGTCAGTGATGATCTTCTACATCGCTCAACCAATCGTGATGAAACTTTGGGAAGATGTTTAGTATACTACCGGGATGGTTTATGGCTAATTACTCTTTAGAAATAACCTTTCGTTGCATTTTTATTTACAATAAAACGTAAATTCACTCTCAATCTGCGCCCCTCTCGCGGCAGACGGGGGATGGCGGCGCGCGACGATTGGCTGCCGGCGCAGCACGTGACCTCCCTGCCTCCCCCCGCCGAGTAAATGAGATCTCCCGGCTGACGGCCGAGCAGCGCCCTCTAGAACGCGTTACGATTTTGACGGCGCGGGGCGCTCCCGGTTGGACAGTTGATTATAATCAATGATTACAATGAAGGGCTATATTGTCTATATATACAAAAATCACTTTCAAATATCAACGTAACGTTCCATTCTCAATCCCGTTGGGCTTTAGATCGGCTAAAACATTTTTATCTTTATTAGTGAATATTAACTTTACTGTACTGAATAGTTTAGTATAATGTTAATTCAACATATTACAATTTAGCCACTGCAACGCGTGGCCGGGTTCGCTGTGTAGTATACTATCAGGACGATTTCTGGCGAATTATTTTAGAATAATATTTATAGCAATAAATATAGCGAAATTAAGACGTAGTGATTATATTCTGTGTTTGTGCATATATAAATATTTTACAGAAAATGTGAGAACGTTCTATTAGAATATCTCGAAAACAAAAAACAATACATATAATATAACATATACAATATGCAATACATATACATTTTATCTTTATAAGTGAATATTGACTTTACTGTACTGAATAGTTTAGTATAATGTTAATTTAACATATTACAATTTAGCCACAGCAAGGCGTGGCCGGGTCCGCTAGTAATCTATAATTCAAAAGGTGCCTTATCAAAACTTAAGGAAGTTGTACATTTAAGCATGTATATCGGGATTCTGCCAATAACTCGGAAATATATTACAGTGACCTTTATTGAAGATACAAGAGATAACCAAGTGTGAACAAAATTGCCTCTGTTTCCTTGCAAAAAAATTGACGACCAGCAACATCAAAATAGGAAACTCTTTTGAAGGTTTTTTTTTTTTTTTTTTGTCCATGAGTATAATAGAGTATAGGGTCCAAAGATCTGAATGTTGATAATTGGTGGGGGGTGGGGGAATCCTAAGCAAACCCCAATTCATGATACACAGTGACATTTATTGAAGACACATTAGATAACCAAATGTGAACAGCCTCTGTCTCTTTCAAAAAAACAGATGACTGGTGACATCAAAGAATTTCCTCAACTACGCCTTTGCCAGTCCCAAGCCCGGATGAAAAAGGAGGAGGGGGAACAGTAACAAGCTCGCTAAAAAACCTGGGTTCAGCTGGCCCGGCTGATAGTACCCTGTAAGGGCTCCTAATCCAGGGATACAGGATGAGCAGTGTTTGTACTCCATGTTAGGAGCGGCTGTACATGGCGTCTGTTCCTCATGTCAGAGGCGGTCATTTCTTTTGGAGCTAAGTCGGCCTGCCACTGAGTAGTGCTCCCAGTCTTAATGACAAAGGCAGATGCATTCTACTTCACCCAGTCATGATGGTTGTCAAACAGACACCATCAAGGGTCACAACTTGTTGCCCTAATATGATTGAGTGGAGATGAGAAAGAAGAAGAAGAATTTCCAGTTCCTTAAGTATTGTCCATGAGTGAGAATGAAAGAGCCAAACAGAGAAATCAGGAAATATCATCATAGACAAGTAGACCTTTTAGAAACATTTGAGTACTTAATAGACTATATCATAGATTGTGGGAGGAGGAAATGTAATATATTTAATATAATTTGACCTTTGACCACATGTTGTTTACATAATACTGTAAATGTAACTGCTTTCAATATTATTTTTCTGCGGGTAGTTGGTGTTCTGCACTTCAGGAACCTAGGTTGTGAATATCTATTATGCCCATAATGTTTCTTGATTAAGTTTTGTAATGTTATGGCAATAAATTAATATATTTATATCAATGTTTGGATAGTATTAGGGAATATTTAGTATAGTGAATACATAACAACACCCTCACCCATGTTGATACGAGATTAAGTACAATTTGAATTATAGGTGAGAAAAACAAGGTAATAAAACCAAATCTGAATAAATAGTGTGTAATAGTTGTACATTTCAGTAACAAGGCTGTTACCAAAATGTGATATACAGTTAAACCTGTCTATAGCACCCCCTCTAAATATCGCCTTCCTCTCTATAGCGCCCGATTTTAAATACAGTAAAACCCCGCTAAGACGAACCATGGATATAACGAACCTTCCCTTATAACGAACCCATCGAAAATCCCAATTCCATTCCATTAAAATTACCATCGCTATAACGAACTTTTCACTTTTCAAACTAGCGAACTATCGCTATAACGAACCTATTTTCGGTCCCAAAATGATAAAATCTATCAAAAATACTATGCTTATAACGAACTTAGAATTGTAATTAAAAAAAAAATTAAAACAACCAAATTTTGAGCTCGCGAATCGCGATTTCAAAACAATAAATTTAGCGGCATTGTTTGTTTTGAATTTTGCACTTTATTTTTGCTGTATGTTGTATAAATTTTAACACATTATACTTTTTATTAAATAGAATATATTTGTATCCATTAAATTTGAAATATAAAAATACAAATGGCTTCCAAAATGAAGAAAACAAAGGCATTTTAAAAACAAAAGCGTTATTTCTTAAAAAAAAAAAAAAAGAGGCCATTTTCAGAACTTTTCAAAGTGAAACAACACAGGCAAAATGTTAAGAACATATTAAAATAAGAGAATATAACTTTTCTATTATAAAAGATAAAATATAAAGCTATTAAAAATGGTTACAAAGAGGAATCAACCTCAACTTTTGCCGCGATCGCGATCGTACGTTTTAGGGCTAAAAAAAAAAAAATCCAAATTAATGGTCCCGTGATGAAACAAAAACTATTTTTATGCCATTAACTATAGTGATTTTAAAGTCAGCAATGTTTTGCATGACAGGTTAAAAAAAAAAAAAAACGAAATCTAGACCTAGAAGAATATGTGGGAAAATGAAATGGAAGAAAAACACTAACTTTATTTGAATGGTGCAATGCTTGAAGAATGCTTTGAAGCAACAAGGTGTTAGAGCCATTTTTCCTAGTAAACAATGTATTATATAATGTGATAATGATGTTTTAAAATCATTTTATATCTTTGAATATATATTTAATAAAACTTTGCCTAGGATTTGTCTTGATTTTTAAATTAGACATAGAGGTACATGCATGTTAATGATAAGAAGAACCTATCATCTAATGATTTCTATTATTATTCAGTATTAATGTAAGAAAATTGGTCAATTAAGGGAATTAAAACAAAGTGACCACTATTAAGAGGAAGCCTCTTCCAGTGTGTATGGCTGTCCTTTAATTATACGGTCTAAAAATTTTGAAAAGTAAAAAAAAATAGCCAAACCGTGGCTATAGTGAACCGTGGCTATAGTGAACCAAAAGCTCTGTCCCATTGGGGTTCACTATAGAGGGGTTTTACTGTACGTAGTATGATGCAATTTACATTAAAAGTGACCTGTCTATAGCACCCTATTTTGGTGAGTCCCAAGAGAAGAGGGCGCTAAAGACAGGTTTAACTGTAGTATTTATTTTAATTTGGTCTTATTACCTTGTGTTTGGTGTTGTAACTTTGTGTGATTTCTATCTATAATCCAAATTGTACTTTATACAGACCTAAATGTAGTAGTCAGTAAAAAACAAAAACTACAGTTGGATGAAAGAAAGTGGATAAAGTCAAATTTGTGTATCTCAGGGAACAATTGCAGCTAGTTATTGCAAAGGTTTAGAAAATGTGCAACACAAAATTCTCACATGATCACAAGGCGACAATATCCAAATAAAAACAAGGTAATAAGACCAAATCCAAATAAAAAAAATAGTGTGTAATGTTTCACCAATAGTGTAGTTACAAAATGCCAGGTATATGACATTTTACCAATAGTGTTGTTACAGATATGCCAAGTGTAATTTACTTATTTGGTTTTGTGATTCCTATCTATAATCCAAATTGTACCACATCATTTTCAATATTATCATATACACCCATAGACAAGACTTAAGGAAGTGGAAAGTATTTGATGATGCCGGTTATCTACTTTTTTTTTTTTGGAGGAAAGCAATTTTGTTCACACTTGGTTATCTTGTGTGTTTTCAATAAAGGTCACTGTAATATCTTTCAGAGTTATTGTCTGAATCCTGATTTACATGTTTAAAAAGATACAACTTCCTTAAGATTTGCCCCATGAGTGTATTTGTAATGTTGATGCTTGATCTTCACCTCTTTCTTTTTAACATGTTTTAACCTACTCATTTCTTGATTTTTCAGGAAGCCTCTAGAACCATTCTTTTCAGTTATTGATGTACAACTTGCATCATAATCACAAGGACTAACAGCCCAAAACACAAAGATAGTTATTTTTATTGATTTATCAAGAAAATAGAAAGGCCAATATCATGGCGTAAATCTAAAAAAATCAACATTTAGTTCATATTTATTCCAATAGATGGCAGTCCAAAATGTTCATTTGAGCATTCAGGATATGTCTTTTATCCAGAATTGTAATTGTATACATAAGAATTGCATGTTAAATTCCCCAAATTTAAATATATTACAGAAATATTGAAAAGACTAGCAAAATATCAGTAGGAGTATATAAACAACTCTACAAAGTGTGTCCAATAAATAATAAGACTGGTCAAAAATAAAGAAAAAATAGAATTATTAAAAAAACTTTTATTAGTATTTTTCAAAATAGTCCCCTCCAGCATCTATACATAATTTCCATCTCTTCTCCAATGATTTAAAACATTTAGAAAAGGCATCTTTCGGGATGTTTTTCAAGACCTTTTTCGAATCCGCTATGATGGACACTCTAGTGTCAAATCTTCTTTTTAGCGCCATTTTGAGTTTTGGAAAGAGAAAAAAATCATTTGGAGCTAGGTCTGGGGAATAGGGAGGTTTTTGAAGTATTTGGATGCCGTGTTTAGCCAAATAAGTCAGGACAGATGTAGCGGTGTGTGGTGGTGCATTATCATGATGGATAATCCAATTTTTGGAACTCCACATTTCATTTTGAAGGTGTCTTCTTTAACTGCAAGTCTTCTTTAATTATCGATCCAACTAATGATTTTGATATCCCTGTTTCTTCCTCAATGTCCCTTAACCCTATTCGTGGATTTTCTTTAATCAAATTTGAAATTTGGCTCACCTTTTCAGAGTTCCTGTGTAGAATTGGATGTCCAACACGCTTCTCATCTTTCACCGATTCCATTCCATTTTTAAATCGTGAAAACCATCTAAATGTGGTGGGCTTATTTATATTTTCATTTCCAAATGCCTATTTCAACAAATCTAAAGTTTCTGAAGCCGATTTCCCAATTTTGTAGCAAAATTTAATACAAATTCGTTGTTCGAATTTTCTATCCATTACAAATTAGAAGTTGTTATGCAAGGCGTTCTTTTTACAAGCTTACAATTTATCGACTGCGCGCGCAATCTCGTGATGTGATATACCGCAGTGTAGCTGAAGCCTTCTATTTTTTTAATAGACTTTAAAATAAAATTATCATTTCATTTTTTCTTTGTTTTTGACCAGTCTCATTATTTATTGGACACACCTTGAATAACTCCAAGTTGGAGCATAACATACTTCAGAAAATGATATGGCACAATTTGGATTATAGATTATAAACACAAGGTAATAAGACCAAATCCAAATAAATAAATAGTGTGCGATGTTTCGATAACAGCATTGTTACCATCTTCAGACAATTTTATGACACTATTTATTTATTTGGATTTGGTCTTATTACCTTGTGTTTATACTTCAGAAAAAAAAAAGACATATTTGAGATTATTTTTAAATGAATTATCAGTAAAAATTCATCACACAGTAGGTGAACTATTTGTGTTCAGCCTGAGTAGTGCTCCCAGTCTTAATGACAAAGACATTCTACTTCACCCAGTGTGGAGATAAGAAAGAAGACTATTTGTGTAATGAAAAGCAGAGTTTATTAACAGTGGAAAGGAAGAAGATTCAGTACTGGAGATATGATGATCTCCCTGATCAACATTAATTTCAAACATGTGGTGTCAATATGCCTCACACCTGTCATATAATGGGCTTGGTGAATGTAGATGTAAATAAGGCTAGGCAGATATGCAAATATTATATATACAATAAATACTGTTTCCTGGATCATCTTTCACATCCTCTTACTTCTCCATGAGTAATCATAAGGCACAATTAGTATTATAGATTATAAACACAAGGTAATAAGACCAAACACAAGGTAATAAGACCAAATCCAAATAAATAAATAGTGTGTGAAAAAAAAAAAAAGGCCCAGCAGGGGTTTGAACCCTGGATCTTTGGTTTACAAGACCAACGCCTTACCACTTGGCCACTAGGCCACACACATTAATTATTTATTTGTATTTGGTGGTATTACCTTGTGTTTCTAATCTATAATCCAAATTGTGTGCCTTATCAAGACCAAATTCAAATAAATAAATAGTGTGTGATGTTTTGGTAACAGCGCTGTTATTGAAACATCACACAGTCTTTATTTATTTGGATTTGGTCTTGTTACCTTGTGGTTTCTCCATGAGTACTTGATAGAATATTGATACCTCCATTTCAACCATTCCTTTTGCTGAAATATGCGGAGCTCGCATGCCACATGGCTGAGACAGAAAGAGGTAGCAACATGGATATAACAAGATAGAACTTGGTCCCCATTGAAGTTGTTATAATAAACACAAGGTAATAAGACCAAATCCAAATAAATCAATAGTGTGTGACGTTTTGGTAACAGCGTTGTTACCATCTACAGACAAATGTTAAACAAAAATTCTCATTCAGTACTTTTATCTGAAAATAACAATGCTGTTACAGAAACATCACACACTATTTATTTGTATTAGGTCTTATTACCTTGTATTTATAATCTATAATCCAAATTGTGCCTTATCATTGTTGTAATAAGGTTTAAGACTGTTATAAATTACTTATTGAAAAACCCCCCTTCAGGTAAAAAGCTACTCAGAGTGTTATAATAAGGTTTAAGACTGTTATAAATTACTTATTGAAAAACCCCCCTTCAGGTAAAAAGCTACTCAGAGTGTTATAATAAGGTTTAAGACTGTTATAAATTACTTATTGAATAACCCCCTTCAGGTAAAAAGCTACTCAGAGTGTTATAATAAGGTTTAAGACTGTTATAAATTACTTATTGAATAACCCCCCTTCAGGGAAAAAGCTACTCAGAGTGCAATGGACATATGTTTATATTCTTAAGTGAAATTAATTCTGGTTTTATTAAAGAACTTACAGAGTTATGAAAGGCTGTTTAAAATATGGAGGTACTGAGTAAGAGAATTGGCTGCTGATATGGAACATAGCTGGAACCAAATTATCAACCAAATAATTCAACACTTTTTAAACACAAGGTAATAAGAACAAATCAAAATAAATCAATAGTGTGTCGTTTAGGTAACAGTGTTTACCATCTTTAGACAAAAGTACTAAATACATTCAGTACTTTTGTCTTAAAATGGTAACAACGCTGTTACCGAAACGTCAAAACCTATTTATTCGGATTTGCTCTTATTACCTTGTGTTTACTCAATCAAATAATTTAATATTGTGTGGATTAGGTCTTATTTTCTTGTATTTATAAAATATCAATGAGTAGTTTATATTTATTCCAACAGATGGCGCCTGCCATCAGCAACTTTCAGTTTCACAATATAAAATTTTCATATAATAAAAGATTATATTGCTCACAATAATCAGCAACATATATGTATATAGGGAGGAAGGAAGATCCAGCCAGCCATCAGGGAGCTGATTGGACCATCAGCCTAATTGGAATTTATTACCCCCATCAGTTAATGGCTTGTGGAGTAAACAAGCTTTCCTATCAGATGGATTACAGAATCTATAGTTGCATACATCTGGATGTCAAGTCACTTTGAGAGCGACCACCTATTGTGTCTCAGAAGCTGTGACAGCTCTCTCCCCAATACATCTTGGTCTCTTTAAATATTTCTGTAAGATGTGTAGATTAAAAAATTTATATTCATTAAAAACTTTTTTTTTTTGCTTATCCCTAGTACACGTAGTACTTACTTTTAAAGAAATAGAAACAATAGCCAAAACAAAAATAAACAAGAACTGGAGGATCCCACCTAAGCACAGTTGGTATAGTGGAGTGAACCCAGGAAGAGCTCTGAACATCAGAAATAGACAGCATCAAACAACACTAACAATATTTAGAACAGGCCATCTCAAGCCATTGAAGATAGAAAATAATAACAAAATCTACCCCACTTGCCCAAAATGTAGCTTGGTACCTGCAGCTCCAGAACACATTTTGGCTTGCATTAGATGCACTAAATAGGACCTTTAGGAGAGGCCGCTGCTTATCATAAAACAGCTCGAGGAGCATGAGCTCATGGAATTCGTGTAATCTTTACACAAGGGGATAAGAAACAACAACAACATGTAGTACAGACCATGATAATCATGGTGGGTAGAAGTAGGCGACTGCCTTTACTGTAAGTACACCACATGTCTACACATGTGAAAAGCAGTTTGACTTTGCACTTACAAATGTGTCAGAGCCCCGTTTTGGTTACTTGCACTCGCTGGTGGGGTTGGACTTTTGCAAAAAACGGGGGCCATTGGAGCATTTTCTTTTTTTTTTTTAAACAGAAAAAAGTGTCTGTTGCTGATGGCTTGCGCGATCTATCGGAATAAATATCAACTATTCTTGTTGATTTCTAATTATTCCAGAATTGGCCAAATACCCATTCTTGATTAATCAAGAAAACTTTTTCTTAATTTATATACCTTATCCCAGTACAATTTCACATTTGTACTATTTTTTCAACAAAGTGCTATATTACATATAAGATTTTGGGTTAATTTTCAGAAGTTTTCTCTCTCTTTTTCAAACTAATTGTGAGGATAAGGCTCCAAAATTGTTAGAACAAAGTTGTTATTGTTATCATGGTTAAATCAGCTGGAACTTGAAACCTTAGGATGGTAAAACCAAGTTGTTGTTGTTATAAAGGCTGTTATAACAGGATTCCACTCGTGGGCAAAACTTTAAGAAGTGGAACGGCTTTGATATCGCTGGTCATCTTTTTTTTTTTTTAAAGGAGACAGAGGCAATTTTGTTCGTACTTGGTTATCTCATGTGTCTTCAGTGAAGGTCACTGTGTATCAAATATCTTTCAGAGTTATTGTATGAATCCCGATATACATGCTAAAAGGTACAACTTCCTTAAGTTTTGTCTATGAGTGTATCTGTATCTTTCAGAGTTATCGTCTGAATCCCGATATACATGCTAAAAGGTAAAACTTCCTTAAGTTTTGTCCATGAGTGTAATCATTGTAATTAATTTGGATTATAGAATATAAACACAAGGTAATAAGACCAAATCCAGATAAATAGATAGTGTGTGACGTTTAAGTGACAGTGTTGTTACCATCATCAGACAAAAGTATTGAATGATTCATAAGAATGATTTTAATTCAAAGTACTCAATGATTCAAATATATTAAGTACTTCAAAGAAAAGACAAAAACTAACGGCGATGAGTTTCTTTATTAAAAAGATATAAGCTTGATGAGATTTCAGACAATAACATCCTTCAACAGGCTAGATTATTGTATTCATATTACAACCCGTTTGTAAATATAAATGTAAATATTCTGAATTCAAATCATTATTCTGAAATCAATAATAATCATAAAATGGATATATTGGATATACAGTCAAACCTCTTTAATTCAACACCCCAAGGGTTCAGAGCTTTCGGTTGAATTAAAGGAAGTGTTGAATTAAAGTCAGATGATTAGGTAATCATCTAACTCGCTAAAATAATATTTTTTTTAAATAGCCTTGTAATATAAATTAATGATATTAATTGAAACCATTGTGTGTTTTTATTTTATTTTCATGATTAACTTTTAGTATCAGTGACAAAATGGCATTAATACATATTTTAGAAACAAATAATTGTAACAAATAAATTTACTGGTAATGTGTTTCTTTTCAGTAATATAATCAAATATTAACTCTACAGACATTAAAATATTAAATATAATATATTAAATAATATTTTATTCTAATTGAAAAATATAGCATGGTAAATATAAAAAGAAAATTTTAAAATATTTTTTTAAAAATCATGAGGATCTTTTAAAAATTCCTTTATAGATGTCTGTTTTTGCACTGAAATCCTATTCAGGATGTATTCCAGATGGTCATTTTGAAAAAAACATGCATGCCTTTCTTCCTCTGAAATGTCATTTAATAATAAAATTTTAATATATTAAAGTCATCCACTGCTGCTGCAGGTGTTATTGATTTTGTGTTTAAATCTTTTATAATAACACAGAAATGGAATATTGAAATAAAATATTATCATAATCATTGTGGCTACATTTTATAAAGATTTATTTATTTAAAAGGCAATTATTTGCAAATTTTAAAATAACTAAAATATTTTAATGCTGAAATTTAAAAATAAATGTTATTGTTAATTAGTGCACGAAGCCTAAATCCCAGCGTAAAAAAAAAACAATAACACTCGCGACATTGCGCAATGGCACTGCAAAGTGAAACTTAAACTAACCTGGAACCAAAAGTGCGCGCGCGCGATCCTATCGGCGTTCGCCGATCGCCGTCGTAATACCTTTTTAGCGGAAAGTTCTAAGTAAAAAACATTCAACTGTCGAAATTCAAATTTTAAAATGGTCGAACTATCGGAAGTGTCGTATTATCGATATGTCGAATTACGGTTTGTTATTTGATAGGCCGGAGGTCGGGACATCAGAACATGGTCGAATTATCGCCGAGTGTCGAATTGTGGTGTGTCGAATTAACGAGGTTATACTGTATATGGATACAGTTAAACCTGTCTATAGCGCCCCCACTAAATAGCGCCTTCCTCTCTATAGCACCCGATTTTAAATACGTAGTACGATGCGATTTACATTAAAAGTGACCTGTCTATAGCCCCCCTTCTCTTGGGACTCACCAAAATAGGGTGCTATAGAAACTGTAATTTATAATAACAAACGGTTAATGTTTTTGTATTGTACCTCGTTTGTAATGTAATAATAAATTATTTGGCTTCTTAAGAGATTGTGTTTGACCTTAAATAAATTACAATGCCAAGTTAATGTTACATTGTTGTAGAATGTTATTGTCCAAAAGCTCGCCAACCTCAAACTTTTTAAATAAAGAAACATGATAAGAGAGGCACAATTTGGATTATAGATTATAAACACAAGGTAATAAGACCAAATCCAATGGATTTCCATTGGAAATCTTGTTACCTGGAAGTCTTATTACCTTGTGTAAATAAAGATACAAATCACTGTAAGCGTTAATATCTTCTTAGATATGATATCCAGAGACTCTTCCTATTGTAATTCAGTAACTTGTGTCTGAAGATGGTAACAATGCTGTTATGGAAACATCACACACTGTTTATTTATTTGGATTTGGTCTTATTACCTTGTGACAGTGTAACCTCTTTAATTCAAAACCGACTATAATTCATCACTTACATTAATTCAACCATTTTTCAAATCCCAATCATCCTATTTACTCCTATGGTACAGCATCTGAAACAAATCTAAAATCACTGGAAAGGATACAACTAAGTGCAGCTAGGATTATTACAGGTCTTCGAAATACCTGCCCTAATGATATTGTACTTTACGAGGCCGACATTATGCCCTTAAAGGATAGAAGAAGCTACAATCTGCCAAAATATATAAACAAAATCAAGAGTTATGGAAACAAACACAGAACTTCCAAGTACATACTTAATTGGGAATCCAATTTAAGACTCAAAAAAGAAGGCCCTCTACACCTGGCCAAAAGAAATGAATTTTTAAAATATAAAGTGGAAAAAAATTATTTAGCAGAAAAAATTTCTCCATGCAAACCACTACAAAATGTTATTTTTAATGCCACTTTAAATGAACCCACCAACAAACAATACCAAAATCCAGAATACTTAAAACAATTATCATTAGAAATAATTAATAACATTCCTAAAAATGCAATAACTATCTATACCGATGGTAGCAGAGACGAGCTAGGACACACTGGCAGTGGCTGTCTCATCAAAACCACAAATGGCATTGAGAAAATGAACAGAAGAAACCCAGATTTTTGCTCAGTCTTCAGATCAGAACTTATAGCCATCTATGAAGCCTTAAAATCCATCAGAAATACTAATTATCAAGATATCTGGATTCTTACTGATAGTAGAAGTGCCATACAACATTTGAGTCACACAGGGGAACTCAGAGACAAAGTAAGCAGGAACATAATTGGTTATCTCCAAAAACTCTCAAAAACCTCAAAAATTCACCTTCAATGGATACCCTCACACGTTGGCATTAAAGGCAATGAAGCTGCTGATGTGCTAGCGAAAAAAGGCACAAAAGAACCCTTGCCACAGAAAAATAAACTTACTTTTAAAGAAATAGAAACAATAGCCAAAACAAATATAAACAAGAACTGGAGGATCCCACCTAAGCATAGTTGGTACAGTGGAGTGAACCCAGGAAGAGCTCTGAACATCAGAAATAGACAGCATCAAACAACACTAACAAGATTTAGAACAGGCCATCTCAAGCCATTGAAGATAGAAAATAATAACAAAATTTATCCCACTTGCCCAAAATGTAGTTTGGTACCTGCAGCTCCAGAACACATTTTGGCTTGCATTAGATGCACTAAACAGGACCTTTGGGAGAGGCCGCTGCTCATCATAAAACAGCTCGAGGAGCATGAACTCATGGAATTCGTGTAATCTTTACACAAGGGAATAAGAAACAACAACTTTAATTTAACTGGCTTTAATTCAACACTTGACTTTTAAAATTTACTCCTCCCCAAGTCCTTGAGTGTTAACAATAAAATGTCCTAGAAAAACATCCACTGAATTTGATAAACATCTTAATCAACTATAATTCAACACATGGAGTTTTTAAATCAACAAAAAAATCATAAAATCATAAGGTACAATTTGGATTATAGATTATAAACACAAAGTAATAAGACCAAATCCAAATAAATAAATAGTGTATGACGTTTTGGTAACAGCGTTGTTACCATCTTCAGACAAAAGTACTGAATGAGAAATATTACCACAGCATGTTTTAAATAATTACTGTTATCAAGTGTATAAACAAGATAACTTCTCTAAGAAGTCTTCTTATCTGCTATCCTGTTTATACACTTGATAACAGTAACTATTTAAAACATGCTGTGGTAATATTTCTCATTCAGTACTTTTGTCTGTAGATAATCCAAATTGTGCCTTATGGTTTTTTTGGTTGATTTAAAAACTTTTAAAAACTCATTCAGTACTTTTGTCTGAAGATGGTAACAACACTGTTACCGAAACGTCACATACTATTTATTTATTTGGTTTTGTTTTATTACCTTGTGTTTATAACCAAAAAAATCTTATCACTAGGGGTGTTGAAGTAAAGAAGTTGGACTATAAATTAAAATAAAAAGGTTCCAATAACTGACAATAATTCAATTTTTTCTGATGTCTCATCTTCTTCTTCTTTATCCCCACTCAATCATATTAAGGTACCAAGCTTGTAGAGTTTGTTGATGGTGTCTGCTGGGAATGAGTAGAGCTCATTAATGGATGAGTCAATACAGTCAATAATATGTCTTGGGGTTGCAGGTTGAGAATTGTACTTAGTACATAGTGGAAAAACCTTGCAACCATTCTGGAAAGTCATTGTCCGTAGATGACCTGGAAATCAAATTTTCTGATGCCTTGGGGTGTTGAATTAAAGACTGTATATTTATATGGTGGCTGATTTATTCTTCCCCTGATTAACTTTCTTCTGCTTCCCAACGGGGAGATTAAGCCCTTGAATAATGTATTGGAATACATTGTGTGCGGGGAGGCTGGAGATGATGAATGAACAAACAATTGTGTATTTTAGTTATCTCGGAGAATATATTGTGATATATGTTAATATGGAGTATGCAAATGATGGCCAATATAAAAGAACAGATTATAAACACAAGGTAATAAGACCAAATCCAAATAAATAAATAGTGTGTGATGTTTCGGTAACAGTGTTGTTACCATCTTCAGACAAAAGTACTGAATGAGAAATTTTACCACAGCATGTTTTTAAATAGTTACTATTATAAAGTGTGTAACACACACTTATAATCTATAATCCAAATTGTGCCATATCAAGAACAGATTTTTTTTTTTTACTAATCCCTAGTACACGTGGTACAGGCCATGATAATCATTGTGGGTAGAAGTAAGTGACTTGTTTTACAGTAAGTGCACCATATATCTACACATGTGAAAAGCAGTTCGACTTTGCACTTACAAATGTGCCAGAGCCCCGTTTGATTACTTGCACTTGGTGGTGGGGTTGGACTTTTGCAAGAATCGGGGGCCATTAGAGCATTTTTTTTTTAAACATAAAAAAGTGCCCAATGCGGGAATCAAACCCGGGTCGTAGTGGTCGAAACCAACGGTTCAGACCATCTTCCCACCGACTCCCAAAAGAATAGATAAATTGGCAATATCATTTTTTTGTGATTGAGTTTATTTTTGTATTTCTTCGGAGATACATTAAAGCTTTTATGATGTATTAGCGCGCCATCTGTTATGAAAATTCGAAACTATTATAGACCATGGTAGATTAAACTGGCGAAATCGCTGGGAGGGTTCACCACTGATTAGCCAGGCCCTCTCATTAATTTTTACATTTCAGTAAGGGCAGTAGAAAGTGTTTAATTTTCAAAAGAATCATACGCATCTATAATAGTTTCAATTGATAAGGCACAATTTGGATTATAGATTATAAACACAAGGTAATAAGACCAAATCCAAATAAATAAATAGTGTGTGACGTTTCGGTAACAGTGTTGTTACCATCTTCAGACAAAAGTACTTAATGAGAAATTTTACCACAGCATGTTTTAAATAGTTACTGTTATCAAGTGTGTATGCAGGATACTTGATAACAGTAACTATTTAAAACATGCTGTGGTAAAATTTCTCATTCAGTACTTTTGTCTGAAGATGGTAACAACACTGTTACCGAAACGTCACACACTATTTTATTTATTTGGATTTGGTCTTATTACCTTGTGTTTATAAAAGTTTCAAATTTACATTAAAGCTTTTGTTCTCCGAGATTTTGAGTTAATGTCAAAAAGGGGGTCGTCAATGAAAAAGTGGTATGAATCATTGATTTTCAAAAGCAACAACCTGGAACCTAAACCTGCATTAGCCACTTTTTTTCTGAAGAGTAATTGCATCAATGTTCTCTTCTTTCTTATCTCCACTCAATCACACTAAGGTATCAAGCTTTTAAAGCTTGTTGATGGTGTCTGCCGGGGAAGAGTAGAGCTCATCAATGGATGAGTCAATACAGTCAATAATATGTCTTGGGGTTGCAGGCTGAGAATTGCACTTAGTACATAGTGGGAAAACCTTGCAACCATTCTGGAAAATGTTCTCTTGATTCTTGCAAATGTCCAACTCCAACAGTAAGTCCAAGTAACCAAACGGAGATCTGGAAAACTTGTAAATACAAAAGTCAAACTGCTTCTTTCTACATGTATAGAGTTGTACTTGTAGTAAAAGCAGTTGCTAACTACCTACCATGATACATAAGGTAATAAGACTATATTCAAATAAATAAATAGTGTGCGACGTTTAAGTAACAACGCTGTTGCCAAAACATCACACACTATTTATTTATTTGAATTTGGTCTTATTACCTTGTGTTCTTAATCTATAATCCAAATTTTGTTTTATCTACTGACCATGATTATCATGGCCTGTACCAAAAATACACAAGGAGGGAAGAGAGATAATAAAAATTCCAAAAACATATAATGCCTTTACATATAACCTCTGTCTTGTTGGATGTTATGTAAGTTTAACTTTATAAGACATGTGAAAAATTGGGGCCAATTCTGGAATAATTAAAAATCAACGAGAATAGTTGATATTTATTCCGATAGATGCCGCAAGCCATCAGCAACTTTCAGTTGCACGATAAGGAGATGCCTTTTTAATAATTTATTAGACATGTTTTTATAACAAAAATATACGTAGGTCACTCTGAAAGTTGTGCAATGTGAGAAATCCGCCTGTGGGGGGGGTTATTGGCAACTATATATAAAAAAATAAGTCCTTGCTAAATGGTGGGCCAAGTTTGGGTGGCAAAATCCATGGTCGCTATGGCCGATTAAAACCAGTTTCTTTGTTGACTTTGAAACTCTAAGGATGTCCTTTTCACAATAGCAATTCCACGTAATGATTTTTTAAAAGATCTTTTAAAGTAAGTTTAAATAAAAAAATACTGTTTTAAACAAATATCACAAGGTTTTCCAAGTTTACATCTATCATGTACAACAGTTTTTTTTTAGATGTTTTTGAGAATTTAAAAGTGAAAAATTTGATTTTGAAGATGACAAAAGTAGCAGAAGGCCTTTAACATATGAAAAAATGCAGAAAATCTTATGCTAAGTGTTGGTTTTTGTATATAGAGGTTGTAATATTGTTATTATTGTAAGAAAAGTTCATGTCCAGGAAATTTATTGTTATCTACTTCCATAGAGTAATTGATATCAGGACATAGATTGTTGAAAGTATCCAATATTTTATGTTCGTTCCTTTTTCAACAATCTATGTCCTGATATCAATTATTCTATGGAAGTAGATAACAACAAATCAATAAATTTCCTGGACATGAACTTATCTTACAGTAATAACAATATTACAACCTCTATATACAAAAAACCAACACATACAGGAACTTAACTTATTGGAACTATAGCTCACAGCACCATTTCAATCTTATGGTAATTTTAACCCTTTCTGCTCCACAAGCCACTGTCAGTGGCTTTATGTTAGGGTTCTCTACCTGGCCACTGATAATGGCTTCTGTGTAAACAAGGGGTGGGGAATGGGGAAGCTGGCACCGATGTCATGTTTCCAGGAAATCACTGCTGAATCAACCTCCATTCCCTCTCACGTCGATTTAATACTTATTTTGTTTGCATTTTTTCACTTTTTGAATGCCATTTCTACTTTTATTTTAGTAAAAATGCTGTTACCAAAACATCGCTCCTTATTTATTTATATTTGGTCTTGTTACCTTATGTTTCTAAAGCTATTCAATAGCTTTTTTCTGATGATGGTAACAACGCTGTAACTGAAATGTCCCACACTATTCATTTATTTAGATTTGGTTTTGTTACCTTATGTTTCTAATATATAATCCAAATTGTACCTTATTAAGGTGTATATAAAAATTGCTATAGAAAAACACGAGGTAATAAGACCAAATCCAAATAAATAGTGTAATATGTTTTGGTAAACACAAGGTAATAAGACCAAATCCAAATAAATAAATAGTGTGTGACCTTTCGGGTAACAGCGTTGTTACCATCTTCAGACAAAAGTACTGAATCTTTGTCTGAAGATGGTAACAACCCTGTTACTGAAACGTCACACACTATTTATTTATTTGGATTTGGTCTTATTACCTTGTGTTTATAATCTATAATCCAAATTGTGCCTTATCATTATCCACTACAACCTTCCTTTTTCTTTATTTTCCACATTTCTGAGAGACCCACTATCTCATCAGTAACATATTTATAAATCCAACCTAACAAAATAAAAGTTTTCTTCAATTATGGTAACTTAGCATTTAGAATTTGAGTTTATACATTTTCTTCTGATAAGGCACAATTTGGATTATTCTATATACAGTTACGAGCGTCATGCGTTCTTAATTCTTCAGTTTTCATCTCTGTCACCGTTTGCTTTTTTTTTGGAATGGCGCTCTCCTATTGGTTGGCTACGATAACGCCACCTTTGCCCCCCCACTTGCTTTTTGGTTTTTGTAACTATTGTGTTGGAGCGGGTCGCGCCTTAAATAAATGCATATATTAGTTAATAACTAAATGGAATCCTCTCTTTCTTTTTCCCAGTAAGAGACGCCTACGGAAGCCAACAGTACATAGACAGATAAAGCACATAGGCTATAGTTATTAACTAATATATGCATTTATATAAGGCGCCAATTTATAATTGTAACAAATAGTATTTGAATAAAAACATTTAATCGGGTAAAACACGGGCGTGGCCCGGGTCATTCAGCTAGTAGATTATAAACACAAGGTAATTCAGTACTTTTGTCTGAAGATGGTAACAACGCTGTTACCGAAACGTCACACACTATTTATTTATTTGGATTTTGTCTTATTACCATGTGTTTACATTTTCTTCTGTTTCTTGATTATTATTATTGGCGACTCCACGACATTTGGCCTAATCTGAGACTAAGCCTCTCATTGGTCGTGACGTCACGGTAACGCGCGATGTAAACAAAGGTTATGATTGGTTCATTGTTGTTTTTTTTAAACAAGAATCAATTATTAATAACTTAAATACCTGTGAATACTTTATATTGACACTATATTTATAAAGTACTTTTTATTTTTATTATTTTATATTATCCTTTGTTTACATCGCACGTCACCATGACATCACGACCAATGAGAGCATAGTCTCAGATTGGGCCAAATTTCGTGAACTCACCCATTATTATTGCCACATCGAAAATTAGGGAAGACCAACTTTGGGATGAGACAGAAATTTATTTCAGGCAAAAAAAAACTATGAATGGTAAACAAAAGCAATGTGGGAAGATTACAGAGTATAAAATATAAACATAAAAATGATACTCTGTTAATAAAATAAAAAATACTTCGCTACATTATTGTTATCTTTGTGTTGAGAGAAAGAAAAAATGTGGATCAGGCTCAATTCAACAATAAAAGACACACTCACTTGTCCTTGAATTTAGGAATTAGTTTCTAAATATTTTCAAAAATGATAAAGCACAATTTGGATTATAGATTATAATACAAGAAAATAAGACCTAATCCAAATAATTTATTAGTGTGTGACATTTCGGCAACAGCATTGTCACCATCATCAGACCAAAATAATAAATGATTTATTCATTTATACATTTATTCTTTTGTCTGATGATGGTGACAATGCTGTTGCCGAAACGTCACACGCTAATAAATTATTTGGATTAGGTCTTATTTTCTTGTATAAAGATTTTCAAAAAAATTATCCTCATAGTGCATTTGGTACAGGCCATGATAATAATGATGGGAAGAAGTAGGCGACTGCTTTTACTGTAAGTGTACCACATATCTACACATGTGAAAATATGTTCGACTTTTGCACTTACAAGTGTGACAGAGCCCCTTTTGGTTACTTGCACTCATTGGTGGGGTCAGACTTTTGCAAGAATCAGGGGCCATTGGAGCATTTTTTAATAAGAAAAAAAGTGTTGAATGTGGATTTCAATTCTGGGTCATAGTGATTGAAAAAGAAAAGTTTAACCAATTATCCACCTATCCCTGGCTTCTAAAGATGTGTGAATAAACCTGAACTATTAGGCCATATAAAGTGAATTCTCTAATAGATTATCTCAAACCCTCTATTCATCATTCTTATCATGGTAGAGTAGAACATACTCCATGAGAAGACACTCTCACTAGAAGACACCTCTCTAAAAAGGACAGTTTTAATCTCCAAATTATCAGTTTCACTAAATATCAACTCTCCGGTAAGAGGACACCTCTCTACAAAGAACAGTTTTCAATGGCAAAATTACCAGTTTCACTAAATATCAACTCTCCGGTAAGAGGACACATCTCTACAAAGGACAGTTTTCAATGGCAAAATTACCAGTTTCACTAAATATCAACTCTCCGGTAAAAGGACACCTCTCTACAAAGGACAGTTTTCAATGGCAAAATTATCAGTTTCACTAAATATCAACTCTCCAGTAAGAGGACACCTCTCTACAAAGGACAGTTTTCAATGGAAAAATTACCAGTTTCACTAAATATCAACTCTCCGGTAAGAGGACACATCTCTACAAAGGACAGTTTTCAATGACAAAATTACCAGTTTCACTAAATATCAACTCTACAGTAAGAGGACACCTCTCTACAAAGGACAGTTTTCATTGCCAAAAATGACCAGTTCCACTAAATATCAACTCTCCAGTAAGAGGACACATCTCTACAAAGGACAGTTTTCAATGGCAAAATTATCAGTTTCACTAAATATCAACTCTCCAGTAAGAGGACACCTCTCTACAAAGGACAGTTTTCAATGGAAAAATTACCAGTTTCACTAAATATCAACTCTGCTGTAAGAGGACACCTCTCTACAAAGGACAGTTTTCATCGCCAAAATATCAATTTCACTAAATATCAACTCTCCGGTAAGAGGACACCTCTCTACAAAGGACAGTTTTCAATGGAAAAATTACCAGTTTCACTAAATATCAACTCTGCTGTAAGAGGACACCTCTCTACAAAGGACAGTTTTCATCGCCAAAATATCAATTTCACTAAATATCAACTCTCCAGTAAGAGGACACCTCTCTACAAAGGACAGTTTTCAATGGAAAAATTACCAGTTTCACTAAATATCAACTCTGCTGTAAGAGGACACCTCTCTACAAAGGACAGTTTTCATCGCCAAAATATCAATTTCACTAAATATCAACTCTACGGTAAAAGGACACCTCTCTACAAAGGACAGTTTTCAATGGCAAAATTACCAGTTTCACTAAATATCAACTCTCCGGTAAGAGGATACCTCTCTACAAAGGACAGTTTTCATCGCCAACATATCAATTTCACTAAATATCAACTCTCCGGTAAAAGGACACCTCTCTACAAAGGACAGTTTTCATCGCCAACATATCAATTTCACTAAATATCAACTCTCCGGTAAGAGGACACCTCTCTACAAAGGACAGTTTTCATCGCCAACATATCAATTTCACTAAATATCAACTCTCCGGTTAGAGGACAATTCTCTCTAAAAACACTAAAAAGGTAGTTTCAATTGTCAAAATTACCAGTTTCACTAAATATCAACTCTTCGGTAAGAGGACACCTCTCTACAAAGGACAGTTTTCATTGCCAACATATCAATTTCACTAAATATCAACTCTCCGGTAAGAGGACAATTCTCTCTAAAAACACTAAAAAGGTAGTTTCAATTGTCAAAATTACTAGTTTCACTAAATATCAACTCTTCGGTAAGAGGACACCTCTCTACAAAGGACAGTTTTCATCGCCAACATATCAATTTCACTAAATATCAACTCTCCGGTAAGAGGACAATTCTCTCTAAAAACACTAAAAAGGTAGTTTCAATTGTCAAAATTACCAGTTTCACTAAATATCAACTCTCCGGTAAGAGGACACCTCTCTACAAAGGACAGTTTTCATCGCCAACATATCAATTTCACTAAATATCAACTCTCCGGTAAGAGGACAATTCTCTCTAAAAACACTAAAAAGGTAGTTTCAATTGTCAAAATTACCAGTTTCACTAAATATCAACTCTCCGGTAAGAGGACACCTCTCTACAAAGGACAGTTTTCATCGCCAACATATCAATTTCACTAAATATCAACTCTCCGGTAAGAGGACAATTCTCTCTAAAAACACTAAAAGGGTAGTTTCAATTGTCAAAATTACCAGTTTCACTAAATATCAACTCTCCGGTAAAAGGACACTTCTCTCTAAAAACACTTTTAGTCTCTAAAAACACCTTTTAGGGTAGTTTTAATTATCAAAATACCAGTTTCACTAAATATCAACTCTCCGGTAAGAGGACAATTCTCTCTAAAAACACTAAAAGGGTAGTTTCAATTGTCAAAATTACCAGTTTCACTAAATATCAACTCTCCGTTAAAAGGACACTTCTCTCTAAAAACACTTTTAGTCTCTAAAAATACCTTTTAGGGTAGTTTTAATTATCAAAATACCAGTTTCACTAAATATCAACTCTCTGGTAAGAGGACAATTCTCTCTAAAAACACTAAAAGGGTAGTTTCAATTGTCAAAATTACCAGTTTCACTAAATATCAACTCTCCGGTAAAAGGACACTTCTCTCTAAAAACACTTTTAGTCTCTAAAAATATCTTTTAGGGTAGTTTTAATTATCAAAATACCAGTTTCACTAAATATCAACTCTCCGGTAAGAGGACAATTCTCTCTAAAAACACTAAAAGGGTAGTTTCAATTGTCAAAATTACCAGTTTCACTAAATATCAACTCTCCGGTAAAAGGACACTTCTCTCTAAAAACACTTTTAGTCTCTAAAAACACCTTTTAGGGTAGTTTTAATTATCAAAATACCAGTTTCACTAAATATCAACTCTCCGGTAAGAGGACAATTCTCTCTAAAAACACTAAAAGGGTAGTTTCAATTGTCAAAATTACCAGTTTCACTAAATATCAACTCTCCGTTAAAAGGACACTTCTCTCTAAAAACACTTTTAGTCTCTAAAAATACCTTTTAGGGTAGTTTTAATTATCAAAATACCAGTTTCACTAAATATCAACTCTCCGGTAAGAGGAGACCTCTCTCTAGACGCTACTTTGGTTCTCCATATGTTTCCAGGATAGGTCACACCAAATCAAGGTTGTCACCAATGTCCAACCTCCACTCTGTAACAGAAATGGAAGAATAGTTTTTTCAAGAAAGACTTCTTCAGAATATTTTTTCTATCTCCAGATGACCATTTATCCAATAGGTTGATACTCACAGTAACTTTTACGGAAGGTCAGTAAACTGCTCATAATCCTTTCTGATTGGCCATCAAAAACAATGTGATGTGGTTAGGTATGGTTAGGTTAGGTTACATTAATTTAGGTTAGGTTAGGTTAGGCTCCGAGTGAATGCCAATGATTGGACCACCACTTAGAAAAGGTCCTTGCGACCACTGATTTTATTGTATATAATAATTTTTAGTTGGTTTTTTAAATCATCTGGCTTTACACCAATAGAGTAGAACTTCACTGTGAGGACACTCGCGCTAGAGGACACCTCTCTATAAAGGACAGTTTTCATTTGCAAAATAACGATTTTTATATTCAACAACTCTCTGGTAAGAGGACACTTCTATCTAAAGGACACTTTGACTCTGCAAATAGGTGTCCTTTACAGGGAGGTTCTACTGTATATTCATACTACAATGTCATTGCCACAAATCTCCAAAAATATCTACTTTTGTCAACTACCATGCCCTCTAAGATAATAAAAATAACATTTAAAAACACCAACTAAATCATTTTGTTTGTGTATTTTATGAGTTACTTTGGAAATAAAGATTTTGTATACTAAATTATTATTTAAATGACTTTAATAAACAATATTTTGAATATATATATGACAACACAAGATGTTAATAAAAACATTTATGATAGATTAAAAATATAAGTGTGATTATAAGATATTAATATTTAAATTGTGTAAGTTTTTGATTATGTTTTGATAATAAATATGAGTAAAAAGGTTAACTATTTATTCATGCAATGTCCATGCCAGAAAAAAAAAAATTATACAAACGAACCTGAATCCATTTTCAAAAGGACATTCCCAAACGATTGTTTTCAACTGCAGCTTGACAGCAGATGAAATCGTCAGCGTTGCCTGGATGTTTACCCGAAACTTATGTTTGGTATCGATTTTTCAATGAGTATTTTATTACTAATTTGTTTTAGTTTTTTTTTTTTTTTCGCAGAATTTTGAATTTAAAATTTAAAGAATATTGAAGAAATCTCTATTTTTGTTTTAAAAATTATTTTTTATACTTGGAAATTATATTTATTAATTATAACTTCAATGATTTTATTAAATGTATTATTTGAAATTTAATGTGTTATTATTTAATATATAATGTATTAATTTGTTTCCATTTTCATTTTATTTTAGTAATATGAATTGTAATTGTAGTTAATAAATTAATTTCAGCAATGAAGGATTACACACTTCTGTGAAACATTTAATATTAAGTTTATTGCATCATTTGGCGCATAATTTTTTTTTTTTTTAGATCGAAATGATGTTGCTTCAGCCAATAAAATATTGCGAGTAGGAAATATTCAAAATATACACACGCGAGTTTTAAATATATATGAATAAAAAATACTGTAGTTGATTCTTTGTTTTGATTTAGTTTGATCATTTCTATTTCATCTAAAAATTTTATTTAGAGTTCTGAACGATCTTAGATCTAGAAGGCCATCCATTTTTGGTCGATTAGTCAGAGCCAAAGGCAGTCAGTCAGTTCTGTGAACGAAATTTTTGTTTTTATTTTAGTATTCAGTCTTTTAAATATTTTATGTATAGTAGGGGGAGTTTTCTTTTTAGTTGAGAACCCAAGATCATATTTTTATAACTATTCCAAAATTTTTACTTTATAAGGAAATTTTTCTTCTCCAAATTAATAGTTTAGTTAAGGAATTAGTTTGTTGCTATATTTTTTAATTTTTAACAAGATTGAGTGAAAAAATATACTAACCTCATTTTTTTTTTTGTAAGGAGGAAGCCTCATTTAAAACTATTCGAAATAAATTTTATATAGAAAATATTTCTGAATTTATATTTTTGTGGAAGAATCTCTTAAACAGAACCTGTTTTTGTACATAATTGAATCCCCATATTCCCAGTTCATGGCTCTTTGCTAAGTAGTAACTTTTCAAATGCTACATCTGCTCAGTCTTTTAATGTTATCTCGCCTTTATCGAGGTTTTTGAAAAAAAAAAAATTTGAGATTTTTAAATATGAAATGAAAATTTTTACAAAGATAAATCAAATTACAAGCCTTATTTGATTTTTAAAGTATTGAGTATCTCAAATACAAAGTACAGAAATTTAATGTTTAGTGTTTTTATTAGCTTTGTGACTACAGTAAAATCTCTTTTATTAAAAAGAAAGATTGAATTAAGCCTTTAACAAAATTATCCACTTAGACTGGTATGATTCTGTTTATAATCAAAACACTCAACCTTACATAAGCTAATAGCCAGATAAAAATGAGAAAATCCATGGAACTCGGCCAAATAACTTTTTACGAAGTTCTACTTTGCATAAAGACCAAAAAAAACTTGCTTGGAAACATAAAATGTTAAGGAACTTTAAGGGTTGAAGATGTATTGCTTACTAGAAAATACAAAAGTCAGCGTTCTTCAAGGTTCAATTACAGGTTCCACTATCAATTTTGATGGATACATCAATGATAACTTTTAAAAGAGAAAACGAAAATATAGCGTGGTGAGTTTCTTTTTATTAAAATTACAAGCTTTCAAGCAAAATGCTTTTCATCAGGTAATCCAAAAATATATATATATATGTGGAGAGGTAAATACATCCACCTAAGTAAGATTTGAAAATTAAAATTAAAGCGGAATTGCCACGAACAAGCACGCATCAACACACCCAGAGAGCGAGCGAGAAATTCAGTTTAAAATAAGTTTAAAACAAATAAAATATATACATAATTCGGGAAAACACTTGAGGTTAAACTTCCCTATGCGGGGTCCATGCTATTACAAAAAGCTATGTACTGCGGGGGTAGTTCTATTTTTCTATTGAGGCTTGGAATTTTATTGGAAACCAAAGCCTCCAGGACCAGTCGTTGATATTTTCCGCTTATGTTACTCTAAATACATCGGGTGTCTGTGAAATCAAATGAATGCTGTGTTTCTGCCATGTGCTGATAAATCTGGGAACGGCTGTCTTTGTTCATGATGTTTCTATTGTGTTCTTTAGTCCTGATTTCTATGGTTCTGCCGGTTTCACCAACATAATGTAGTTCGCAATTTGAGCATTTAATTTTGTACACTGCGTTAGAGGCGGATAGTGGGTCCTGCTTTTTAGTACTTTTTGTGATGGGATGCCGGAGTTTGAGTTCGACGGAAGGTGAATTACTAAAATGCGTGTGAACACCGTATTTTCTCAAGAAACGGGCAATATCGACGTTGGTTTCGGAATACGGGAGAACGCAAGTCGATTGCGAACTACATTATGTTGGTGAAACCGGCAGAACCATAGAAATCAGGACTAAAGAACACAATAGAAACATCATGAACAAAGACAGCCGTTCCCAGATTTATCAGCACATGGCAGAAACACAGCATTCATTTGATTTCACAGACACCCGATGTATTTACAGTAACATAAGCGGAAAATATCAACGACTGGTCCTGGAGGCTTTGGTTTCCAATAAAATTCCAAGCCTCAATAGAAAAATAGAACTACCCCCGCAGTACATAGCTTTTTGTAATAGCATGGACCCCGCATAGGGAAGTTTAACCTCAAGTGTTTTCCCGAATTATGTATATATTTTATTTGTTTTAAACTTATTTTAAACTGAATTTCTCGCTCGCTCTCTGGGTGTGTTGATGCGTGCTTGTTCGTGGCAATTCCGCTTTAATTTTAATTTTCAAATCTTACTTAGGTGGATGTATTTACCTCTCCACATATATATATATTTTTTTGGATTACCTGATGAAAAGCATTTTGCTTGAAAGCTTGTAATTTTAATAAAAAGAAACTCACCACGCTATATTTTCGTTTTCTCTTTTAACTTTTAAAACGTGGCTAAAGTATGCCTGATCCTAACTTTTCTTATATCAATGATAACTTTCTTTGCAATAAAGAAATATTTCTACATATTTATCAATGTCTGACAAACTTCCGCTTTAGCATTCCCATTCAATATAATTCATCTGAAACTCAAAGAAGCTTGCCATATTTTAATTTAAAAATATAAATAATCTCCCCCCCCCCTCCCCCAAATAAAACCAAAGCAAGTTAATTTATTTTCCAATCAAAGGAATAAAATAAAAATAAAAAACTCAGTATGAACATTTTTGACGCCAAAATTAAATGGAAGGACAAGGCTTAATGCACAGGAATTAATATAAAAAAGTTTAATTTTTCAAAAAACTATTTGAAAAATAAATCATTTGTTAAAAGCAACACGACAAAGTCGCTATATAATGAAAAAGGAAAAATTTTACCTCAATAATTGAACAGAAAACTAATCTATGAGCACCCGATTTTCACGACTGGGCAAAAACACTAAAAGATTACAAGCCTTCGAAAACAATATGATCATGAAAACATGGATCCACCCTGATTTTTTCATCCTCAGAAACAATGTCTATTGAAATATTCAGTAAAAAAATAATATGTATAATAAACAAGTTTTTAACTTTGAAAAACGGAAATATGCTGCTTCAAAGAAAGATTGCAAATATATATACAAATTGCCTTTATAAACAGTTTCTGTTTTTGTAATTGAACTCTAGGATGAGATTATAGCTAAATGCCCCTATCCTAATGAAGCCACAACTTTGTTTTACAATATATTATACAAATTAGGCATTTTTAACCAAAAGAAAACCAGAATTCGTAATTGATAAGCATTTGAATCAATTCTCACTTTTGAGTCCACCTTTTTTCAAAACAAGCTTTCCAACATGAATGCACGTTTGAACAAATTCTCTCACAGACTTATATAACCCAACTTTTTTATCACTACCAAATTCAGAATTTGAATAAGAAATAGCTATATTGTCTGGTTATAGAGTCATTATAATAAACCAAGGCCTCATCGAGTACCGCAATAAAATTGTATTTGCTACTAGCTGAAACATTTTCATACAGGTTTTTGGTCTGTGATTTTCTTTCGACAATTTGTTTTGGATTAAGTGTACACGTCATGACATTTTTTAAATTTAATTTTGAAAGAAAGATCACGCTTATTGATTATGTTGACAGTTGAAAGAGACGTTCCATGTCAGCGATGTAATCTTCCTTTGCGATGTGAACACTCCTTTGTTCATGTGATTTAGATTTTATTTTACATATATATAAAGTTTGCGATTCTGCGTTTTAACTTACCCATGGCTTTTGTTCTGATCTCGCATCAAGACGTTTTTAATTTCCATTATTGTATCGCTCATGGCGAATTTGCTGATATCAAATATTTTTACCTCATCGCTTTTGTAATATCGCAAAAGAGAAATCTTATTTTTGAAATGTAAAAACATTTTTTTAACAAAATCCCTAATTAGGTATATTTCGCGATTTGAGGAAAAATAAATTTTAATCTAATTTTAAATAATCCTTTTTTTTAACAAAAAGATATACACATTTCTTCCATTATTCTCGACTTTCACACATTTTTCATCTTCCTTGATCTTCCCAAGTTTATTTTTTTCATCGTCCTTGATATTCCCATATTTATTTCATCGTTCTTAATATTCCCACATTTCTTTTACCATTCTCTATCTGCACACATTTTAAAAATAGTTCTTGATCTTCATATATTTCTTTGATCGCTCTTGATCTTTGCACATTTCTCTCATCGCTCAATATATTTTGAAAAGCGTTGGATATATATCAATGAAAAATTTTCAACATATACAATACAGATTTCCATCTGTTGGGGCACGTTTTTGTAACCATACCCCAACAGAAGGCGTATGTATAATCAAATCAAATGGATACATGGCTTCCCTCCCACATAGACTTACAGACCACTTTTTGCCCAGAAACCTAGACAATTGATGACACCAGACTTCCATGCCGAAAGCTGATGCCTGATGAAGAAGACACCAGTGACACCCAGAGACATCCGCGCTGGAAGCTGTTGTTTCATATGTACATATATTCCCCTCACCAAAAATTTAGGTAAAGGTGACCAGAAAAAAAAAATGGAGAAGGAAGATCTCTAAAGGACTGAACCTTATAAAATATCCTTCCCGAGAAAGGAAAGCGTTATATTACAGTTCAAGTGAAAAGGGGCCTGTGTCGATTTTTAGCTAAGACGGAGGGGGGCGATATATATATACCGTCCCGAGAAAAAGGGAGGATGGTATTTCAATCCATGTGGAAGGGGGGGCCTGGCGTCTGAAATTTTACACTATCGCCGTAGCTGTTTCTCTCTTTAGATTTTTTTGTTTTGGTAATACTATATGTTCTATTTCGATGGGAGAGGCCTGGGGCGTCTATGAAATTGATACTGGAGCCGTTGGCCATTTTGATTGGTGTTTCTTTCGGCGAATGAAAATGCCAGCCAATAGAAACTTTGGCTCGGCAGCGAATGGAAACGGGGAGAGACATGAATAAAAGAGGGTTTCTTGGCCAAAAGGCAGATTCGATCGGAGTCGCTCAGTGAGAGGACAGTCTTCAGACGGGAGATCAGACCTTTGCCGGCACTTTCGAGAAAAAGGTAAGCCATTTGTCATTATGACTTAGCGCCCCCCCCCCCCTTTTTGTGTAGTAACCAACCTAGATTTCGCATGGGCCCTAAAGGGCTATAAAGTAACTTCAGGTCACCTCTATCTAAATTTTTACTATGTAAATAGCATATCTCGTCAGTATAGACATGTTCCCAAATTTTAATTTATTTAAATAAATATCTAGAGAAATTTTCTTGTTTTCTCTCATACATATTTCATTCCTTTTGCTTTATGGTACTACCCCCCCACACCTTAATTTTACAAAGTGTACAAATTATAGAACAACCGACTCTGTTGAAATAGAGTTGTGTACTATATCTTTGCTGTGATATATTGACACAGCAACAGTTGCTAAATTACGACTTTATTAGGGCTACTTTGAGGGTAATTATCTGTCAGGTTTTAGTAATGTTTGTACTTTTATGTGTTTCAGTGCGTTATTCCATCATATTTACCATTATACAACATTAAGGTCTTGCTGCGGGTTATATATTAGGGGTTGTTGGCCTAAATTGCTATATATATACAGGGTGTACCAGGTAAATTGGGACTAACTTTGACAGTCCATAAAACAAAAACTACTTGAGATTAAAAACTTGTTTTTTTTTCATTACGTAGCCATATTCATGTAAAATGCAACAGTACATGTGTGCGCAGTGTAGTGATGAAGAGTAACCGAGAATTTGAAAATCGAGCTGCCATCATCGTTGCTCTGCGCGCCGGAAGGAGCCCCAAAGAGATAGTGGATTTTCTTAAGTTGCCCAAAACCACTATTTATCGTGTCAAGAAGCAGTTTGATGAGGCCGACAGTAACAAAGAGGGGATAGCTACAAGGAAAAAGCACTCGCGTCGATCGGACAGGGTAAGAGGCGAAGAATTTGTCAAAAATGTCAAGGAGAAGATTGATGGAAACCCTGGGAAGAGCATGAGGGCCATAGCCAAGGAAATGGACGTTGGCTCTATGACAATTGTCAGAACTATCCATGAGGACCTTGGTCTCAAGTCTTATGCCCTTCGGAAAGGTCAGTTGCTGACTGAGAATATGAAGAATAACAGAAAAGGAAAGGCTGCTGCCCTCCTCAACAACCTGAAACACGACTCTTTTGGCATGCTAAGGTTCTTCTCTGACGAAAAGAACTTTGACGTGGACCAAAAGGTAAATCCCAGGAATGATCGCTGGATCTGTAAAGACCCCTCAGAGATACCTGTCGTGATGCACACGAAATTTCCTGCCTCCGTAATGGTCCTTGGCGTTATCAGCAGTGAAGGTGATGTCATGCCTCCCCATTTCTTTGAGAAGGGCCTTAGGATGAACGCTGACACCTACATCAATGTTCTGGAGACCGTTGTGAAGCCTTGGATGGACATGGTGGCCGCAGGAAGGAAGTATGTCTTCCAACAGGACTCAGCTCCAGCCCATAAGGCAAAAAAGACACAATCGTGGCTGACACTTAACGTCCCTAGTCACTGGGGTCCTGATATTTGGCCCCCTAATTTTCCAGATTGCAATCCCCTCGACTACTATGTATGGGGCGTTGTTGAGAGAGATGTCAACAAAGCTCCTCATACCACCATCCAGTCTGTCAAGAAAGCAGTTCACACGGTGATGACCCAAATGGACAACGTCATCGTCGCCAAGGCCTGTGCTTCATTCCGCACTCGCCTCGAGACTCTTGTAGCTAATAATGGAAACTACATTGAATAAATAAAAACTATATCCTTTTATCTACTACTGTGTCAAATTTCATTCGGATATTTTAATTTTTACTTGCAAAAAATTTCAGTTAAAATACCATTGTTGAAATTCCCAATTTACCTGGTACACCCTGTATATACTTAAGTAAGGAAACTTTAATAAGTCACATCGTGTATCCTCCCTTTTCATCTATCCAAAACCGGGAACGCAACAATGTCGCCCGCCGCGGGGCTCGAATTTAGTATATGTTTCATCCCCTATACTTTAGAAATATATACCTAATGAAAAGCCATACTATTTTTAAGTATTGGTGAAGTAGTCCACGCATCCTGAGATTAACAGTCTATTATAAATCGTGAATTTTAATTTATGCTTTCCGTTTCACGGGCATTTTATCAGGCAATGAAAGTTATGTTGAGGCGGTGTATACCGCATCTCTCGCCGCTGTCTTTTACGATTCACATTGTTTGTGGCAAAACCTTAATATTATCATTGATTTCTGATATCAAAGTAAAACGTTTATGGGGATGAGTATCTTTTATTCTGGTCTTCTCAAGCTTTCGAGCTTGTCCGCCCTTCTACAGGAGAAACATATACAATATATCAAGAAAATATAACGTCGCCTGATGCTAAAACTATTATGATTCTATCTACATATATATATATATACATTAGGAAGTTTTGCATATTATTTGTTTTCTTAAGACATTTTTTTTGGTTAAGGTATTTATACATATTCTACTATTGTTTGCTATATTCTATGAATTATCTTATAGGTTAGAAATTCTATTATTTAAGTAGTTTTATAATAGTTATTGGCTATTACATATAAGTTATTTATATTATTGTTGATATTATTAGCTGGTACTAGGATATATTGTGTTATATGTTTCGGGCAAATCTATTTTCTATTAATGCTATTGTGTTTTCTGAATAATAGAGAATCAATTATAAGCCTTGATATTTGCTGTTTATGTTATTGTAATGTATTCTAGGTTCTCCTAATGCGAAAGTGTGACCTGTTCCTTTGCAGTATTGGAAAATTAGAGACCTATTATCTTGATTAATAACGTTGCGTCTATGTTCATATATTCTATTGCTGACTCTCCTTCCTGTCTCCCCTGCGTATTTGGCTTGGCAGCTGTTACACTCTACGGAATATATTGCCTTTTATTCTCTGTTTTGGTTAGTGGGTTTTATGATAGTAGGATTATTTTTAGATAGTGGACTTTTATGGTGGAGCCTATGTTAGGGGAATTACAGTAATATGTTTGGATGCCAGAGTTTCTTAAGTAGTTGGCTATTGTTAAAGATGTTTGTGAGTATGGAATGTAACATATCGCCCTATAGATATTTTGTGGTTTTGTTTATTGGGTTATTGATAGTTATACTTTTGTGGAAATGTTGTAATATAAAGGTGGTTTGGTATCCTGCTTGCTGGACATTATTTATAATGTTCTGTGTCTCAATCATTTTGAATTCCGTTGCGAGCACCATTGATTACAATTTCTTTATTTTACTTTCTCAAATTATTATATACAGTATGAGAAATGAGGTTGGATTGCCATGGTTCAAATTTAGAACGGTGATCAGTGTTTTACAGTAGTCTACTGAAATGACTTAGCATTTTTTTTTTTCATCATAGCTCTGATATAATTTCTCACAGCAGAGGTGAGTTCTGATATATATTGCTGGATACAAATATCTTAACTTCATTTTAATAGCGCTTTCTATCAAATCATACTAGCCTGTGCATCCAGATTAGGGCTAACATGATGAATGATAGTTAATCGATTTTATTTTTTTAACGCATAGTGGATTGGGAGAGTGGCAGATATATGAGCCTTAAGGTGAAAATAGAATTGAAGATCCAGTTAGCGTACCCGTGAAGAGAGAAGTTTGATCACCCTAAAAAGACGCGTCAGGCAACCGATTTTTTTTTTTTTTTTCATGATGCCTCCAACTGCATATGATCTTAAATATCCTGTATACACTCTGACAAGGGAAGGTTATCCTGAATTGACAAATGTATAATTTTTGTCTTTAGTAGAGATTTCCAAGATTCTATTTCTGAAACATTTTTTTTTTGGATGAAGACAAATAAAACCATCTTGATAGTATTGAATTTTACAGTAAATATTTGCCAGCAGAAGGCATGATGAGATTACATGAAATTTAAACCAGTTATATGCTTAGTATGTTTCTTCAGCTGTAATTCGACACAGTCATCAAATGAAGAAATGGGCAGTACGCCATATCTTGATGCTGGACACTTCTGTGTCAGGAAGGTGTAGTTAGTCTGTTTAATGAGAATTTCAATAATTATCGAAATTTAGCAGATTATCATTGGGGATTTGAACAACTGTCTTGAAAATTTTTGAACAGCCTGAGTAGATAAAGGAATCCTGGAGTTAGAGTGGAGAATTAGTAGCACAGACTGACCACTCGACGCAGATAACTCTAGGGAACAATTATTGTGTTAATCCGCCGTAGACAAGAAGAACATTGATTCTCAGGATATTCGATAGGCAGAATTTTGAGAATTGATAAGGTCATGGTTAAAGTTTACACAGGCATATGGGAGTAAAGACAGTGATTTAAACAAGATAAGAGGCAGCCTTGTGTCTTAAATACTTTCAGTGGAAGCAGATGCCACTGCAAATATTCAGGTCTAATAATTTCCAAATTTGAAGTCATGCATGACGGGTTAGCACGGGATTGACGCCTGAACTGGCTTTCACTGGGATTAATCGAGCTTGCGAAAGAACTAGAAGAAGTGTGACATGTCACGCCACTGTACTAAATTAATAATTGAGAAGATTTATGTTGAGCCAACTGAAATTAGTAAAGAATTAAGAGATTAAGGTCTTATTCTTTGAGTTTTACACTAATTTCAATTACGCGATATGGACGGCGTTATAAGTTGGGTGGAAATGATTCGGCCGCAATGGGATGGTCTCCTGGAGGTGGTACGATCAAATACTACTTATTGAATGCCGGGCGGGATCGCATGAAGAATTAAATGACATCAAGAAATGCTTAAAGAAACACCCTAGAAGATTGGGGATCGACAAAAAATGACGACATGGAAAATGCTCAACATTGTACATTGGCAGCAAAATGATATCTTGCTATTGTATGGACGACCACTCCTTCCTGAAATGTGCAGCGGATGTTAGTCCCAGAATTAGGTCCTTTGAGGCGACACTTTCCTTTGCAGATGACATAAAGACGCATGACAAAACAGCACATGAGCATTTAAACTAACTTCAATTCCTGCCATTAATTAATTTAGTTGACCAATAGCTATAGAACCGCTGGAGACCTCCATACCCTGTGTGAATATTTTAGTGAGAAATGAGCGATTCAATTCTATGAGCCATGAGGTATCCTGTAAGATCAGAGCTGTACCCCATTCAATTTTTTTTAATAGTAGCCAGTGCGAGATATTTCCAGAATGTTTGTTTCTTTTTCTAACTGTCATATAATTCGGAAACTAGAAAACTACACTATTTTGATACAGTTTACATCTATCATCCATGTGAACTCAATATGACTATTGAACGTAGATTTTAGATTAATGAGCGAGCCAACCTAAAGAGAACGAGTTTAATAGGCTTACAATCAGTAGTTGAAACAGACTATTCGCACAATTTTTGTTATGTTCTCCCTCTAGCTGATCTATGACATTATAGATTTTTTTTTTAACAAGGTGACTACCCCGTCGAGTGTATATGAAGGTATAAAGGTTTAAAGGTCATAGGCTGTTGGAATAATAATACACTAGTAATAATTATAGTTCATTCTGATGTACAGTAGAGGCAGTGAGAACAGCGCCTCTACCATCATGGCTAGTTAGTTTCAATACACCCAGAAAGAGCATTGATCTAAGATTACTATCCACCCACATGGATGAACATGTACCTCTCCCATTTCCTTTTCCTTTTGGGCCATGAACCCATCTTTCACCCCTCGGTGAATAGGACCCTTAGAGAAGACTTCCAGAGGACATTCTAGCATCCTGACCATAGTCGATTTATTTACCAAATTCCCTATTTTAATACCTACAAGAGACCAGTGTGCCAGTACAGTGGTTAAAGCGCTGTTGGAAAGCGTAATTACTATCTTTGGAGTACCGAAAACTATACTTTCGGACCGGGGTTCGGCATTCATTAGCTGTATTTTTAAAGGGATTTGCAAGGCCATGGGGGTAAGTGCAGTGAACACCACTGCTTGGAGACCTCAAAGTAATGGCGCTGTAGAAAGGCTCAACAGAACAGTAATTGAATCTTTGCGTAGGTGTGAGGCAAGTTCTAATTGGGATGACATCCTACCCATGGTAGCTTTAGCTATCAGAACCACTGAACATTCTAGTACAGGATTTACGCCAGCGAAACTCGTCTTCGGACATGAGCTGAGGCTTCCGCAACCTTTTCAGGAAGCGGGACAAAGTCCTGTAAGCGAAGATTTGATTGCTCAAACGGCAGCCTTCTACGAGCGGGAACTAACAGAGGAGGTCGAGAAGATAAGAGAAGTGGTAAGGCAAACCTACTTGAATGAACAGGAAGAAGCTAGGATTAAGTTCGAAAACAAAAGGCTGAGAACTTTCAATAACGGGGACTTAGTCCTAGTGGAGAGAATGCATGAGACGAAGGGGCGTCACAAATTTGAGCCAAGGTATGGGGGTCCATATGAGGTACTAAGAAGAGCTGGTGATACTGTATATCTCTTGAAGAATCTAGAAACTGGGAATTTGGATAAATACCATATAGATAGGTTAAAACAATACCATATACCAATTAGGATTTTCCCCACAGAGGAGGAGGAAACTAGTGATGGTAATTCAAGTCAAGGTTCCAGTGATGAAGATCATTGGATTCATCTTACAGGTCCAGCTTATCTCCCTAATAGGTCCGTTAATGTAGTGGTTCCACAAGGGGTGACAACCAGAGCGAACTCAGAAGTAATGAGACGAGAGGAAGTTGACAGAGTTAGTGTGAACAGTTTAACTTTACGCAGGTCTACAAGGGTGAAAAGGCCCACACAGTGTAAATTCTGCTTAGACTGTCGCCACTAACTAGGATTTTGGAGTGTGTACGGAGAATCAGCTCGATAGAATGAAAAGTTTAGAGATTTCAACCTTTTTTTTTTTCATTTAAAAACCTTTTTTTTTAAAGTAGAACTTCATTAGGATTCCTTTTTTTTTTATACAAACTATTTCTTGTTAAAACCCGAGTTTCAAAGACCAATGAGAATAATGTATACCATTGTGAATTAACTATTTAGTGTAAATCTGAAATTTTAGTTATTATCAGGAGTAATAGGTGAAGGAAGGTGTAGGAAATCACAACTTAGAGGGGGGCTATGTCTAAAACAACAAACCTAATAGGCATCCTATGGCTTGTGTTGGGTAATTCAGAAACCCTATAATCCCTGGCCTTCAGGTAGTAGCTTTGAAATAGGTTTCTAATGAGGACATGAAAGGTCAATCTTTCAGAGTAAAGTTGTGAAGTATAGGGACCCTAAGCCAGGGGTAGAAGTTAAGTAGGCCCAGACCGTAGTCGATCCTCGGAAAGCACTTGAGAATGTTAGTGTTGGGTAGTGAATCGTAAACCCTATAAATCCATCTTTCAATAGAGTGTTGAGGTCGGACTACTGCAAAGGGGACAGACGCAAGGTGAAGTAGGAAGAAAGTGACTTCACCCACGGTGGCTAGGGGAGTGACTCAATTCCGCTTTTATGAGGTGTCACGTCTAATGGTCCTTTATTCGCCATTGTAATTTGTGTGTGTCTTTATAGAATTGTCGTGAATAGTCACTTAGTGTCAAAGCAAGGGCAGTTTTTGAAATTACATTTTTTTTAGGTAGGTTAGCTTTCAGATTATTTAGAATTGTTAACCATTTTATTAACAATCATTTATCGAGTATAAAGTATTAGTATATATAGAGTTTGTATGAGGCATTAATTTAAGTTAATAGGGCATTAGTCCCCACTTTGTTTTAATTAGAAACTTTATTTGATTTCACATTTGTCCTGAAAATTTGTTATTATTAGGATCTATCAATGATGATAATTATAGTACTTTGGCTTGTGTAGCAGTTTTTTAACTTTAGTTTGTATGCAAACCGTGAATGATGGGGGGGGGGGGGGTGTATGAATGGATTGGTTTAATGAATGTGTAAGAAGGTTAAAAACAATTATACTGTTAGACCAAAGGTATATTAGAATAGTGTAGGGAATTAATAGGTTCGATTTTTTTTAAATTTTGATTTCTTTATTTGTTAGGATCGGAAGCCTCACAGGACAACTACAACTCTATCTAGTTAGAAATATTCGCTCCCTTTTGTTAGGTCCCTCGTTAGAGGATATAATTTTCCTTTGATTTTCTTTTATTTTAGTTTAGCTTGAATTCTAAGGATTGTGGATAAATGATCCCTATCCCGACCCTCAGACTTGGAGACAGTGGAAGGCGAGGATCAAGCCGAATTTCCCACTCAACTCCTCCTCGCAAGAGGAAACGAAGAGGTATAGATTGAATTTTATGCAGGATGGGGGATTTGTTTTAGCCATGCCGTATAGCCTGGGGTATAACGGCGCGACCTTGGGTAACCGATCTGACACCGTAGTTTCGACGCTTTTAGCGTGGCTGGAGCGAGGGTGTTGCAGACGGGAGGTCCTGTAAGATTGGCAAGTAGGCAGAGATTGCCCAGTTATTCTAGACGAAGTGTTTCCGTCTATTGAATTTTTTTTTGGTACCAGTTTGATCCCCCATAGCTAGCGGAAGTTTCTTCTAATAAAGGATTCGCCCTGCCATACGTTTTGTTGGAATGAATTCGAGCATAAGACCGATTCGAGAGACAGAATAAGTAATTATTAGAACCTTCAACGAGTTTAGACTCGTTCCATGTTAGGATAAGATTTTAAAGTATTAGTTAACTATAATGACCGCGAACGAGACGCCAGAACAAGCCAGTGAGTCAAAGTTTTAGAAGTGTTGCATTGAGGACAGTAGAATTAAGAGCAGTTATACAGGGAGTAGAATTCTGAAGGAATTTGTAAAAGAACCAAAATTTCAGATTGATAAAATTCAAATTTATAAGATGTAGATTTATAGGGTTCAGGTCAATGAATAGGGAGTATATTGGTAGATGAAAGTAATATGAATTTCTTGGAAGGGGGAGGTAGCTGAACTGTACACACCCCAGAGACAAGGTAAACGGAGTCACAAACAAAATGGGAGAAGTTGATTAGTTTCTCTGTCAAACAGAGAGCTCTCTTCATACGGTTGTCACCCTAGATTTAAATGGACTGTGTAGTTTAATAGAGGTCTGGGCTATGTTCCATTTGACCAAGATTCTAAATGACGTACCCATCTGGGTTGAGAGAGTATTGTAATTTGAGGAATCTAACACACAAGAGAGAACACACCCTCCAATAGGATCGGGATAGACGAATATTACCCAGTGACCAACTCGTGATTCCAGACTGGATAAGATTGAAAACTTAACTGAGATGCAAAACCTTGAACCCTCAGCGCACAAATATATATTATGTTTACATTTTCTTATTCAATATGTTATTATTTTTATGTCATATATATTATATTATAGTCGTATACTATTCATTTCAACAATTTTATTTTGATATTCATGATATTAATATTTATATTAAATATTTAATTATATATATTTTGTCACCATATATAATCTTGTAGTAGTTTCTTTTGTCATCTATCATGGGATGATTTTTTTATCACTTATATCTTAACATATTTAATCACTATCTACATGATATGTTTACTTCAATATATATATTATACTCATCATATAACATGGAAGGATTCATTTTATCATTACATATTTCGTGCCTTATTTAATAATTACTTTCACAATTTGTTTCTGTAATTTTTTTAATTTAGCAAAAGTCATCATGTCATAGGCTAATTATTATGTATCAAGATATTTCTTTCAGCTGACTATAATTATCCTTTCCTTTGATTGTATATGTATAACTATACCACACGAATGTCTTGATTGGTACTTAAATAAAGATGCTGGCATGTTTTAGGAGTTGGACTAGTCAGTTATTTCTAAACGACTTCTTGGCGCCCAATTTTTTATATATAATATGTAATAGGGAAATGTTCTAACTGTATTGTTAGCAGAAAGAAGGTAGCAATGAATCCAGCACCACAAGAGGCAAGGTTGGGGTTGAGAGGACTTACCACAAGGAAGGCCTACTCCTCAAGGCCAAAGAAGAAAGTGGAAGGGTGGTATATATACCCATGAATGGTAAGACAGATGACCTTGCTTACTTCCATACATATGATATGACTGTCCCCCATAACCTATGTTGATAACAGTGTGCTGACGGAATAATAACACATAAAAACCCCTTTGCCAGGATGCGCAATGCCCACTAATGTTCGGAATAATAAACATCTAGAATGGCATACCATCATTTTGACTAGCCTTATCTTCCCTACAGGTTTCGGTACATCTGGCTTCACCTAGTAATGGAAAATGCATTTTGCTAGAAATGGGCCTGCTTTCATAGTAACTGATGAAAGGCAGATGAATAATGAGTAGCACAAACGCATTTGTCCATTACTTGGCAGGGGGAGGATTGTTGGGGCACGTTTTTGTAACCATACCCCAACAGAAGGCGTATGTATAATCAAATCAAATGGATACATGGCTTCCCTCCCACATAGACTTACAGACCACTTTTTGCCCAGAAACCTAGACAATTGATGACACCAGACTTCCATGCCGAAAGCTGATGCCTGATGAAGAAGACACCAGTGACACCCAGAGACATCCGCGCTGGAAGCTGTTGTTTCATATGTACATATATTTCCCTCACCAAAAATTTAGGTAAAGGTGACCAGAAAAAAAAATGGAGAAGGAAGATCTCTAAAGGACTGAACCTTATAAAATATCCTTCCCGAGAAAGGAAAGCGTTATATTACAGTTCAAGTGAAAAGGGGCCTGTGTCGATTTTTAGCTAAGACGGAGGGGGGCGATATATATATACCGTCCCGAGAAAAAGGGAGGATGGTATTTCAATCCATGTGGAAGGGGGGGCCTGGCGTCTGAAATTTTACACTATCGCCGTAGCTGTTTCTCTCTTTAGATTTTTTTGTTTTGGTAATACTATATGTTCTATTTCGATGGGAGAGGCCTGGGGCGTCTATGAAATTGATACTGGAGCCGTTGGCCATTTTGATTGGTGTTTCTTTCGGCGAATGAAAATGCCAGCCAATAGAAACTTTGGCTCGGCAGCGAATGGAAACGGGGAGAGACATGAATAAAAGAGGGTTTCTTGGCCAAAAGGCAGATTCGATCGGAGTCGCTCAGTGAGAGGACAGTCTTCAGACGGGAGATCAGACCTTTGCCGGCACTTTCGAGAAAAAGGTAAGCCATTTGTCATTATGACTTAGCGCCCCCCCCCCCTTTTTGTGTAGTAACCAACCTAGATTTCGCATGGGCCCTAAAGGGCTATAAAGTAACTTCAGGTCACCTCTATCTAAATTTTTACTATGTAAATAGCATATCTCGTCAGTATAGACATGTTCCCAAATTTTAAATTATTTAAATAAATATCTAGAGAAATTTTCTTGTTTTCTCTCATACATATTTCATTCCTTTTGCTTTATGGTACTACCCCCCCACACCTTAATTTTACAAAGTGTACAAATTATAGAACAACCGACTCTGTTGAAATAGAGTTGTGTACTATATCTTTGCTGTGATATATTGACACAGCAACAGTTACTAAATTACGACTTTATTAGGGCTACTTTGAGGGTAATTATCTGTCAGGTTTTAGTAATGTTTGTACTTTTATGTGTTTCAGTGCGTTATTCCATCATATTTACCATTATACAACATTAAGGTCTTGCTGCGGGTTATATACATGGGGTTGTTGGCCTAAATTGCTATATATATATATATTAAGTAAGGAAACTTTAATAAGTCACATCGTGTATCCTCCCTTTTCATCTATCCAAAACCGGGAACGCAACACATCCAAATTAAAACAAAATTCGTTGTTAAATTTAACAAAGAGCTAAAAACAAATATGCCTTTGAGCTTGTCATCTTCCAGAAGTAACTTCGCATGGATAAAAAACTATCTACATCTTAAATTTATATGTACAGCACGTTTGGTATACGTACAATGTAAGTTAAATTTTTCTTTTCGAGTTCGGATGTCACAATAGATTTTATAAAAATCAATCAAACACCTAGACAGATATGTCTTAATGTTTAACACTCTCCTACAATACTTCAAATAACTGAACATGTCTGATGTATGATGATAAGGACAAATTTTAACAGTTATTGAAACTAGAATTAAAAAAAAATTGAAGACTTGGTTTATCAATGGTTTTAATAAGTCCTTTCTGAATATCTTTCATCTGCAGTTCATTAATTGTAGAAATTCTCCCTTTATTAATTCTAAAAAAAGTGGCGTTTAATCATTCCATCTTTATCTTACATAATAATATTCCTTGAATTATTGAACGTGGATTGAGTCTCTCTTGTGGACTCTCAAGGTACAAGTTTAGAAATAGGATGTTTCCATGTCAATTATCTTGATCCCATCTACAACTTTCAAAAAAATGATCATATCTTTTTTATTGTAAAGGTAAGGGGGGGGGGGGTGATATTGTCACGTCAGAGAAGACAGTATTCCAAAGTTTAGGTTGAAAATAATTCATTAACAAGATCTATTTAGAATACAAAACGTGATAATAATTTCATAAGGGCTAATCTACAAATATGTGTGTGCGATAAGGGGTAGTGAGGTAACCAAATATTTTAGTTGATAAACTAACAACAAAGTATTTGCAATAATTATTCAGTGACATTATAGGTACTGAAAGTATCTCTGAATTCTTCAAATAATGCACTTATTTGATTATTTTTTGCGGAGAAGACGCAAATTTATATCAAAAGAAATGCCATCAGCTTTTATCAAATTCGAACAAAATCCAGTCTGTTTACAGATTATAGCCCTTATCAATACAGAGGGGGCTTTTTTTCATAACATCATAAAAGAGAAATCATAAAATCGGCTGAATGGGCTAAATCTGTTGCTATTGTTTTATTTTTGATCTGGTTTTGTGGATTCTGTTGAGAGACGAGAAAATAAATGATTTATTTGAAGCATACAATAAATGCATTTTAACATATAATTTAAAAGATAGAGTCGCTTTATTTGCAATATTTATTTGTTTATATATGCTATGTAGACATGTCAACCCTTTATGCCAAAGGATTGATTAAGAAATATTTAGGTGAGAAAGGGTTATGGGAGCTTGGATGTATTCTAAGACAAATTATGTTTGACAATTGGTCAGAGGTATATTTCATATGTTCTAGTTGATGCTATTGCAAGTTGTTTCTGTATTTGCATATTATATTTCTTGGTTTGATAAAGGCTAACATTAGCTCTGTAGTTATGTATATTAACTCTAAAGACAATATAGTCTTTAAAACTCAATTTATAAAAAGTCAATGGTAACCATATACATTCATTAAAAACTTTAGAAAGTTGTACCTTTAGCATGTATATTGGGATTCAAACAATAAATCTGGAATATATTTAATACATAGTCACCTTCATTGAATATACACGAGATAACTAAGTGTGAACAAAATTGCCTCTTTCTTCTTTAAAAACACAGATGACCAAAGATATCGAAGACTTCATTCTTCCTTAAGTTTTGTCCATGAGTGTATATTTAAGAAAAAGTCAAGACTCACCTATAGTCTCCAATACGACGAGACTCGACATAGCTAATGAGTCTGCTGCCGGAAGAGATCTGATATGTATTTATTGGTGGCGGTGCCAGCTGAGATTGTGCTGCACAAGGTCAGTCTGGCCGCTGTACCACTGTGGATGTACAGCCAGTTACAGGGACATTGTGTGGCCAAGATGTATTTATTGGTGGCGGTGCCAGCTGAGATTGTGCTGTACAAGGTCAGTCTGGCCGCTGTACCACTGTGGATGTACAGCCAGTTACAGGGACATTGTGTGGCCAAGATGTATTTATTGGTGGCGGTGCCAGCTGAGATTGTGCTGTACAAGGTCAGTCTGGCCGCTGTACCACTGTGGATGTACAGCCAGTTACAGGGACATTGTGTGGCCAAGATGTATTTATTGGTGGCGGTGCCAGCTGAGATTGTGCTGTACAAGGTCAGTCTGGCCGCTGTACCACTGTGGATGTACAGCCAGTTACTGGACATTGTGTGGCCAAGATGTATTTATTGGTGGCGGTGCCAGCTGAGATTGTGCTGTACAAGGTCAGTCTGGCCGCTGTACCACTGTGGATGTACAGCCAGTTACTGGACATTGTGTGGCCAAGATGTATTTATTGGTGGCGGTGCCAGCTGAGATTGTGCTGTACAAGGTCAGTTTGGCCGCTGTACCACTGTGGATGTACAGCCAGTTACAGGGACATTGTGTGGCCAAGATGTATTTATTGGTGGCGGTGCCAGCTGAGATTGTGTTGTACAAGGTCAGTTTGGCCGCTACACCACTGTGGATGTACAGCCAGTTACAGGGACATTGTGTGGCCAAGATGTATTTATTGGTGGCGGTGCCAGCTGAGATTGTGCTGTACAAGGTCAGTCTGGCCGCTGTACCACTGTGGATGTACAGCCAGTTACTGGAACATTGTGTGGCCAAGATGTATTTATTGGTGGCGCTGTCAGCTGAGATTGTGCTGTACAAGGTCAGTCTGACCGCTGTACCACTGTGGATGTACAGCCAGTTACTGGACATTGTGTGGCCAAGATGTATTTATTGGTGGCGCTGTCAGCTGAGATTGTGCTGTACAAGGTCAGTCTGGCCGCTGTAGCTCTGTGGATGTACAACCAGTTACTGGGACATTGTGTGGCCAAGATGTATTTAATGGGGGCGGTGCCAGCTGAGATTGTGCTGTACAAGGTCAGTCTGACCGCTGTACCACTGTGGATGTACAGCCAGTTACAGGAACATTGTGTGGCCAAGATGTATTTATTGGTGGCGCTGTCAGCTGAGATTGTGCTGTACAAGGTCAGTCTGACCGCTGTACCACTGTGGATGTACAGCCAGTTACTGGACATTGTGTGGCCAAGATGTATTTATTGGTGGCGGTGCCAGCTGAGATTGTGCTGTACAAGGTCAGTCTGGCCGCTGTAGCTCTGTGGATGTACAACCAGTTACTGGGACATTGTGTGGCCAAGATGTATTTAATGGTGGCGGTGCCAGCTGAGATTGTGCTGTACAAGGTCAGTCTGACCGCTGTACCACTGTGGATGTACAGCCAGTTACTGGAACATTGTGTGGCCAAGATGTATTTATTGGTGGCGCTGTCAGCTGAGATTGTGCTGTACAAGGTCAGTCTGACCGCTGTACCACTGTGGATGTACAGCCAGTTACAGGGACATTGTGTGGCCAAGATGTATTTATTGGTGGCGCTGTCAGCTGAGATTGTGCTGTACAAGGTCAGTCTGGCCGCTGTACCACTGTGGATGTACAGCCAGTTACTGGACATTGTGTGGCCAAGATGTATTTATTGGTGGCGCTGTCAGCTGAGATTGTGCTGTACAAGGTCAGTCTGGCCGCTGTACCACTGTGGATGTACAGCCAGTTACTGGACATTGTGTGGCCAAGATGTATTTATTGGTGGCGCTGTCAGCTGAGATTGTGCTGTACAAGGTCAGTCTGACCGCTGTACCACTGTGGATGTACAGCCAGTTACTGGACATTGTGTGGCCAAGATGTATTTATTGGTGGCGGTGCCAGCTGAGATTGTGCTGTACAAGGTCAGTCTGGCCGCTGTACCACTGTGGATGTACAGCCAGTTACTGGAACATTGTGTGGCCAAGATGTATTTATTGGTGGCGGTGCCAGCTGAGATTGTGCTGTACAAGGTCAGTCTGGCCTCTGTACCACTGTGGATGTACAGCCAGTTACAGGGACATTGTGTGGCCAAGATGTATTTATTGGTGGCGGTGCCAGCTGAGATTGTGCTGTACAAGGTCAGTCTGGCCGCTGTACACACTGTGGATGTACAGCCAGTTACTGGAGTGTAGTGGTGGCTATTGCATAGTTTCAACTGGCTGAAAAATTCGACTTTGAAGAAATCTACATTTAAATTACTTTCGTGTATATTTTCTCCAAAAGATTCGTTTACTACTGTGTAAATGGTAGATTATAAATAACACGTCTCCTATATCTCTTTTAACTCTGTGAAACCCTATGTTAGGATTTCAAAGAAATATTCTACAGATTTTCAAAGACCTTAAATTTAAGATTGTTAGAGTTTATTTTGTGTATGCGCGGGTTAAAACTAATGCGAAATTAGAAAATCCCTCACCTTCTTGGTTGAAAGCAAAATATCTTCTGATACTTCTTTTGTAGCAGCAAACGTCAAATTAAGACGTATAGGTCTTAGGAAGCCTACAACCCAACGGTACAGTGATTTTTGATATGAAGATATTTGTCTAGATTGTGTCCTATGCATCAGTATAGTAAACTTCAAAACTCACAGTCATTAGTAGACATGTAGCCATTATGTATATATTGTTGAGAAGATATAATTATTCAAAACGCTATTAAGCGAACTATAGATGGAAATGAATTGAGAAGGCTTGTATCATATCTCTTAGATAAAAGAAAGAAAGAGAAATGAACCGAATGGTGAACCTTCTCAGCCAATTTTCCAATTTAATCCACCACAGATCGCTTCAGTTCAATTAATAAGTTTTAATTTAACTTTTGCATATCAGTGTACATTCCCCATTTAAGGAATGTTTATCAACTGTTTATAAATCGCACTGTTGTTTGATTGGTTGCTTCAGAAGGTAAGAATAGACTAAAATTTAAAATCTCAATCAAGATACATGAACGAGTATTGTACAACATGTATTTTAGAAAGAAGGAATCATATATCGCCGCAACTCTTTTTATTATTATAGCGGTTAAGGAAGCTTTCGGGCAAGCCCTACTTCAGCTAATTATATTGCACAAACAAAGAGAGATTATATATCGTTTTTAATATAAATCAAAATAAACGAAAATAAATTTACCACGCCCCTATCGCCCTCGTTTCAATAGCATCGCGTGGCCACGTTATGTCTGATCCTAACTTCAAATGTAATATGGTACAAAAATATCTTAAAAGAAAGTTACGTAATTGAATAAATATAAAGAATCAACTATAAACAGTTCAAAGGATTTAGTGGAGATTTTTAGGATAGAAGGGGAACGTACTGTGATGGCAACTGTATACTTTTGTTTAATGGTTTAGGGTGCTTCATGGTTTCTATTGCTTCAAGAATGAGTCTTTGGGTTTTAGTTTTGGCATTTGTATGGAGGATTCTGGTGTTATTGAAGTCTGGAGTGTGTCCGGTTTCTCTGACATGGTCAACAATTAAGGAGTTTGGGTTTAGTTTAGAGATGTTTCCTTGGTGTTCTTTGATTCTGATTGAAAGGTCTCTTGATGTCTCACCGATGTAGACACTATTGCAGTTGAGGCAGGGAATTTGGTAAACTAAATCTTTTTTCTGTTTCTGGTCGGTGCTTTTGGTGATTGGGTTTCTTAGAATCGAGCCCATGGAAGGTGAACCTCTGAAGATGGTTTTTATGCCAAAACTTTTGAGTTTGCGGGCTATTGTAATTGTAGATTCTGTATATGGTAAGTAACAGGTGGAGATGTACTGATTGGAGTTATTTCTGGGAGTCCCTGGTTTATATCTATTTCTTTTAATGAAAGGAAGCGGGTATCCAGATTTAAGAAGCTGGTTTTCGATAGATTTAAGTTCTTTATTGTATTCTATTTTTGAAGAACAGTGGTTGAAAGCTCTTTTCGTCAAGGTACGTACAACTGTTATTTTGTGGGAGATGGGAGAATTGGAGGCAAAGTGTAGGTACTGCGTTGGGGAGGTAGGTTTTCTATAAACTTTTGTTGTAAAACCGGTTGTATTTCTGGTAAATAAAATGTCAAGGAATGGCAGGCTTCCGTTATTTTCTTTTTCTATTGTAAATTGAATAGATGAGTTGAAGCTATTGAGGGTTTCTAGGATGTGATTTTCACTGTTTTCTGTGATTATGCAAAAAATATCATCGACGTATCTAGACCAGATTAATATTTCGTTGGGTTTTATTTCAGTGATCCACGAGTCAATGGTGGAGAGAACTATTTCGGCTAGAATTGTAGACAGTGGGCTTCCCATCGGGGTGCCTTTTATTTGGTTGTAGTATTCTTCTGTAAATTTAACTGTTGTGCTCTTTAAACAGATTTCAGTGAATAGACAAAAGAATTGCTATAAATTATTAAATAAAAACAAACGATAGCAATGCGTCTCTTTATATAAAGAGACGCATTGCTATCGTTTGTTTTTATTTAAGATTTCAGTGAGTTTCAGGATTGCAAGGTGGTCCGGGTATGCTTCTTTATGTTTGATTAGGATGGTTTGTAGGGAGTCCATTATTAAGTCGTGGGGGAGGCTTGTGTATAGGTCTTTGACATCATATGAAACGATTCGGTAATTGGTTTTCAATTTGAAATTCTTCATTTTTTGTAGAATTTCTTCAGGATTTTTAACAATGTGAGGTAGATTTTTGGTTATTTCAGAAAGTCTATTGGCTAGATGTTTGGAGAGAGAATATGCTGGTGATTGGTTATAGGCGACTATTGGTCTGAGGGGGGTGTTTTTCTTATGGATTTTAGGAAGGCCGTAAATATATGGGTGGGTTCCAGGGTTTTCAGGATTTTCCAGAATTTGTTTCTTCAAGGACTGATCGATAATTTGGTTTTTAAGGAGTTGATGTATAGATTTTTTAAAAGCTGTTATTGATTTTGATGCTTCCTGTGGCTCTATTTTAATGAAGAATTCGGTATTGTTCAGGTGCGTTTTCATTCTATTTATGTAATCTTCAGTATTTAAGATTACAACAGATCCGCCTTTGTCTGCTCGGGAGATTCTATCCTAAAAATCTCCACTAAATCCTTTGAACTGTTTATAGTTGATTCTTTATATTTATTCAATTACGTAACTTTCTTTTAAGATATTTTTGTACCATATTACATTTGAAGTTAGGATCAGACATAACGTGGCCACGCGGTGCTATTGAAACGAGGGCGATAGGGGCGTGGTAAATTTCTTTTCGTTTATTTTGATTTATATTAAAAACGATATATAATCTCTCTTTGTTTGTACAATATAATTAGCTGAACAAGGGCTTGCCCGAAAGCTTCCTTAACCGCTATAATAATAAAAAGAGTTGCGGCGATATATGATTCCTTCTTTCTAATTTGTCGAAATCCGCAAACCGTTTACCATGAACATGTATTTTCTTATCATGAGCAGGTCAAATTATTTTCCAGTGCTGCACGTTGAATTATAAACTATAATTTTTCAAAAAATCAAACTTTATGAAATTGATTAATTTATGAAATAGATTTTAACGTCATAAACGGTAGAAATGGAATCATAAGCAGCGAGGGATGTGAACCTGGAACTCAGGGACTAGCAAAGCTCGGCAGTTGGAGCTGAGATGGACCGTTGTAACGAGGCAGGAACAGGCAATCTAGATCCTGTCTGCGAGCCTTGAGGTCGTCCTGGATATCGGCAGCAATATTTATACATTATATCTTACGTCAATTCGTGCACAATAGAAAATAGTTTCTGGACATTTTTGATGCTTATCTGATTAATTCTACTCTGGTGGTATATTTGTTACGACTACTAGAGTAGTCAATTTTATGCAAATATATTTGTAACTTAAAAACTAAGAGAAAAAAAGTATGTAAATTTCTTTAATGTATAAATTGAACTTGTTTTTCAATAAAAATGAGTTCTGGATAAGTTTTGGACGGTTGATAGTCGTCCTTAGAGCCTCTTCCTTGGAGTTGCGGAGCTGGTCAAGTGGCTGGACACTAGGTCGTCTCTCAAGGTAAAGAGAGACAGCATCTATATTGAGAACCCCTTCAATATTTGTGGCGAGCCTGCCAGGATGGAGACGTCAAAAAAGAAACTGTGAATTTGAAAATTTTAAAGAGATCCAGAACTCTACGTATAATTCTTTTTACCAAGGAAGTGAATGAAACTGGAAGAATTATACATTGAGTATACATTAGGAAAAAGTATTTTCTGTTTGATTTTGGAATCCATGAGTATGTGATATTGCAGTCGTGATAACAGAATAATATTAGGAAATATTTAAAAAAAAACAGAATTTGATAAAGTACTGCCAGGCTTAAGGCTTAAGAATAATAAATAAAAGACTTATTTACATAATTTTCAAACGGTTTGAGCCGGCCATCGGGAAACAACAACAACAAGTTATATAAAGGTAAAGCGCGACTTCTGGCGGTCGATTTAACAGAGTATTTGAATATATGAAATACATTTTTTTTTAAAATAAAAGAATATTTTTATATAACATACATAATTAATATGATACGAAAATATTTTGAAGAAAATCTGCTAACGCTGAACGAAAACAAATAAAAAATAATGGTATTTCGCAATGGTGGGAAGCGCTCAAAATCCGATAATTGGTATTGGGGACATCGAACACTGAATGTCACGGAAAGATACATGTATCTAGGATATCCACTCACCTCGCAAGCCGCATCATACTATAAGGGTAAAGCTCTCGCGGCCAGTGGTGCGGTATGGCCTATTCTGACCAGGTCGAAGATGAACTCTCTTAAATCCTCTATGAAACTTCTTGACGCGATGGTTCTATCAACCCTGCTATACGCAGCACCTGTTTGGGCAAATGAGCATACATTAATTGTTGATCAAATTCAGGACTCATTTATGCGAATATATCTAAATTTACCAAGATACACCCCCGGATACATGCTCAGGATAGAATTGGGAAGAGTGTCACTCAGCGTTACAGTCTTGAAATTTACCTTAAAGTTTTGGTTGAGAATGCTGGGAATGGGTGAAACTAGATTGCCGCTGCTCTGCTTGTCCCAGCTGTGGGAAATCTCAAACGCAACGAAAAAATATATAGGTTTCACAGGAAGTATAGTTAATATTTTAAACACCACCGAATTTCAGTGGCTGAATTTCTGCACAGACTATAGAACATTACAAAGAGAAATTCCCTACATAATCAGGACTGCAATAGACCAATCTCTGCAAAAGGATCACACAAGAATAATAAATTCAAGACTATACCCCACTATAAAAACATCTGCTCAACTCCGTTACCGGAACACTATCTGTCCAGCGATTTCCCGCTCCGGGTCAAACGGTGTATTGCCGGACTGAGAATCCTCCCGGTGCTCTTTACTGATGATCGCCCCAGAATATTTAAAACAGACGGATGGACATGCGAGATTTGCGGGACAAGAATGGAGCCTGGGCTACATCACCATTTGCTCTCATGTATGGGGCTGAAAGACGAACGAGAAGTGCTCCACAGTGAAATAGGCCTTGAGGGACTCTCTTTGGAGCTCCTGTTGAATGAGGTGGTGAGAAACAGAGCTGGAGCTTTTGCGTTGTTCAAATTTTGGAAGGCGGCTGAAGAGAAGAGGAGGCTATATACATAATCTAATTGATGTAAATAATTATATGCAAATAATTTATGTCAGGATTAGAATGACGAATCCTGTATGGGACTTTAATTCCAATAAAAGGCTTGTTGTTGCTGTTGCAGATAGTCACAGTGTAGAAAATACTATACTATACCTACTACTTATAGGTTTCTCTCTGGATTCTTAGTTCTCTTCTCTTACTCTGTAAACTGGCGAATCCTATATAGGACGAGAGGTCCTCAATAAAGGCTTTTGTTGTTGTATATAACATACATATATACATGTTGTAAAATGTGGCCGACATCGTTGGAGTAGGCTCCTCAACCAACATGCAGTCATGAGCCAGAGTGGGAGCGCACTAGCCTGGAGACAAATAGGAACATGGTTATCCCAGTTTAGATGGGGCAGCACCCGGGAAGGTGAAGATCCGCTATTAAAATGTAAACTAGGACCTTGCTTATCAATGACGAACTCTCCCAACTGTGTTTCACCTGAGTATACACACATACAGCTTCATTAAGACCACCGTTCTTATACAAAATCACCGCAGAAAGGAAGTATAGATAGAGCACCTATACTACAGACATTACAGAACCCAAAAACAGCCTCCAGGCTCGACACATGTCTAGTGGCCACAATTCTTCCATGCATATGTCAAGGTTAGCGTATCACTGAAAAGGAAGAGTGTGGAATCAGCCGTATTCTAGTCTTCACTTTCCTGATCCAAATAGACTATCTGAGTATAAACTATCAAAACCCGTCGTTTAATTTGCATAAACAGTAAGGAATTCGTGGTGACTCAGGCTGAACATTTCTTTTGCCAATATATTCATCTCGTTTCCATATATTCTTAAGTTTGAAGGATACATTGTAGGTCCATTAAATCTTCATCATATTGTATATTATAGCGCTGCTTAAAGTTATCTATATCCTAATGAAAGCGCTCAATTTCTCTTCTGTTTAGATTCAATTGATATCCTTGAAAATTTGAAGTTGAGAATTCAAACTATAGACGCAGAGTGATTTACTGAGGACACTATACGAGTAGTTCCCCCTAATAGAGCACATACTAACACAGCATAACTTTCAGCCTTTTCATTACATCAAGGCCCGATTAAAATTTATTAGAGAACAGATCAGGAATGTTATTTAAAGGTAACTAACACTTTGCGTAAGGCTGTAACATGAGAACCAAATTCTTTTATGTCTTGGTGGCAAAATTTGACTCATCAACCAAAGGATCCTAACTAACATATTTCTGCTTCACCTAAATATATTAATTTAATCAATCTGTATTGTTGAAATGTGACAATTCCAAAGGTACATCAAGTATTAATACTAGAGAGGGGCGATCTGATCATGATCTGATTCAAAGAGCGAGCAAAGAGGTATTTTTGAGGAGTGAGTGATCAGTGATCCAGGAAAAAAAGAGGGGAAGGTTTTATGATCTGATTCTTTCTAGAGATAAACGATGGGGTCGCGCGGAGACGAAGACCTAGCTATGATAGACTGTGGAAACATATGGAGCTATTGAAGGGACAGTCGTAGCTATTCCAGACTGTAGGAACAGACGGAGCTCTGCCAGGCTGAAAGGACAAAAGGATTTCTACCAGACAGACTGCAAGGACAGATATATCTTGTCAAGAGCGCCTTCTCTCAACACTTGATTGTTGTCCGACACTGTCTGCCAATCTTTTTTTTTTTTACTGTGACTGCCGCGGACCATCCTGGACTATTGAATAAGAGACGAATTTAGATCACACTCAACTGGACCCCTGATATCAATAACTTATCCAGGTTGATCAATACTTGAACCAATTCCTCTCCAAACAGACACATTCAGGACCTTTTGACAATTCCTAGAGCATATTCGCCATCGGACCTGCAGGTATGTCTAAGCTGAAATCTAGCCCATCGGACCATAAATCCGCGAGTTGCAACGTCGAGTGGAACATCCCACCCTCCAAACATACTTTCATTAGAAGAGAAAATTGCTATAAAGAATACAATAAGAATATAAACACTAGCAATGCGTTTCTTTATTCGTGCAGAGTGCATGTTTTCGGATCTTTATAATCCTTCCACAGACATTAGAGGGATTGCAAAGATCCGAAAGTTTTGTACTTTGCACGGATAAAGAAACGCATTGCTACTGTTTATATTTCCAGTCCTGTCAAAAATAACAGAGCAGATAAGAGATCTCACAAGTGACGGTTCTTACCCAACTTCACCTGAAATTACAACTTATAGTTCATCTTGTACTATATTGGTTGGTTAGGCCATATTTCAACTCAACAACAACAACAAAGCCTTTATTTAGGGCCTCTCGCCCTATACACGATTCGCCAGTTCACAAGGGATGGGGAGAACACTGTGTGGCCTTTTTCCGGGATATAATCCTGTGGAATCCAAATATCGCCACCGCTATATACCTATTTTTTTATATTTCATTAATTAGTGCCGGAAATGAAGGACAAAGTTGCCCCTTTTTATCATTTAGTCTTCGTCTTTCCTCAGACAGAGCAGCACAATCAAATAAGTAGTGCAACATCTCCATTGTTATTCCTGATCCACAGAAAGTGCATTTCAGGTCTTCACCCCTCATTGATATCAGATGGTGTTCTCTGAAAAAAATTGAAAGGGTTCTAAATTGCGCGATTAATCTGGTGACAGGAAAAGGGAGTTCACTTAAGAAATATTCTTCGGTGGTAAACGTTGTATATATGTCTTTATAGTGGGAATATAACTTTGATTGGGTTATTCTTGTTAAGTCATTTTGTATTGTTTGCTCAATCGCAGTTCTTAATATTCCTGAGATCTAATTCCTTAGTGAATCGGGATCATTACAATAAGTAAGCCACAAGGATCCGTTATTATTGAGAAAATTGCTTAATTGTTTTTAAACCCGATGGGCGCACCTGTAGCACAGGATATTTGTCTTATTCTATTTAAACATATTCGAGGCAATCTATTTGTATCCTTACTCAGCACCCTCAGCCAGTATTTCAAGGTCAATTTCAGAGCTGTTATTATTAATGAGACGCGGCCTGTTTCTGGTCTTATTATGTATCCTGGTGTATATCTAGGCAAATTCAAAAACCTACGAATAAATGTATCTTTTATATGGTCCAATGAATCTTTATGCTCTGTTGCCCAACATATTTCAACTCAAACTTCCAACATACACTCATGGACAAAACTAAATAAAGTTGTACCTTTTAGCATGTATATCGGAATTCAGACAATAACTCTGAAATATATTTGATACACAATGACCTTTATTGTAGACACACGAATAAATAAGAAGTAAAGAGAGGGAGAGAGAGAGAAAAAAAAGTCACCATGCATGATTGAAATTAAAGAAGATTGATAAAATCATTAGTGAAATATGAAAATTCTCTTTGATTTAATATCGAATATATTCAATAATGGGTAGACGAAAGTTTCTACTAAGGCTCAATATTTGATACGATCCAGTTTCAGCTAGTTTCCCTGAACAACAACAACAAAGGCTACCCAAGAACAAAGAGATAAAACGACGTTTGACAAGTTTTTACCGCAAATGTTTCTTTGAACGAAAATCGTAATTTATTTTAAGGAGAAATAACGACTATTTCTATCCTTAGGGATGAAGTATGAAAGGATGAATTGTGAAGAGTAATGATAAACGGAAAAATAAAAGTGTCCAGGGATGGGAATCGACGTGTTGGCATCAAATGAGTTGAAGCTACACTCATGGACAAATCATAAAGAAGTTGTACCTTATAGCATGTATATCGGTATTCAGACAATAACTCTGAAAGATACACTCACGGACAAAATTTAAGGAAGTTGTACCTTTTAGCATGTATATCGGTATTCAGACAATAACTCTGAAAGGTATTACAGTGACCTTTATTGAAAACACACGAGATAACCAAGTGTTAACAAAATTACCTCTGTTTCTTTAAAAAAAAAAAAAAACAGACGCGCGCGACCTGCGATATCAAATACTTTCTACTTAAAGTTTGTCCGTGAGTGTAAGAGTCCTATTGTTGTATAACACCAACAAGATTATAAACCAAAAGCGGGTCAATTTTAGACTCTAGAAAATAGAAAGTAATTGGATGACACTCGTTCCTCTTCGTTCTTGCTAAAGCCTAATTCAAGAGCAGTCAGCCAATCAGAAATGTTGGATGACAACACGTGATTTAGATTGGACCAACTGATTGGTCAATTTGGCACACTTACATACACGACGCCAGAGATAGCGTCTTCTAGCCATATCTGAACCGTGATATCACACACAAAAGCCTTATTAGGGACTTGCCCCATACAGATTCTCCAATTGGGTAAGGTAATAATCATCTTGTGTTATTTACATAGGTAGTGAGATAGAAATTGAACTGACTTTACTCTTCATCTCAAAGTCATTCACTTGTTGATTGGTCCTTACATAATGATAATCTAAAAAAAAATGTATAATAAACTATTGCATTAGATTTGTTTGCTGATATTTTTTAAAGCAATACGTAGGGTGAAATGTTGGTACACCGAGATATCTTGTGTTGTGTGTTGTTGTTGTTTTTTGTGTTGTTTGTTGTGTTTGACAACTATATACTTAAAATGAAACCATATCTTTCATTTAGTATTATTCTGTGTGACAAGAAAATTACTGAAGAACTCTCACATTACCTGTTTAATTGTACAGCTCTTGATGCAGAGAGGAAGGCCCTATATAAAAAAATTAAATGTACCAACATTTCACCCTACCTATTGCTTTCAAAAATATCAGCAAACAAATCTAAGGCAATAGCTTATTATACATTTTTAGATCATAATTATATAAGGACCAGTCAACAATTGAATGACTTTGAGACAAAGAGTAAAACCAGTTCAATTTCTATGTAAATAACACAAGATGATTATTACCTTACGCAATTGGGAGAATCTGTATGGGGCAAGTCCCTAATAAAGGCTTTTGTGTGTGTGTGTGTTTTTACACCAACATTTTTACAGAAGAAGCTGCTGGTAGATAACATGCTTAGTATCCACTTCAGTGTTAAGTGAGCAACACTAAGTTGGTTTATACTCTTTTTAAAGTTTAATTTGAATGTTTTATGGCTTCATTAGGTTGTGCTAACCTAAAGCTAAATTAACTAAGCAATAAAGCAAAAAAAAAAGATAATATTGTTGATGTACAACTGCCAACAATCAGCAACGTAGGGAGATAGGTTTTACCATCAAAGCTTTAGCCTTAGTGAAGACATTTTCAAATAATTTCAAATGATTTTAGAAAGGTGGGAGATACTTCTACGCTGTTTAAAAGCTTGCATAATTGCATTCAACAATTCTCCTTTACTAAATTCATATGAAATATTGTATATAAGCCATGTTCCAGATATGTGAAACTCCAGTGTGTGTGTCAATTAGTAATATGGTCACAGAATAAATAATCTGTGGTAACCTATACTCTGCTAATCATCATCAATGCCACGTCATCATCCTGATGTCAGCATTTTACTTGTAAATAGTTTGTATCTCGGTGGAATTGAGATATCTGGAAAATTTGGTAAATACTTTCCTTGTTAAAATAACTTGTTTTATGATTACTCGTTCTGTTTTATAATCTTGATATGGAACCATCAAATATTGACATGAAGCCAACATCCCTGGACGGTGCGACAATAATATTGTCGTAAAGTATGTATGTGAGAATCGATTTGAAATCCTGTTGACTCTCTTTCTCTGTGGAGAATCTTGCCGATTCTCCGTTTGCTCTGTGGTAGTTGTGACAGCGAAGGTGCTGTCAACTGGAAGCTGGGATTGGATTGGTGAATTTTGCAGTCGTGATGGCAGGAGTGAGGACACAGGATTGGTTGGCCAAGAGAACCGATGCTGACAGACAGAGAGCATGGAGGTGAGTGAGCTTACGCCCCGCGATTTACTCTGGATCAGAAGACGCGTGTAGTGCGGATGAGACTCGGAGACGCTACTGAGACTTCCCCAGTCAGGTGGTGTCACGTGACCTCTATTGAGATTCTGATTGGTCATTCATTACATCATGGAAGATGAAGAATCGCCTTGATTGGTCCAAACGACTGGGAAGCCATCTTCGATAGTTATAGCAGAAAATATGAGGATGGAGCATTGACCTAAATAAAGTTGTTTTCAGCGAATTCAACATCGGGGTCCTTTGTCTTGGAGTTCTCTGGAATAAAAGTGTCGTTGACCTAGCGCTAATGATGTGAGATAGAAATCTTTCCTCTTAACTCTAGGCCTAACTGCAATCGTTTATTAATATCTATAATCGTATTATCTCCTTGTTTTTCTCTGTCTGTCTGACATACAGTCCGTATTTTATTTGGCTCTTAGCAGTACATCATGTCATACAGTAAGTTGGTACAGGGTACAAGGTGGTTGGACATAGGCAGGGACATGGTAGAATGACTGGGGTTTTAAATTATCAGATATATTATTTTGAAAATAGAGCAATCCATAAATAAATCTTTAAATAATGATAAAATTGTGAAAAAAAGTTTTAAAATTGAAAATATTTTCTCATAATGAGTATCTTTTTATTGAAAAAACACTAGCTTTCAAGCGTTAATCGCTCTTCAACGTGTTACTAAAATATCGACTTTATATTTGTAAATTTTTCTGGTGGGATAAAGTCGAAATTATAGTAAGCCCGTTGAAAAGCGATTAACGCTTGAAAGCTAGCGTTTTTCAATTAAAAAATACTCATTGTAAGAAAATATTTTTAATTTTAAATCTTTAATTAAAAAGGCATAAATTGGATCAAAATATCATTTATTTTACCAATATTTCAGTTGGCTGAATGCCAACCTTTATCAAGGTGTTATAACATATTTAATATGTGTCAAACCTTGTTGTTGTTGACACACTTTAAAATGTTATAATACCTTAATAAAAGTTGGCATTCAGCCAACTGAAATATTGGTAAAATAAATGATATTTTGATCCAATATATGCCTTTTTAATTGAAAAAAGTATTATTTTATTAAAAGATTATCATTTTTGATGTTTATATTTTGCTACTCTGTAAAATTCCCTTAATCCTTATCTTTTGTTTATCATTCATAGTTTGTTCTTGCCTGAAATAAATTGCTGTGTCATCCCGAAGTTGGTCTTCCCTAATTTTCCACGTGACAATATCATTATTTTTATTATATACAAATTGTTTGTGTTCAATATTTTTCATTCGTGATGCGACATAAGACTTGAAGAAACACGATTTGAACTGCAGTTGTTCTCTTGTAGAAAATTGGTATTTTATATAAAAGACTACAGCCGCTCCATCTGGTGATTGGTTGCAGCTCGAGGGTTGTTCCTGTTGTGAGATAGTCTTGGCTATCTTTACTATCCTATAAGAAATCGCTAGCAATAAGCGATATAGTGGAAATAACTTCAAACCGAGAGAAAGTAAAAATAAAAAGGAGATTCGATGATAATAAACGACTCTGTTACATATATTAAGTATGTTATAACCGTATAACTGATGTTCCAGATGTGGAGTTACCTTTGCGGAGTGGCTTGCCTTCGTTCCAGCTCTACTGACTGCGTTGGGATCGGATACGGAGGCTATATAGTACCGGGACCAGACGACGGTAGGTCGGGGATAGCGGCTAGATAGTACCGGGACAAGACGAGAGTGGGTCGGGGATATTGGGATTAGGACAGCAGAGATGTTGGGATCAGGGCAGATGATATATTGAGATCAGAGCAATGGAGATGTTGGGATTAGAACAGCTGAGATGTTGGGATCAGAATAGCGGAGATGTTGGGATCAGGGCATTGGAGATTTTGGGATCAGAACAGCGGAGATGTTGGGATCAAAACAGTGGAGATGTTGGGATCAGAACAGTGGAGATGTTGGGATCAGGACAGTGGGAATGTTGGGATCAGGACAGTGGGAATGTTGGGATCAGAACAGTGGAGATTTTGGGATCAGAGCAATGGGGATGTTGGGATCAGGACACAGAAGATGTTGGGATCAGAGCAATAGAGATGTTGGGATCAGGACAGTGGAGGTGTTGGGATCAGGACAGCGGAGGGATCAGAGCAAAGGAGATGTTGGGATCAGAGCAAAGGAGATGTTGGGATCAGGACAAAGAGATGTTGGGATCAGAGCAAAGGAGATGTTGGGATCAGGACAAAGAGATGTTGGGATCAGAGCAATGGGGATGTTGGGATCAGGACAAAGGAGATATTGGGATCAGGACAAAGGGATGTTGGTATCAGGACAAAGGAGATGTTGGGATCAGGACAAAGGAGATGTTGGAATTAGGACAAAGAGATGTTGGGATCAGGACAAAGGAGATTTTGGGATCAGGACAACGGAGATGTTGGGATCAGAGCAATGGGGATGTTGGGATCAGAGCAATGGAGATGTTGGGATCAGGACAAAGGAGATGTTGGGATCAGGACAACGGAGATGTTGGGATCAGGACAGCGGAGATGTTGGGATCAGAGCAAAGGAGATGTTGGGATCAGGACAAGGAGATGTTGGAATTAGGACAAAGAGATGTTGGGATCAGGACAAAGGAGATTTTGGGATCAGGACTACGGAGATGTTGGGATCAGAGCAATGGGGATGTTGGGATCAGAGCAATGGAGATGTTGGGATCAGGACAAAGGAGATGTTGGGATCAGGACAACGGAGATGTTGGGATCAGGACAGCGGAGATGTTGGGATCAGAGCAAAGGAGATGTTGGGATCAGGACAAGGAGATGTTGGAATTAGGACAAAGAGATGTTGGGATCAGGACAAAGGAGATTTTGGGATCAGGACAACGGAGATGTTGGGATCAGAGCAATGGGGATGTTGGGATCAGAGCAATGGAGATGTTGGGATCAGGACAAAGGAGATGTTGGGATCAGGACAACGGAGATGTTGGGATCAGGACAGCGGAGATGTTGGGATCAGAGCAATGGGGATGTTGGAATCAGGACAGTGGAGATGTTGGGATCAGGACAGCGGAGATGTTGGGATCAGGACAGCGGAGATGTTGGGATCAGGACAGCTTAGATGTTAGGATTAAGACAGCGAAGATGTTGGAATTAAGACAGCGGAGATGTTGGGATCAGGACAGCGGAGATGTTGGGATCAGAACAGCGGAGATGTTGGGATTAATACAGCGGAGATGTTGGGATCAGGACAGCGGAGATGTTGGGATCAGGACAACAGAGATGTTGTGATCAGAGCAAAAAGAGATGTTGGGATCAGAGCAAAGGAGATGTTGGGATCAGAACAGCAGAAATGTTGGGATCAGGACATCGGAGATGTTGGGATCAAGACAGTGGGAATGTTGGGATCAGAACAGCGGAGATGTTGGGATCAGGACAGCGTAGATGTTAGGATTAAGACAGCGGAGATGTTGGGATTAAGACAGCGGAGATGTTGGGATTAATACAGCGGAGATGTTGGGATCAGGACAGCGGAGATGTTGGGATCAGGACAACCGAGATGTTGGGATCAGGACAACCGAGATGTTGGGATCAGGACAACCGAGATGTTGGCATCAGGACAACCGAGATGTTGGCATCAGGACAACCGAGATGTTGGGATCAGGACAAAGGAGATGTTGGGATCAGGACAGCGGGAATGTTGGGATCAAGGCAGTGGAGATGTTGGGATCAGGGCAGTGGAGATGTTGGGATCAGGACAGCGGAGATGTTGGGATCAGGACAGTGGGAATGTTGGGATCGGGGCATTGGAGATGTTGGGATCAGGACAGTGGGAATGTTGGGATCAGGGCATTGGAGATGTTGGGATCAGGACAGTGGGAATGTTGGGATCAGGGCATTGGAGATTTTGGGATCAGGACAGTGGGAATGTTGGGATCAGGGCATTGGAGATGTTGGGATCAGGACAGTGGGAATGTTGGGATCAGGACATTGGAGATGTAAGAAAAAGCGGTAGAGGTGTTGGGGGATCAGGGACTTAAATTGAATGAGGTGTTGAGATCAGATTTCGTGAGAGCGTTGTTTACATTTGGCGAGAAATATAACAAAGTGAAATTATACCACCTTAGAATTTCTTGGATGGAAGTACAACCGCAACTTCTTAGAAAGTTTCAATAGTGGACAGTCCGAGAATACAGTTGAAGGCGACTTCCAAAGCTTGGTTTAAGATACATTAACCATTCAGTTTACCAATCTTCGCCAAAGAGAAAATTTCCCAGTAGTGAGTAAGCGGTTAAAATACTGCGTCGGCATTTTTAACAATTGTGGCATTGGCAGTTGTTCCCCATTTGTAGCAGATGGTCTGGTTAGTAATCCTTCTGTTGGCGGGAAGCTGGCTTGAATGTGAGACGATCGTTGTTTCAGAAGCTTTGAAAAAAATCATGTCGTTGATTGTTGATCTCTCCATGCCACAGTACCTGATTGTTGATTCTTAGCTGGTTAAAGAATCAATACAGCTTTTTTTAGAGTGCTGCATAGTTATTAGAAGCAAAGCGCCACGTCAAATAACTTACAATATTAGTTATAGACACACAATCCTCTGATACACATATTAATGATAACATAACTACTTTAGTACTTCATAACTATGTGTGGGGGCCGAGAGACTTCCTTCCAACATGCTGGGATGACGGACCACGCCGTCGGCAAACATACAAGCGGGGGCCATGAAATAGGAGATGACCACCGCTACGGCGGATCGACGGAACTCAATGAGAACCCAATAGACATTCTAGGGTGTTGTCCTTTTGTCTTCCTCTAAAAATGTAGCCAATAAGTAATACCAATAAAACACTAACTTTGAAATACTTTCTGGGCCATCGCTGGACTCTCAATTGGACACACTACAAGTGCAATTCTCAACCTTTAACCTCAAACCACATTATTGACTGTATTATCTTATCCATTGATGAGCTCTACTCATCTCCAGAAGACACCATCAATCATGTTATCTGTGATAAATTTAAAATAATAATTTTAAAAGGAAAAATATATGTCTACATCAACCAATTTTTTATTTAGTAGAGTGACAGCGAATCATTGAAACGTCGAAAACTAAATAAAAAAAATTGATTAGCCATATATTTTTTCCAAACAAACTTCTAACCAACAAATGATTTTAAAAAATATTGAAAGGTTGAATACTTTATGAAATAACGTGTTGTGTCATTAAAAACCGTTCAGAGGAGATTAATTGAATCGCCGAATGTCGTGGTCCATTTGGACGAGGAAAGCGAAGAACACGGCTGATTCCACACTAGCCTGTTCAGTGATTCGCTAACCATGACGTATGCACAAAGGAACGTGTGGCCATTGGACATGTGTCGGACCAGGAGGCTGTTGTTGGGTGCTGCGCTGCCTGGAGTATAGGAGCTCCATCTATTATTTCTTTCTGTGGTGAATCTGTATAAGACCGCTGGTCTTAATAAAGCTTTGTGTGTGTGTGTTTGTGTTGTGTCATTAAAAAAAAAAAAAAGACATTTCTATATATTTATTTTCAAATATTTTATTAACTCTCTATATATGTATATATCTTATTTTTTTTCCTCAACAATATATATTTTAAACATTTTCATAAAATGACTTTAAAGCACACGCGCAAAAATATATATAGATTAAAAATTTATATATCACATAAATAATTATAAAATATGACAATATATATTTTAATTTTTTAGCAAGCACAGTAATGAACACAATAATGTGTAGAATATATATTTTAAATAATATATTTTTTAAGTTTCTAGGCACAAAGTAACATATTTTATATATAACATTAGAAATTTTTGATACTTTCATATTTTCAAAACAAAAATGATAAAGAGATTTTAAAAATGAATTTCGCTTCTTTTATTTAAATATATTTTATATTTAAATAAAAAGGCATATATTGGATCAAAATATCATTTATTTTCACCAGTATTTCAGTTGGCTGAACGCCAACCTTTATCAAGGTATTATAACATTTTAATGTGTGTTAACAACAAACTCAGCGCCACATAACGTCAATATATGCCTTTTTATTTAAAGATTTATTTATGGATTGTTCTATTTTCAAAACAATATTTTTGTATGTGCATTAAAAATATTTTATTATATAACACATTATATTATAAGGAGTGACCCACATATTTATTGAGATTTATAAAAATATGATAAAACTTCTCATAGATTTTGTTTTATATTTTATAATTCAGAGCTATATTTTCCTGCCAATAAAATGTTTTATTGCCTTGTTATCACATTTGAATTATAAACGACTTTTTCCCTTTCATACACACACAAAAACTGGATTAATTAATTTATTCATTGAACGTTTAAAGCCAGAAGATATAGGAAGAAAGATTGATTATTATTAACTTCTTCGTTTTAATATATTATCATTGCTATAATTAGAAGAAACATTTCATATAAAAAGTAGAGTAACATTTTAATGATCCTTTTATACAACTCACTCATCTATTCTATTATAGAATGGTGTTTTAATTATTCTATAACATTATAATTTATGAAAAAAAATATTTTGGGCGGAATCACGATACCAAAAATAAGTGTTGGAAATCTTTGCGGCTTAGGGCGGAATTGATCAAAACAAGTGAATAGAAATCTATTTAAGTTGTAGACTTATCAACATTAATAAAAGGTTTATAGTCCTTGACGTTTCGACGACCCACTATATCGCCCTTTTAAAAAAATATAGAAAATTTATTAGTAAAATATTGCTTTTTGCCAAGTAATTCTCCAGTAAAAATATATAGGAAGAATAGCTCGACAAAGAAGAGAATATTTCACTAATAAGCTTTCCAACTTTTTAAAAAGGACGATAGTCAGTCGTAGAAACATCAAGGACAATAAAATTTTAAAAAGATTGATAAAGTCTACAACTTGAATTGATCGAAATCCAAGCTATAATTATAATATTCTATTTAATAAATCTCAGTCCAATGAAAGAGTTAGAAGATTAAATCTTAAAAAGGTGTTTGTAATGTCTCTCTCTCTCTCTGATTTTATAGGATATCAATAAATATCATTTCGATCTAAAGTCCAATAGGCCTCATAAACAACTAAAATACATTACAGAAGCCATTTTAAATTTTTTATCATAGATGAATACTACTAAATTCACAACATGGGACATATTATAGCGAATTTTGCATAGCTTATTTAAAGATGTGCTAATAAATAGGAAATTTAAATTTTTCATACAAGAGTGACATTTTCTTTCTAATTTTTTAAATTCACATTATCTTAAAAAAAAAAGGATGCATAATGTTTGATATCGAGAGAATGGGTCACTCCATTAATAATATTTTAAATATTTATATTTGTTCTGAATAAAAATGCCAATATTGGTCCTATATATATTTATTTATAAAACATTATTCTAAAAAAGATTCATTGAAGAACACACAAATATGTTAACATGACCATCAATAAGGTAAGGTATATATATGATATTTTGACCTATATATTTATAAAAGTTTACATTAAATTTATTAATATTCTCTTTTTTTGCTAAAGATGATCCCTTAGATTTTCTCTACTCCAAGTTGTCTTCTCAAATTTCTCCCCAAGATTTGTCACGGAGAAGTCACTCTCACCATCCTCAGGGGCAACAGATATGTTCTTGCAGATCTTGCTCTTTGGCATTCTGAAACGGATCCCAATTTGTCCTTCACTGTTTTGAAGAACCACCGACAGTGGATCACCTTCTATTCAGTGATCCAGTTTTCCTAAGTCACAGAATTCAGACAGAATTACTACTTCGACTGGTTAGGCTAAATTCTTCATCGTTGGCCTATATCCCAGACTCTCTGCAACCCTCATCATCCTCAGAGGCATCAGATATGTTCTTGCAGATCTTGCTCTTTGGCATTCTGAAACGGATCCCAATTTGTCCTTCACTGTTTTGAAGAACCACCGACAGTGGATCACCTTCTATTCAGTGATCCAGTTTTCCTAAGTCACAGAATTCAGACAGAATTACTACTTCGACTGGCTAGGCTAAATTCTTCATCGTTGGCCTATCTCACAGACTCTCTGTAACCAGATCTTGCTCTTTGGCATTCTGAAACGGATCCCAATTTTCTCTCACTGTTTTGGATAACCACAGACAGTGGTGAATCACCTTCTTTTCAGTGGTCCAGTTTTCCTAAGTCACAGAATTCAGACAGCATTACTACTTCGATTGGTTCAGCTCAATCCTCCATCATTAGCTTGTCTCCCAGACTCTCTGAAAGCAAAAAACCTTTTGATCAACTGGTTCAGTTCTAAAACCCGACATGACTAGAAGTTTATACTAGACTGCTGGACAGCCCGGCTAGTTAGTATTCGACGTTCTTTGAGCCTGAATTATATCTATTACTCAGTTTGGGGAGATAAAAGATAAATATATAGATTTCAGAATAGCTTTTGAGTCAATTGGAGATAGATTGAATTTATAAACAGTAAAGAAAGCGTACCTGGATCTATGCGAAAAAAAAGAACAAAGAATAATAATAAAAATTATTGCTCGCACTTTCGTAGTTAACAAAATATATTTTAGATTTCAATAGAAAATAGAATAGTTATTTAACCAATACTGGAAAAATTAAAAATCAACGATTAGTTGATATTTATTCAGAAAGATGGCGCAAGCCATCAGCAACTTTTAGTTGCACGATCAGGAGATGCCTTTTTCTTAATTTATCCGCCTGATCCCAGAACAATTTCACAAAATAGATTTTGTTGTGAAATATGAAGACGATATTTCAATATTTCAAAATCAGATTATATATATTTATAATATGTAAAAACAACATATTTAAGAGCATAAATTAGTGACTATATATCGTGGGTGGGATAATATAATAAAATGAAATATAATTTCACAAATTGTGATAAAATTTGATCATGAAAATATATGAAATCACGGCATATTTTGAATAAATTAAAAGTTCTTTGAAAATATATATTTAAAATTTCATCTTTGGATATAATAGAAGAAGAGATATCTATATATAAGATGCAAAATAATCTCCATGTATTCACATTTAAAACCTATATTAAATATTTGAATCAAATTATATGAAAACTACTTTTGAAAAAGCATAAACATTTATCAGAAAAAAAGTAAATATACGTAAAATTTATTTTTGAAATTTTAAGCCGCTTTAAATACTTTTATATAAACTATCTCTCTTGCTATTTGAATTTATTAATTATATCATAAGATATGTAGATAATTTTACTGTATTTTAAATATCAAAAATATTTTATTAATTTTTCAAGAAGCAAGTATAAAAACGCATAGCATTAAATTTCATAGATTTACATTTTAAAATTCTTTAATATATTAAATATTCCTATCCTTTCTTTTTTAAAAATAGGAAATAATATGATATGCATGAAAATCGCTTGCTATAAATTTAATTAATAAACAAATTATAAAATTACAGTGCATGTAAAAAAAAAAGAAAAACGCCATAATATAGTACTAGATTAGATATAAACTAGGCATAGTTCTAGAGAGTAATTGAAAGTTAGTTTTCTAACATTGTTTAAAAATATATTTGAAATTTTCTGCAAAATTAGAGGAAGGAAAAATGATGACTATGAAGAAAGAAAATGCCTCTAATTATAGCAACAGATTAGATTTTGATAAAAACTAGGACGTTGGAATGTTTTGGTTTAAGCATTTTCTCTATGAAGTCTTGAGGAAGCCATTTGTTCAACAAGGTTTAACCGAAGATATAATTTAGGAAGAACTCAAGAAATATAAAATGACAAACGAATTACAAAAATATTTGAACTAACACGAATAGCATAAGATATGGCCTTATACGAAGAGCATTGGACTTACTCTAACACGAAGAGCATGGCTTAACTCTACACGAAGAGAAGAATCCCATATACGAACAGAAAAGGTCTGCCTTACACGAAGAGTGTAAGACATGGCAGCAAGTTTCTTGGAGAATGTTATAGGAAAATCAATATGAAAAGATTATTCTAATATGAAGCATATCAAATAGAGCTAAACGTTTTTTTCGGGGGAAGAATTATATGGAAGTGTATCTACTTAAGACAGAGATCGGCAACATTTTGAGTCAGAAGAGTCAAAAATTACAATTTACAAAATTTCAAAATTTTTAAAGAGCCACACAATTTTTCTTGCCAACAATAAATAGTACTCGCATAAATAATATTTGTGTATGGAACTATATAAAGAGCTTCACATCCAAAGAACCGCAGTTTGCCGACCACTGACCTAAGCCAATGTGATAGAAAAGACTTTGTTAAAGGTTTTCATCAAAATTACATTTACAAAAACATACGTTTATGTTCAAAACTTGATTTCTAATTATTTATGTGTATTTAGATTTGATCAAGTTATTAAATAAAAGTTATAGACCTAAATAAATAGCCAATAGTCAGAGTGGATTTCTGCAAAATACAAGAAATAGTAAGATATTGAAGCAATAATCTATTCCTGTAGTTTTTGTGATTTTGTCTCCTGATTATATGCACCATGAAAGAAACAGGATATAATGCCGAAGGAAAAAAAATAATTCGAAGAAATGGAAAGTGAACATGCCAAAATGTTATGGGTGGTGAAACACGAAAATGCTTAAGATCTTGACTCAAATGTCTCAAATTTCAGTCCGATTTTTTTTAGCAAAAAAAGTTTAAATTGTCCATAATTTTAATTGTAATATTTCAAGCAGCAAAAGTTGAAATTGTCCATAATTTTATTGTCAATATTTATAGCAACAAAGGTTAAAATTGTCCATAATTTTAATGCCAATATTTCTAGTTGAAATTGTCCATAATTTTAATGGTAATATTTGTAGCAACAAAAGTTAAAGCAGGCCATATTTTCAGCTTGAATCTTTACAGCTGCAAAAGCTGAAATCGTCTAAATTTTAGTCATAAAAGTTGAAATACCTCAAACTTCTATCTCAAATCTTTCCATCTACAATGTTTAAAATTGGAATTTAAGAAATTCATATGGCTATAACAAGAACTATAAACCTCTGATATTTATATTTAAATATACCTTTCTATACCTTTAAGAGAAAAATTCTCAATTCTAAACACTTTAAATAACGTAAAAAATTGATTCAAATGAAATTATTAAACATTTTCAACTATATTCAAGGATTTAATATCCTGAATAAGGAATCATTTATAAATAACAGCTTTAAAACATTTTGATTTTTGCGCTTTTGTGGATAACTGTTTTAAAGATATATTAGTACCTAAGAAAACACAAACATGAAAATCTTAATATGTCAACTAACATTTTAACAATATATGATTATAAATAATCTACAGAATATATATTAAGTAAATGCGATAAAACACACATACATAATGGAACAATGTGAATTCAAATATTTAAAATCTCAGAGAATTATAGGTGGAACATTTTTATAAATACATGGTAACGCTACTTTCTTAAAAATCTAAAGTTAATGAATTTGTAAAAATTGGGATAATTCTAGTTAATCATTTTTAGCTAAAAGATGTTTTATGGATCATATATGCTCTAACAAAATTTGATAGATGAATAAATAATGAACATTTTCTTACTATTCAAAGGTAAAAAAACTGGAAGAACACAAAAAAATATTACAAATATTTTAAAAATCCTTTCTTAATAGTGATATAAAAGTGGTGTTAATGTGGAACATAATCTTTAGGCCAAGGATGGCTGGAATACTTGATGGAGAGCTTGTCTCCGATCTGGTCGATCGCAGCTAGGGCAGTGTCCAGCATCTCCCGAGTGTGGCCAGCGGATAGACAGAACCGCGCGCGGAATCCAAGCAGAGAAGTCGCTGGAAACCCGACAACCACAGTTGCTACCTTTCGTGCCATCAATTCCTTGAAGAAAGCAGAAATCTTGCAAGGAATATAAAGCATCAACGGTACTACAGGTGAATCAATATTGCCGTATATAATGAAGCCCATCTGTTTCAGACGAGTACGGAAATACCTGACATTGCTAGCTAAGCGACGAATTCGATCAATCCCATCAGTTGTTCCATCTTTTCCTGAAATGACATCGATGACTTCAATGATTTTCCTGGCGATGGGAGGTGCCATGGAGGTGCCATAGCTGAAGCTGTGCGAGTTGGCGCGGATGTGGTTAATGAGCTTCTTGCTGCCTGCGATGTAACCGCCACAGGATCCGAAACTCTTGGTGAAGGTCCCCATAAGAACATCGATGTCCTTCGGGTCGCATCCATAGTAGTCCACTATTCCTCTCCCGGTAGGACCCATAGCTCCGATACTGTGAGCCTCATCGAGGTAGAGATAAGTTTTGTATTTCTTCTTGAGAGCGATTAGAGATGGCAAGTCAACGATAGACCCCTCCATGCTGTAAATACCTTCCACCATTATGATGATCTTCTTCCATGCTCTTCCAGTACGCGGCTGTCCTGCAATGATGGACTCTCGTATAATCTTCTCAAGACTTTTGACGTTGTTATGTTTGAAGATCTTGATAGTCGCTCCGCTAAGACGGCATCCCAGAATTAGAGAAGCGTGGTTGAGTTCATCACTGATGATCAGGCTGCCTTTGCCCACCATGGAGGGGATGTTGGTGGAGTTGGTAGCGAAACCCATCCCGAAGACAACGCAGTCTTCCACACCGAGGAATTCTGCCATGCTCTTTTCGAGATCTAGTTGAAGTTGATGGGTACCCAACTCATGACGAGTGGAGCAGATCCCAACGGCATTATTCTCAACGGATTCAGCCATCTGATCAGACCCGGCCTCAGCGAAGCCCAGATAGTTGTAGGAGCCCATGTTGATGGCATCGATGATATTGCCGGTGAGCTCGTAGGTCCAGTTGCCGTCATGTGAGACCCGCTCGAGCAGCTGGATCATTGCCCCCGGGATCCCCTGGAACGGCGAGTGGAAGCAATCGCTCATGCGGCGGTAGACGTTCCGCACGTAGAAGCTCTCGAAGTTGAGAAGAAGTGGCGGATAACCCTTGCGGTTGGGCTCGGAGCCTCCAGGCGGGTGCTTGATCCCGAGCCGGATCAGCAGCTCGCTGAGATGACCGAAGACGATGAAGAAGCCGAAGCTGATATAGGTGAAGATCAGCATGAGGAAGGGGGTTGGCTCGATCTCCATACGCCGGGGATCCCGCTGCCGACAGCAGCCGTTGGTCTGCGCACCCCCGCTGGCACTCATAGCGGCGGTCCTGCATCACACCAAATACCTCTCAGCATTACATATCTACACAGCATCACTCACACTAGTACTAGAGTAATACATCAACAAGCGCTTATACAAAATAAATTTGCATATATGACTTCTCCGTTTAAAGCATTCTCTCCAAAAATAAACAAATTTGCATATTAAATTTTCGATACATATTCGAATAGGAGCTATAGACGATCCAGGGTGTGGAGAGAGAAGGCAGGATTCCAGTCACCTGCTTATTGAATATCCAATCTTCCAGAACTACAGAAATCGGGAAGACATTGAATACAAGGATCTTTTTATGTTTATAAACAGTAAGAACTCGTATTTTAAATTTAGGAAATTCTGTAAATATATCTATGATTTTCTCTCATGGTTAAAAAACGTAATTGCTAAATATGTACATATTTGTATTTATTTCATTGGTTGTTTGGGTTTGGTTTCAATTATTTATGTAAAATAGTTCTCTGAATTTAGTGTTGTTGCTTGACGCTTGACTGTGGGGATATCTCGTCTGATTTGAAGGTGATAAATATGTAAATATACCTTCAATAATATATTTATCAGTTGACACATTGTGTAAATACAACAAAAACCTTTATTAAGACACTATTGTCTTACAAGGGGATTCCCCTAAAAAGTTATATATGTACATGAGTGAGGAGGAAAAACAATTTAGAGGGGAGGGGGAGCAATCAGCCGTTGTCTGTGGAGTTGAGCACTTCTTCTCTCATTTTATCAATCGCCTTGAAAAATTTAAAATATTTATAAACAAATGTTTTATCCAGCAGGAGAGTAGTAAAGATTTCATTTACATGTTGTTCATTGTAGTGATTTAGCCCCGAAATTTCGTGAATTTCCAGTCTCTTTTCATGTAGGAATGGGCAATGGAATAGATAGTGGACCAAATTGTCTTGATACCAACATTGCAGAAGTAGCACTTTAAAGGGTCGCTGTTACAAAATCCCGTGATATTCTCGCGGAAAAGTAGCCATTGTGTAATATCATTCAATAATATCTTATCTGATTTTTCACCTAAACAAATAGTTAATTGGATATAAACAAAACATTATAAACATCGATTTATCCTTTCCTTGTTGTCGTCCTTTGTTAACTCTACATTGTGATGTTGAAATACAAGGTTGTCCCACACACAAAAGTTCGTGGTTTTCTTAAAAACTTTGTTTTTATTATTACGTAGCGAATAATATTATTACGGCAAATACATAATAATGGTGGTGTCTTGTCCAATCTCGTCCAATGGAATGGAGGGGATGCCATTGCCCCGTTAGTCAGCCACATTTCAGAGTTCCCTGTTCACGGTTACCGTAGCGGCTCAGGGCTAACAACACCGTACTAATATACATAATATAAAGACATTATACAATTACTTTGTAAAAGGACATTTGAAATTTATACCGCATGTGTTTCTTTTAAACGAAAAATCAAAATTTTATTTTAAGGAGAAATAACGATTATTTCTCCTTGAAATAAAATTTTGATTTTTCGTTTAAAAGAAACACATGCGATATAAATTTCAAATGTCGTTTTACAATCACAAGCCGCATTATATTATATTGTATTACAATTACTTTATACATAATACAAAGACATTATACATAATGGCGAATAATATTGGTATTCCAAATTTTTGCAAGTGTTTACGAACTTTTAGGACAACCTTGTATCACATTTCTACAACGATATACAACCAATAGCTGATGATTAGCAATGAACCGAACATAAAGTTAGCACATGGGTTACATTCCATACATTCCATATATTAGAATAACCAATAGGTGTCATTTTCAAATGACATTTTCTTTATAGAAATAAAGGTGGTTTAAATAAAGCATTAATGACTAAACGCTTTCTTTGGATTAAGTATTATCCTCCAAAATTTCTGCCAGGATAATTGCCTATCTTTTTCCAAGAGTAGGCTTCTACAATCCTTCTTTTCCACTGGTATCTATGAAGAATGGGTCTTTTAAACACTATTACGACAACGTTCAAAGGCGGAAACCGTTAAAATCAGAAAAGACTTAAGAAATGATTTGGCCAAAAAATTCTGGTTGTAATAATTTTGAAAGTGTGTGTTTTTCCATAACTCTAGGTTTTAATTGCAGACGATTAAAACTGAAACTTAAAAAATTCTCCAAATACCGCTATTTAATATTAGTAAATTGGATTTTCAATTTAAATTGGCATGAACAAACAGCGACGATAGAGAATTGAGGGTAACACACATATAGAGATTTATAATTACTTACATATAGGTGCAGGTTAACTACTGGGCAAAATATTCAGCATCAGGGAGGCTGTGAGGATAAGCGGTGCGTTAGCCGGACAACTAGTGACACGAGCGGTCTAATCCAGACACTGGACGGTGGACAAATGACATCTGGATGACACGGGGCAAGTGCGGTGTCACGGCTGTGAAATCACAAGCCGGGACTGGTGTCACGAACTGTCTGGGCAACAACTCCCCTGCCTACATTCTGACGGACCACCCGTTTGTACCCTGGAAACTTGGGCAACCTAGCTGCTGTGACAACAACTCCCCTGCCTACATTCTGGAAGACTACTCACTTGTAGGGAAATGATAGGACACCATTTATTTATATAGAAACCAATAAATCAAGAGGACAATTTTCAACCAGACTCCGGACACAAAGGACACATTTTCCGAATGAAGAATGCCATCTAGACGCTTGAACGATTCTGATTGGATGGAGCTCTTTCAAGAACGACGATTGGTCATTTGTAACCTGGAAACAGAAGTCACAACAACCAAATATCTCTAAGAGACGAAGATGTTTATCTAGGAACGTGGTATCTGGCACGGAATCAAAAATTAATTTGGTTAAATAAGCATTTAAGGCTGGCACTCTTCTATTTTTAACCTGGAAATAGAAAGGAACTTTCTTTAAAAATATTTGGTTGCTATCGCCTTCACATGATAATCATTTATACCACAACAACAACAACAAAAAGGCTTTTATTAGGGCCCATTGCCCTGTATGGATTCGCCATACAACAACAAAATAATACAGTAATTTTTTTCCTTTCCCCATGTGCACGTGAGCTTTTGTTTGAAAAGGGATTTAATTACACATCTGTTCTAGAACTTTCCTCACTACCCATTTTGTGTGTGAATCTATTTACAATTGATCTGTAGAAATTATAGAGTTCTATTGCTATATTTTTCTTTTCTGAAATAGTTCTCAGCGTCTTCGGTGGGTTGCTAAGTCTCCAGAAGGTGTTTTTAAGAGTTTTTTCTCTTTCTTCACCTAAATATTTGCATTTTATGATATAATGGGAGATTTCATCAGATATCATATTTCCACAAATACTGCAGTGAATGTTTTCCTTTTTGATGATGAGAATATGACTTTCTCTATCTAGAGTTGAAGTAATTCTAGTCCGTGCTATGAAAGCTATTATCTTCGATGACAGATTCCATGACAAGTATCGTTCTGGCATAAAAGAATTACAGAGAAGTTTATAGTTTAAAAAATTTTCGAATTGTCGAGTCTAGCGAAGTCTTGTTGAATAAGCTGTTCTATTTTTGTTTTCATAATGATAACCAATTATACATGTGTTCTCCCAGAGTCTGGGAGATGTTTCGCAGCGGCCTGTACCAGTATGACGGACTGTTCCCGACGGGAATCTATCGAGGATGATCTAAAACGCTTGCTGCGACAGGACAAGTAAATACTTGCTCTTGTACTTGGTGAGTATCGACTTGTGAATCCGGTGTGGAGAGAGTTACGATACTTTGACAACAAACTTACTAAGAAGGTTTCCAAAATAAATAATAAATTTATCCTACCGAGTGAACAGCTTCTGACAATGTTAATTATACGAGGGGTATCATAAAATCACTGCCCCATACTATAATTATATACATAAAGTGAACTATATTAGTTTATTTTCAATATAGTTAGCTTGAAAATGTTTATTTTCCACCAACCTTATAATTCCGTTTTATCTTTTTATAGAATGTTTCGTTTTAGTCATCAATAACGGCATTAAACACTTCATTAGCATTTACAAATTTCTTTCTTTTCAAATTCCTTTTAGATGTCCGAATAGGAAATAGTCTCAAAGACCTAGACTCATAAACAAAACTTAAGAGAGTTGTGCCTTTTAGCATGTAAATCGAGATTCAGACAAGAATTGATATTGATAAACAGTGACCTTTATTGGAGAAACAAGAGATAACCAAAAGTGTGAACAAAATTTCCTCTGTCTCCTTGAAAAGAAATAGACAACTGGCGATATCAACGACTCTCTTTAAGTTTTGTCTATAAGTGTAGATCTGGAGAATAAGGAGGTGGTTCCAGACCTATCTTTATATGGTGTTAAATTTTCATGAGGGCTTGTCAAGTATTGTGGAAGTATCTCACACGCGCGCATACTGCAGGCACGTATACACACATACACACTTCACGCATGCATGTACAAACATACTCCTGCATGCACACACACACACGCACGCAAACAAACACACAGACACGAACGCACACAAACACAGAAACACACACGCCCGCGCACAAACACAGAAACACACACACGCAAGCATATACAAGCACACAGAAACACACACACGCAAACATACTGTTGTGTATGTAAATTGTTAAATATCTGTATGTATTTTGCATGTTTTTTATTATTAATATGTAAATATATATTTGTATATATATGACATTAACGGTGCAATTAAAGAGAAATTGACCAGTAGATAACGGCTGCGTGTTGTGACTAATACTGGGAGGAGACACTACAACTGGCGACGAGGACCTGTGGGAACCAGTTCAAGTGCACTTACGCAGGTGGAGGAAGACGAAATCTAAAGCGAACGAGAAGCCAACAGTATGTCTGGGAGTTCAATGATTGTACCGTTCGGTTTCTTCAGGCCAGGGGAAGAATCCTTTGAGATTTTCGTTCAGAGGTTTGAAGCAGCCTTTGAGGCAAATGAATTGGAAGAAAAAAAAGAATACCCATCTTTGTTTCTCTGCTGGATTCAGAAATGTTGAAACTGGGCAATGATTTATTCTTCCCGAGTACAATGAGAGAACAGCCGTATGAATTGTTAGTACAAAGAATAAAGCTACATCTAGCTCCAAGAAAGAAGGTGATTCCTCAACGATGCAGGTTCTTAAAAAGAATACAACTGGGGAATGAATCCGTTTCAGAATACCTGCGTGAGCTCAGGCATTTGGCTATGGATTGCACCTTTGGTGAAATGTTGGAGGTCATGTTACGAGACCGTTTTGTGGCTGGTATAAAGTCGGAAAGCCTTCAGAAGAAATTGTTACAGGAGGATGACGATGTCACCTTGGACAGGGTATTTTCTATAGCAGTCTCGTTTGAGCTAGCTGAACAAAATGCTAAGGAGCTGCAGGATGGACTAGTGGCTAAGATGGATTTTGTTCCGGAGGAGATAGAAAGAATGAAGCTCGTAAAGGATGGCAGCATGGGCCCGGTATGCAAAGAAGGGAGACAATTTGTTTCCGATGCGGCGAAAAAAAACTCTCACCTGGCACCTGCATGTCCACATAAAACAAAATCCTGTTTTAAATGCAAAAGAATTGGACATTTGAGCAGGGTGTGCAAAACGGGTAAATCATTGCCAGACTGCAGATATGTGCAGGACTAATTTATTTATTCAGTACAAGGTGATACTGATGCAAAAATAAATCTACATGTTGACGAGTATCAGTTGTGTTTTGTGGTGGACACGGGAAGTCCCGTCACACTGATACCGAAAACAATTTATGAAAAATACTGGAAGGATAATAAATTATCTCCATCTTATTTAAAATTGTGTGTGTGTGTGAAATCCTTTTGCGGAAAACCAATAAAAATTATTGGTGAGAGAAGAGTTTTTGTGAAGGAAGCAAATCAAAATTGGCGGTTGATAGTTGTAAATGAAGATATTTCGATAGTTTTGTTGGGACGAGAATGGCTAAAAAGTTTAAATCTTGATTTTTCTAGGTTATTGAACATTAGACAAGTAAGCGAGTCCGATATCAAAGTTATAATAAATAAGTATGCTAATTTATTCAGCAAAGAATTAGGTTGCTTAAAAAACGTCCATATTGATTTTATTAAAAAAAAATACGACTCCTGTGTTTTGTAAGGCGAGAAGTTTGCCTTTTTCTTTGAAGAAAAAAGTAGAAACTGAAATCGATTGTTTGGTTAACGAGGGAATTTTACAACCTATTGAGTATGCAAACTGGGCCGCACCTATAGTACCAGTACTAAAGAAAGATGGAAGCCTTAGAATTTGCGGCGATTTCAGATGCACCGCAAATAAGGCCATAGAATTGGATAAGTATCCGCTGCCATCAATAGACGAAATTTTTTCAAAATTGTCTGGAAATACAGTGTTTTCGTCATTGGACTTATCCAGAGCTTATTTGCAGGTCAGGTTATCTGAAGAGGCCAAAAGAGTGGTGAACATTAATACTACGAAGGGGTTATTCGCCTTTAAAAGGTTACCCTATGGAGAAGCTGTAGCACCAAATAAATTCCAAAGAGTAATGGACAATCTATTTGCAGATATGTCGGGAGTGGCTTGCTACATCGACGACATCCTGGTAGCCGGAAAGGATCATAGGGATCACGAGCAAAAGCTGGAATTGGTCTTTAAAAGGCTGCAAGAAAAAGGTTTAAGATTAAACAAGGATAAATGCAAATTCGCAGTAAATGCTGTTGAATATTTAGGTTTTAAAATAGATAAAAAGGGACTGCATCCCATAAGTAGTACAATAGAAGCGGTGGTAGAGGCGCCTGAACCTACAAACGTTTCTCAATTGAGATCTTTTATAGGTCTCCTTGTGTGTTACTCTAGGTTTATAAGAAATATTGCAGATATTTTAGCGCCCTTCTATCACCTCTTAAAAAAGAATTCCAAATGGAATTGGACTAGCGAACACCGTATATTATTTGCAAAATGCAAAGCATTGCTAACTAACGAGTCGGTGCTGGCCCATTATGATGCAACTAGGGAACTAGTCCTTGCATGTGACGCCTCTAGCTATGGATTAGGAGTGGTTCTGAGTCACAGGAACGATAGAAAGGAAGAAACTCCTATAGCTATTGCTTCAAGAACGCTAACTGAAGCGGAAAGGCGGTATTCTCAATTAGAAAAAGAGGCCTCAAGCATCATTTTTGGTTGTGAGAAATTCCGACAATATCTATTGGGACGTGAATTTATGTTGGTCACAGACAACCGACCTTTAATGCACATTTTTTTCACCCCAGAAACCGATCCCAATATGTGCTGCATCAAGAATTAAGAGGTGGTCTTTAAAATTAGCTGCATTTAAATACACTGTGGAGTTTCGAAAAACTGATGATAATGGCAATGCAGACGCCTTATCACGTTTACCTTTGGGCTCAAAGACCACGGAATCTTTGGATGAGGATCAGGTGCTTCTCCTTCGGAAAATGAGTGAGGTCCCCTTCTCATTCCAGGATGTGGAAGTTGAGACACGCCGGGATAAATTACTATCAATTGTGTTGAGAAATGTTAGGGAAAATAATTGGCAAATTCCAAAGGTATCGCAGGAAAATCCACTTTATTCCTATTATAGGATAAAAGACGAATTAAGTTGTAAGTTTGGGTGTCTTCAATGGCGTGAAAGAGTGGTAATTCCCCGGAAATTAAGATCCTTAATTTTGGACGATTTACATGAGATGCACCTATGGATGGTGAAAATGAAAATGATTGCAAGACGGTATTTTTGGTAGCCAGGCATAGATAAAAACATAGAAGAGTTGGCTAGAGATTGCAGAATATGCCAAGAATCTGCAAGTATGCCGCCGTCTACCATTTCAGAGTGGACTTGGCCTGAGAAGCCGTGGCACCGTCTACACTTAGATCTAGCAGTTCCTTTTATGGGACGAATGTTCATGGTCCTTGTAGACGCGTACACCAAATGGCTGGAGATTGTCATCATAAAGGACATTACGAGCAGGACTATCATAGGACATCTTAGGGAGATCTTTGCCAGATTTGGATTACCTGAAATTTTGGTAACCGATAATGGCCGACAATTTGTCTCAAGTGAATTTGAAGAATTTACAACAATAAATGGAATAAGACACACAAAAACGAGTCCGTACAATCCCAGTACTAATGGCTTAGCTGAGCGTTATGTACGTGAATTCAAAAACTCTTTACGAAAGAACCAAGGAAAGGACAGTATAGAAATTAATCTACAGCGATTTTTATTCACCCATAGAGCTTTTCCTCAAACGGTATTAAAAGAGTCTCCCGCGGAACTTTTAATGAAAAGAAGTTTAAGATCCAGATTTTCAAATTTGATTCCGAAAATGGCGAAGGTGGGAGAGGTGTACCATGATGCCGTGAGGAAGCAAGAGAATTTTTCGGTCGGCTCTGATGTGTATTTCCGGAGTTTTGCTAACGGACCAAAATGGAAAAGGGGCAGGATCATGGAACTACTGAGCAGCCGACATTACCTTATAGAAGACGAAGGCCGTTATGTGAAAAGACACATAAATCAACTAAGGCCAGTTATCAAGAAAGAAGTTCCTGAAGTGAGAGATTTGGTATTGCCGGGTACATCAAGAGACTTTATACTTCCTGGCACTTCTAGAGATCACCCTAGGCTTGGAGGACAGGAGAAGAAAATGGAAGAAGCCCCGGAGGTGGACGAAGAATTGAAAGGAGCGGAGTCTTCAGCACAAGAGGACACTCCAGAACCAGAACCGGGCCCTGCTGCTGCGTCTGTCTCTGTCCCTGTGCGCAGTCCAAGACCGCAGCGATCCAGAAGACCGCCAGACCGGCTGCACTACTATTAAGAGGGGAGATGTGTTGTGTATGTAAATTGTTAAATATCTGTATGTATTTTGCATGTTTTTTATTATTAATAAGTAAATATTGTAGTAACGTATGGTTGTTGTATCTTGTTGGATGAATGCAGTGTGGCATGTTGGTTTGCAGTCGTGGTGGCCACAATGTTTAGAGTGGTTTCAGGCGTGATTGGGATTACACAAAAGGACGAGGCATGTTGGTTGGCACCATAGAGATGGCGAGAGAGTGCGTTTAGCCGACACTGGTAGGGGAGAGATCTGTCTAGAGGCGTCTGTAAGCATTGTCCCCAAGCCGACTAATCTGTTTGAGTAAGAAAGGGCACACCTAGGAACCCGACTTGTTTTTCGGACCTCTTTCCTCCTTCTGGCATCGACTGTCACTCACTCGAAATTTTATTTGTCACTTTGGCAATTACATATACATTTATACAATACATGGAGACATAGATATATTGGAATATATTACAACATATATATTTGTATATATATGACATTAACGGTGCAATTAAAGAGAAATTGACCAGTAGATAACGGCTGCGTGTTGTGACTAATACTGGGAGGAGACACTACACATACAAACACACACGCAAGCATATACAAACAAACAGAAACACACACACACACTCGAAAGCATACAAACACACTCGAAAGCATACAAACACACACGCAAGCAAATACAAGCACACAGAAACAGTTACGCACGCACACGCAAGCATACTAGCACACAGAAACAGTTACGCACGCACACGCAAGCATACTAGCACACAGAAACACACACGAAATCATACACACACACATTCGTACAGACACATAACTTCTAAACTTTATTTATATAGATGTTGCTGAGATGTAATTTAGAATCTCCAGAGAGAGTGATACAGGACAACATCAGGATGAGAGAAATTAATTGACCCAAGTTGGCGGCCAACATGTCACGTGACCCCTGCCATTTCCCAAGATGCACCACGCCCCATCCAATCAAGCAGACAAAGCAATCTTATAATAAGTTTTTGTCTTTTTACAATTTTATTTTATTTATTAGAAAACTCTCTTTTAAAGAAAAAATTCTTTCTTTTTCACAGGCACAATATACTTTTCTTTAGCTAGGACTTAATTATGAATAGCAACGATGCACTGTGAATCACCCATGTAGAAACTTTACTAGTGATGATAAAGAATGAGTTGCAACACCAGTTTTGGAAAATCCAGGCAACAACCCAACCTCTATATCTTCATAATTAAAGGGAGAGGTGCCCCTTCTGGTGCATACATATTATCCTCCCGCAACTTTATATTATATGTATATGGAAATTAACTCTTTTTAGCATTGTTTTAATTGGATAATTCTCTAATATCTAGCATATTTTCATTCTCAAATATTCCTTAAAGCTTTTTTTTCTTAATCTGTAAATTGTTTTTCTCGAATACACACAATACTTTACACAATTTGATTTCATTTAACTAAATTTGCATACCAACCCTTTGTACATATATCAATTGTGTTGATATATTTTTTTTTATCTTTTCATCTAACTAACTTGCATACTAATTCTGTACATATTTAAAATATCTTTCTTTCTTTCTTTCAAAATTTTTGTTTATCTTTAAAGTTCAAGTGTCCCTAAGGGGACATAGCGCTTTAAGTCGAAATAAAGAATAAAGAATATGTATATAGAAAAATGTTTTTGCTTGAAAGATTGTATTTTCAAATAAAAAAGTAATTAATTGTGGAAAACATTTTGACATTTGAAAATCTATTTGAAATTTGATCTCAAATGGAACCTATCCTGTGGATGTTATTTCTATGCGGAATCATGTGATGTCAGAACGGGACTTTGGGATTTATAGACGTGATCCAAACAACTCAATCTTCCATTTCAAACGACAAAAGGATCCTTGAATAACAAAGGACACTATTCTATAAAAGTCAATAAAATAATCCCTTGAATCAGTATTGAGTAAAATCAATCATTCCTCCAGGGAAAAGTCTTTTCAAAACATTCAATTCTCTAGCTTTCAGGTACGGACGTCCATCTACAGGAGAAAACCTGGTATAATGATACGCCAATAGAACATGAGTTAAATATAATCAGATACTATTGTTAGAAATGTGAAATTTATAGAGTCGCTGTTTCATCCCAAGTCGACCTTTGGCACATGTACACTGCGGCGGCGCCACCTGATACCATGTGTGACGTCACTACTTACCCCTCCTCCCTTCCTGCCTGCTGCTGGCTGATTACAACTGTCATTCAATCCCTCTTTTGATTTTCTCTAAACTTGTATAACCAATAAATCAATTGGCACTCTGCTTTAACGAGTCATTCGTTAATATTTCCAATAGGTTATGGGTCCTGACTACGCCCCAAATTTGAAGAAGCAAACCTAAAGTGAAACTGCTAAGCCTAACTCGTGCTAAATATGACGCACCTTGAGAATCAAGTCCGCCAGTTCAAAGGCAAAAACTTCTCCCTTTGGAAATTTCAGTTCCGACTACTATTAGAGCAAAATCAACTTTTGGATATCGTGGACGGCAAAGAAATCAAACCAGAGGTAAGTGACGCTACCTCTGCTATACAGGATGCATGGCACGCCAAAGATATCAAAGCCCGAATGCTTATATCACAGGCACTTGAATTAAGATTTCTAGAACCTTTGATGTCCTGTAAAACTGCCGCTCAAATGTGGACAAGGCTCATGTCCATCCACGAACAGAGATCAGAGATCGCAATTGGCATGTTGTGGCAACAATTTTTTGACGCCCGAATGTCGTCATCAGAGGATGTCAGCAGCTATATCGCCAAGATTGAAAATCTTAGTGCAAGAATTCAGGATGCAGGAGGAACGATTACAGATGACCAGAAAGTGGCAAAGATAATAAACTCTCTTCCTTCGAGCATGCGGTATTTCATCCCAGCATGGGAGTCTCAAGCGCCGATTACGCAGACTCTAGAGAACTTATCAGCACGTATTCTGATTGAAGAATGTAGAAACCAGCAGGCCGATTCCTCGCAAGGTACAGCATTCTACCAACAGACTAAACCAAGAATCAAAGAAGATAACATAAAGAAGACTGATTCAAGAAAGATATCAGAACTAAAGAAAAAGACTGAATGCCATTATTGTCACAAGATTGGTCATTGGTCACGGGAATGTCGGAAACGGATTGCCGACCAGCAGAAGAAAAACGAGAAGCGGAAGAACCAAGCAGGAGATTGTGATCATAAAGGTTTCAACGCTGATACCATCCTAAAGTGGAATGATTGCGACATATGGTGGGCAGATAGCGGAGCTAGCTGCAGCATGACCTTCCGACGTGAATGGTTCAAGTCCTTCACTCCGATCCACAACGATCATAGAATATACCTTGGAGACAACACTTCCGTCCTTGCAGAAGGTAGAGGTGACATTGAAATCCTTGCCATGGTGAATGGAGAATGGATTACAACATATCAATCAGGAATGTGCTCTACTCTTCGAAGCTCAAGAAAAATTTGTTCAGCCTGGGAGTGTGCACTGAAAAGGGATACCGAGTAGACATCGACAAGGATGAGCTGCGCATCTACTCAAGAAAAGATCTGAAAGCAGTTGGACAACGCCAAGATGGGCTCTACAAGATGATGTTCCGAGTTACTTCATCTTCACAAGGATTTTCTGCAAAGATCAACAACCTCCAACTGTGGCACGAAAGACTAGCACACATCTCACTCACCACTATTCGAGAAATGGCCAAGAAAGGATTGATCAACGGTTTTCAATCCGAGGACATAAAAGAAGACGATTTCTTCTGTCAAGGCTGCCAAGAAGGAAAAGCTCACAGAAAGCTTAGTCATTTGTCTGAAACAAAAGAGTACAATCCTGGTGAGTTCATTCTAAGTGATATCTGCGGCCCTATGCCAACACAATCAATAGGAGGATCACTTTATTTCATTTTATTCAAAGATTATTCCAGTGGCTTTCGCCATATAGATTTCATTAGACACAAATTCGATATTTTACACAAATTTGAAAACTTTTCTAGATTCAGTTATAATCAAACAGGCAATAAAATTAAAGTGATTAGAACCGATAATGCACTAGAATATACCAGTAAAGATTTCACAAATACTTGCAGAAAGTTCGGAATAGTGCATGAATTGTCAGCTCCATATGTTCACGAACAGATAGGGCGCGTAGAACGAGACAATAGAACTATTGTCGAAGCAGCTCGATCGATGCTGTGCGCACGAAATCTTCCCGAAGAACTTTGGGCAGAAGCTTGCAATACTGCAACCTTCATTCTAAACCGAACATTCACTAAACAAGCTCCCAATACCACACCCTATGAACTCTTTTTCGGAAGAAAAGTTAGTTTATATAATCTAAAGATTTTCGGCTGTGAAGCATGGTTGCATACACCTAAAGAACGTAGAAGGAAATGGGATAAGAAATCACAAAAGATGATTTTCTTAGGATACGATAAAACATGCACTAACTTTCGACTCTGGAACCCTTCTACTAGAAAGATTTCTATCTCTAAAGATGTTACTTTTAACGAGACAAAACTCCAACATTACGAACTAGAGGGAGAAAACCTCATCCCAATAAACATTGACTTTAACCCGCCGGCACCACCGACCGAGGATGAATCACCTACAACGCTACAATTTCCCACGCCGCCCGCATTCCACCCGATGATAACTCGATCTAAAAAGAAAGCAGATTCTTGTAACTACCATTTTGTCGATGAGCCTTCAACCTATAAAGATGCTATGGAAAGTCCAAATGCCGAAAAATGGTTGGATGCAATGAAAGAAGAAATAAAAACGTTAGAATCTAATAACACATGGTCACTCGAAACCTTACCAGACGGATATAAGCCAATAGGAAGTAAATGGGTTTATAAGCTAAAATCCCATCCCAACTCTACGGCACCTAAATTTAAGCCTAGACTTGTAGCTAAGGGTTACACACAAAGGAAGAACGTAGACTATTTCGACACCTTCAGTCCTGTTGTCAGATATGATTCACTTCGAGTGTTAGTAGCAAACGCGGCATCAGAAAGAATGTTCTTAAAACAATTTGACGTAAATACTGCATTTTTATATGGTGACCTAGACGAAGTCATATACTTAGAACAACCAGAAGGTTTCTCTCAAGGACACAATTTTGTTTGTAAACTACAAAAGAGTCTATATGGACTGAAACAATCGTCCAGAAATTGGAATAGGAAGTTTAAATCCTTCTTAGAGAAACACAATTTTTTTCAATCTAATGCAGATCAATGTGTTTTCACCGGAACTATTAACGACACTCAAATGATCCTTGCTCTTTACGTCGATGATGGACTTCTCATGTCTCGGAACAAGGACGATATCGATTCTATCGTCCAGGAACTATCTCACGAGTTCAATATAACGTCTAGAGATGCAGATTATTTCGTAGGACTTCAGATTGAACAATCAGAGGATAGATCGAAGATCTATATCCACCAATCTTCATACATAAACAAGATTTTAGATAAATTCAACATGATTGATTGCAAACCCGCAGCAGTACCCATGGACCCGAGTACAGTCCTAACTAAAGCTGATTGCCCAGACTTAGATAAAAATGGAAATTCACCAAAATTTCCTTACAGAGAAGCCGTAGGCTCACTAATGTTTGCCTCTTCTGTTTCTAGACCGGACATAGCTTTTGCAACATCACAGTTAAGTAAATACCTTGACAACCCAGGACAGACACACTGGACAGCAATTAAAAGTGTATTTCGCTACTTGAAAGCAACACCACAATTAGGAATATTGTACGCTAGCCATCAAGAGTTAACAGGTTACTCAGATAGCGATTATGCTAGGGACATTGATTCAAGGAAAAGTACTACAGGTTACATCTTCATGTTAAACCATGGTGCTGTTTCATGGTCAAGCCAAAAGCAATCGACAGTTGCCCTCTCGACAACAGAAAGTGAATATATTGCTGCCTGTGCTGCTACTAAAGAAATGGTCTGGCTACGCAGACTTCTTAAGGATATCGGGATTAAGATGGACAGACCCACAGTACTCAACATGGATAATCAAGCAGCCATAAAGCTAGTGCAGAATCCCGAGTTCCATAAGAGAACGAAGCACATTGATGTACGATATCACTACATTCGTACTAAACAGGAAGATGGTGAGCTGATCACAGGATATGTCAGCACTCTTCAGCAGACGGCTGACCTCCTGACGAAACCTTTGGGACCGAAACACTTCAGGCGGCTCCTATAAAACTTGAACGTTATAAATTTCAAGAGGGAGTGTTAGAAAATGTGAAATTTATAGAGTCGCTGTTTCATCCCAAGTCGACCTTTGGCACATGTACACTGCGGCGGCGCCACCTGATACCATGTGTGACGTCACTACTTACCCCTCCTCCCTTCCTGCCTGCTGCTGGCTGATTACAACTGTCAATCTATTCCTCTTTTGATTTCCTCTAAACTTGTATAACCAATAAATCAATTGGCACTCTGCTTTAACGAGTCATTCGTTAATATTTCCAATAACTATTTTACATAATTTTATAAAATTCTATAGATATATGTTATATTAACTATTATACAAATTGAGACAAAATATTCTAAAAATATATCTCTAATAAGAGGACAAACAAATAAATAAATATAGGAAAATAACTAAGGAAGCAAGGAATACATATTAGACTGTAGTTATCATTATTAGGAGATGTCTATCTGGTTCCCACCGTTACCAAAGGATACTCTGTTAGTTATATCCCCAAAAGGGGATATTGGGAGATAGATTTTTTAAAATGTCTTCTTCTTCTTTCTTATCTCCACCCAATCATATTAGGGTGTTGCCTTTTAAAGCTTGAGACTTTTGAAAAGGAGATTTGACAACCATTATGATTGGGTGAAGTAGAATGCGTCTACCTTTGTCATTAAGACTGAGAGCACTACTCAGTGGCAGGCCGACTTAGCTCCAAAAGAAATGGCCGCCTCTAACATGAAGAACAGACGCCATGTTCAGCCGCTCTTAACATGGAGTACAAACGCTGCTCATCCTGTATCTCTGGATTAGGAGCCCTTACAGGGTACTATCAGTCGGGCCAGCTGAGCCCAGGTTTTTTAGTGAGCTTGTTACTGCTCCCCCTCCTCCTTTTTCATCCGGGCTTGAGACCGGCAAAGGTGGAGTAGTAAACTATTATTATTTTTATGAACAGATTATTCATTTTGATATTTATATTTTGCTACTCTGTAAACTTCCCTCATTGCCTCTCTGGTATTTTATAAATGTTGATTTCCTGCCCAGAAGTCCTCCTCTACGTGGCAGGCGGGAGCAGCACAAGTAAGGGACTGTCCTGTAGGGCGAAGTACGGTGTCGTGAGCCCCGAGCCGCTACGGTAACCGTGAACAGGGAATTCTGAAATGTGGCTGACTAACGGGGCAATGGTACCTCCCCTTTACATGGAGTGGACAAGACACCACCACCAAATGTAGATTTGTTTCCTTGCCATAAATAAATAGATATTTTTTCCTGAATTTTGTCTTTTTTAAATTTTCTAAGTGACAATATATTTTAAAAATAAATAAAAGATTGATTGCGTTTCTAATTTTAAATTTATATAATCTTAACCTATAATATAGAAGCATATTTTTTCTATGATTAGAACTGATTTAGGTCGTGTAAATCAGAATGGAAGATGATGGAGAAAAAGGCAATTTTTTCGATGCCAGCAAAAGAAGAAAACAGCCGGTTTGACTAGAAATAAATGGCTTGAAATCATCCAATTGCCACTGAGTCTGGGACTCATCACTTTGGTTGGCCTTCTCATCTATTACAAATGCTACCATAACCAACCACATTCCTTCGGTTCATCTTTATAAAATCTCTTTTGACCATCTGAAAAACTACCATCTTTCTTTAAAGAGACAAGGGTCGCCTCTCCAGTCAAAAGAGACGTCAAAACTAGACGCACTCTTTCTTTATTCCTTTTTTTTTTCAAAAGTAGAAGCGATTAAAAATTAAAATATCATCAAAGAGCTCTACTCGAAAGCTAGTCTAAGAGTGAGGAATAAATAAAAGGAACGTGTGAACTTTCATCTTCTATGCTATCGCCCTCAATCTATCTACCCACTTCAACCGAGCGGTCAGTGAAGCTGACATAGCTTCATCAGGAAAGGAGACACTGGGGAACATGTCAGTGAAGCTGACATAGCTTCATCAGGAAAGGAGACACTAGGGAACGTGTCAGTGAAGCTGACATAGCTTCATCAGGAAAGGAGACACTAGGGAACGTGTCAGTGAAGCTGACATAGCTTCATCAGGAAAGGAGATACTGGGGAACATGTCAGTGAAGCTGACACAGCTTCATAAGAAAAGGAGATACTGGGGAACATGGTGTCCTTTGTTCCATACACATTGTGCGACTTCACCTTTCACGTTTTCTTGGCAACGTAGATTTCATTTTGTCCACACTAGGTATAAAACAAGAGTATAACAGTGAAATTGTACTGAGATCAAGTTGATAAATTACTGGAAAGGCATTTCCTGATCGTGCAACTTAAAAGTTGCTGATGGCTTGCGCCATCTATCGGAATAAATATCAACTAATCGTTGATTTTTTAAATTATTATTCCTTAATTATACCCTTTCTTGATTAATCAAGGAAGTATATATTTGGCAATTCTGCCTGGTTCAAAATCACATTAATGCTGATACCATTCAGCAAGAGCAACCTAGTTCATGATAATTGAAACAGTGAATAATAATGTGAAGGTTATTCACATATTAAACAAAATGTTAACGTGGGATTCAATCCCGGTTCATGACTGTCGGGAATCGAGCGTGTTACCCTCTCATCCACCGAGTTTTTTTATGGCCAATTCTGTGATAAGGAAAAAAATAAACGGTTATTTGATATTGTAGAAAAGTATTATATTATATTTTTTTATGTACAGGTTATCATTTTGATATTTATATACTCCGTAAACAGTCTATCTTGTAGTTTATACATTTTAATATGTTTTGCTTCATAATTAAATTTACGTTTTATTTTGAAGTTTGTCTTTCCTAATTTTCTATGTGACATGTGGTGGAGATGCTGGGTAGATTAGAGAAGACAAACTGAAGATCGCCGAGATGAAGACTTTGAGATTTGGGTGCTGTGATCAATATTTTCCAAAGCTGGCTCCAGGATTCCACCGCCGTGTCAAAGACTTCCCTACAAATGAAGACGATGTCCCTATAGACGATACGACGCTGAAGCCTCTCTTCACGCCGCAAAAAAAAAAAAAAAAGGAAGCGAAACTACTAGGGACAAAATTACAAGACTCTAAGGGAATCCTTGGCAGAAACACGTCAGATCCATTTCAGTATCTACAATATTTGCAAGCTGTGGATCACAGTTACCATAAGGAAGGGTGTTGAATTTGCTTAGAATTTTTAATGAAACTGATTCCAAGAATATTAAACAAGCATTATATTTATTTATATATTTTTTGCGTATCCCTAGTACACGTGGTACAGGCCATGATAATCATAGTGGGTAGAAGTAGGCGACTGCTTATACTGTAAGTGCACCACATGTCTACAAATGTGAAAAGCAGTTCGACTTTGCACTTACATGTGCCAGAGCCCCGTTTGGTTACTTGCACTCGCTGGTGGGGTTGGACTTTTGCAAGAATCGGGGGTCATTGGAGCATTTTTTTTTTTTTAAACATAAGAAAGTGCCCAATGCGGGAATCGAACCCGGGTCGTAGCGCTCGAAAACTAAGGTTTAGACCATCCTTCCACCGACCCCCCCCCCATTATGTTTATTGATTTACAAGAGAGAAAACAAAATATAAAAGGGAAACTAATATTAAACAAAGGAACTTTTTTTTGTTTCGGTTAGCGCCTATTTACCTGTGAGCATACACACACTCTGTGGTAACAATTAATTAATATATATACAACAAAGGAACTATGCAGCAAAGTATGTATTCTATTTTATAGATTATCAATTTTTTTTAAATTTATTTTGATTTATTAATATAGACCCATACCTCGCTTTGCGTCGGGGGTACGTTCCAAAAAAAACACGACGCAAAGTGAAAATATGTGAAGGCGCAATCAAAAACAAAGGTGTTGCCATATTTTAGGGAAAAAATATTAAAGACTCGAATCCAAAACGACGCAACTTCGAAAATCTAACGACGCACAGTGAAAATCAGTAAAAATTAAGCAGCGACGCAAAGCGAGGTATTGGTGTATTTATATTTTGCTACCTTGTAAACTTCCTCCATTGCTTATTTTGTATTTTATAAATTAAATATATATTGTGGCGAAGAATTAATTTATATTTAATTTAATTATTCAATGAAAATATTTGAGACAAATTTAAAATTATACACTTTCTAAACCATCATTTAGTTACCTAGTTTACTTGCTCGATATACTCTAGCTGTAGATAGTTTGGTTGATTTGTTAATATTTGTCGACTGGTCGTGGTGACGTCATCAATAAATACTTTCACATCTCCAGATATACAAAGACTTAATTTCTACACTACAGTATTATAAATTGCTTATAATGTATGAATTTATTCTTTGCTAGAATCTTAAAGTTTCCCAACACAGTTTCTATGTTGTAAAAAGTTGAATTTTTCTTATCGATAATGAAGTGTGAACAAAGCACAATATAGCAAACACAGCTCTCAAGTACGTTCTTCACACGTGTGGTTCTGTGGTCAGGTAACTCTGGTTTAGATAGAACAAGCATCTTTCACTAACCCTAATGGGACAAATCGATGCTTAATTATTCCTTTCGTCATTTTCGGCCGAAGTAATTAAAGGATTTGTTGCAAATTATTTAAGGAGTGGTTCGGAGACGTGCCAGATTGGTTTGTTATTAACGCCACGAATAGGTAGGGAATGTAGGGCTGGTATTACAATTTGGGATATATGCAAATATTCCATAATGGTTGAGAATTTCTTCCAATTCCTTTATTCGACTGCAGGGACGTTGAGGCCGTGAATATTCTGTGTACCAAGTTTCTGGTTCACAGTTATAGATGTCCTGGCCTCAATATGGCTCAAAAATAGGTAGAACAGTCATCTCTGGTGTTCAACATTTGAAGTGGTGAATAACAAGACCTTTGCAATATGCCAATGGTTAACATGAGAGATGGCGGATGTCCTACATAGACGGCGGATGTCCCGTCAGGTATAACACGCGGACTACAGAGACGGCGGATGTCCCGTCAGGTATAACACGCGGACTACAGAGAGGGCGGATGTACCGTCAGGTATAACACGCGGACTACAGAGACGGCGGATGTCCCGTCAGGTATAACACGCGGACTACAGAGACGGCGGATGTCCCGTCAGGTATAACACGCGGACTACAGAGACGGCGGATGTCCCGTCAGGTATAACACGCGGACTACAGAGACGGCGGATGTACCGTTAGGTATAACACGCGGACTACAGAGACGGCGGTTGTCCCGTCAGGTATAACACGCGGACTACAGAGACGGCGGATGTCCCGTCAGGTATAACACGCGGACTACAGAGACGGCGGATGTCCCGTCAGGTATAACACGCGGACTACAGAGACGGCGGATGTCCCGTCAGGTATAACACGCGGACTACAGAGACGGCGGATGTCCCGTCAGGTATAACACGCGGACTACAGAGACGGCGGATGTCCCGTCAGGTATAACACGCGGACTACAGAGACGGCGGATGTCCCGTCAGGTATAACACGCGGACTACAGAGACGGCGGATGTCCCGTCAGGTTTAACACGAGGACTACAGAGACGGCGGATGTACCGTTAGGTATAACACATGGACTACAGAGACGGCGGATGTCCCGTCAGGTATAACACGCGGACTACAGAGACGGCGGATGTCCCGTCAAGTAAAACATACGGACTAGAAGATACATCAAGTGAACTTGACCCAAAAAAGCACACGTTACACCTACCTTCACGCCAAGACCGAATCCTGAGATAAAAAGAGCAAGCGGTGTTGCTTATCTTATCACAGGAACATTCTGATTGGCGTATTCCTCGTGCGATCTTTCAACAGGACAGCAGCACCTTCCTCATAGTCCTTCCGGGACTAGGGCGGTGAAGCTAGCTCTGTACCATCCTCAAATTCAAGACAAAATTGCATAGATGTAAGCCTCAATTGCTCCTGTGGCAAAAACGCATTCATATACAAGATATTACTTAGGACCTAAAATATTGTAAACTTTTGTAACTACACTGCTGGGGCCATTAAAATTGCTACCCTATGGAGCAGATACACGGAAATAACAAAATCTTCATTAAAGGAACAACCAACTAGTTTGGATATGCAAATCGCTTCAAAATCAATCTCAATATGCAAAATCAGGTAGGAGTAACACCCACCTGCAGTATGTATAAAATGGCAGATTGAAAAGTGAATTATTGGAATAGAATTCATATTTTGGTTGCTTGTGGAAAAACCTCTATAACAAAAGGCGATAGGAGATAACGTTGTAATTTTTACCCAAATCTCTGCAATTTAATTTTTTTTTATTTATTACAAAACACACGCTATATCCTATGTGGGTATTTGCATGTAAATGTTTAATCTATTTTATGTACATAGTTTTTAAATATATATACAAATTATTTCTAGTTTTAGAGGGAGAGTGAAAGTTATTTAAATTGTAGTAATTTAAAATGTATTTAGAGCAATACATTATACAAGAAATAAAGATTATTTACACGCATATTATCAAAAGTCCAATATATCTTTAGAATTACAACCACTAAACCAATGGCACAAATATAGAACATTCCAAAACAAAATAACAGCAATAGAAAAACTATACTAATTAAAACTAGAAATTTCAATTCTTAATGTAATTCAGGTTCACGGCATTTGCGATAGAGTCTACAGAATTTTTTAAATTTTCTATATTCTTCTTTACTGGAAACCATTTGGCTTAAACTAGAACTGTTCATTTGACATTGTACTCTCAAATCTGCAAATCTCTGCAATGCTTTTGGTAAAAAAAGATCCCATATCAACCTATATAGAATTTGATCGCGGAAGAAGCATGCCCAACTGGGACAGCTGTTTATCTGCCGTGACATTGTTGCTCGGGTTGTCCGACATCCGTCACAATAAATCGCTACTCCTACAGAGGTCAAATATCTGATAATTCATGTCCCCGAATCGCAAAATTATATTCGCTCCTATTTCACGGGTCTATTCAACCTTGCTTTAGCTTTATTAATCTCAATAAAGGTCACTGTATACCCATTCCAAGAGTCTAGTATCAGTATCACTATGAAAGGAAAATAGGAAAATTCAATATAAAAGCGGTATGGTAGATTAAACTAGCGAAATCGCTTCACCACTGATGAGCCAGGCTCTCCCATTAATTTTTCCATTGAATTAAGGGTAGTATAAATTGCTTAATTTTAAAGAATCATACGCGTCTATAATAGTTTCAAATTTTCATAACAGATGGCGCGCTAATGCATCATAAGATTAGTGTGTATTAAATATATTTCAGAGTTATTGTCTGAATCCCGATAAACATGCAAAAAGGTACAATTTGCTTATGCTTTGTCCATGAGTGTATTTGTTCACACTTGGTTATCTCTTGTGTATTCAATAAAGATCACTGTAATATCTTTCAGAGTTATTGTCTGAATCCCGATATAATGCTAAAAGGTACAACTTCCTTAAGTTTTGTCCATGAGTGTATCTTTCAGAGTTATCGTCTGAATCCCGATATAATGCTGAAAGGTACAATTTCATTAAGTTTTAGCCATGAGTGTATCTTTCAGTTATTGTCTGAATCCCGATATACATGCTAAAACGTACAACTTCCTTAAGTTTTGTCCATGAGTGTATCTTTCAGAGTTATTGTCTGAATCCCGATATACATGCTAAAAGGTACAACTTCCTTAAGTTTTGTTCATGAGTGTATCTTTCAGAGTTATTGTCTAAATCCCGATATACTTGCTAAAAGGTACAACTTTCTTAAGTTTTGTTCATGAGTGTATCTTTCAGAGTTATTGTCTGAATCCCGATATACATGCTAAAAAGTACAACTTCCTTAAGTGTTGTCTGTGAATGTATATCCATATATCCTCACAAAGATCCTAGCTCTTACCATACCATTTATCCTTCTCCATAAACAGGACTTTCCAAACACCATTTAAAAGGCGCAAATGTAATCAGGGAGTTTCAAAGCCATTTATAGATTTAATCGAAAAAAAAATGAGATCGGCTAATGGTGAATTAATGGTGGTGTCATATAGCTAATGATTCTGCCATTCCAGAACCACTTGCTACTGAGCATATTGTGGCGATGAAATAATTGTTTTAACTTTTATTTATTTATTTATTTAATCAAGGAAAATATATACAGCAGAATATATTTCTATGAAACCATATTACCATCACTGGACACTTTATTTTTCCGTTTATCATTACTCTTCTCAATTCATTCTATCATACTTCATCCCTAAGGTTAGAAATAATCTTTATTTCTCCTTAAAATAAATTTTGATTTTTCGTTTAAAAGAAACATTTGCGGTATAATTGTCAAATTTCGTTTTAAAATCATCATATATTTTTTATAGCTTGGTTGTTAAATATTCTCTAGCTGTAAATAATTATTTATATCAAACCTGATACTAAAAGATCCTCTTTTCGCTCTCCACTTCTTTCATCCATATCTCCAAATCCATATTCTTATTTTCCATAGAATCATTCAAATAATAATCTGTATATATTTATCATGTGTATATAATCCTTATCAATTTTTACCCCTTTGTATATTTCCCACTTTCATAGGTTTCTCCGTCTTGTAACCCCAGGGAGAATCCTCTATAAAACCAGTGTGTCTTAATGAAGGTTTTTGTGTGTGATACTAAAAGATGACTTAAACCAACCTGATTTAGAAGATATGTACCAAATTTCTGTTAAGAAATTATACCTTTAACTACCATCAAATCCAACTATACAAGATATTCTTCAGTATAAAAGAGATATCAATCCCCGCGACGACCTAACACTTAGTTGGAGCTCATCACCCAACATCTGCAAAATCTGGGGGACCACCTCTACTCTAGTTATTGATCTGATAATAATTATATAGAATCAATGCATAAAAAAAAAAGAAATATTTTTACCATATATGGTATTTTTCTCCTCTTCTTTTATATCGATTTTTTGAACTTATTCCAATAGGAACAACATCTTTCATTCAATCTGGTGAAAAAATTGTTAGTGGAGAAATCCATCGGAATATTTTGAGTATAAAATAGGTAATTTCTCACAAATCTAGGTAGGATTTCAATTCTATGATTGAATCCATTAGAGAGATATTTAGGTCCAATCGCTGAAGCAGGCAGGCTTCCACGTGGCCACTAGAACAGGGTCAAGAACAGAGGAACCAGGAAGTGTGCGCCGGAAGTCGTTTGGCAACGTTTCAGTGGAAGAGAAAATATGTCGGGGCGTTTAGAAACATTCTTTTATCTGTGAGAATGTATGTGGGAATACTTGTAGAAATGTAGGAATGTCTTTAGGAGTGTAGGAATGTCTTTACAGGAATGTGTGTAAGAATGTCTTTAGGAATGTCGGAATGTCTGTTGAAATGTCTTTAGGAATGTCTGTAGGAATATCTTTAGGAGTGTAGGAATGTGTTTAGGAGTGTAGGAATGTGTTTAGGAGTGTAGAAATGTCTTTAGGAGTGTAGGAATGTGTTTAGGAGTGTAGGAATGTGTTTAGGAGTGAAGAAATGTCTTTAGGAGTGTAGGAATGTGTTTAGGAATTTCTGTAGGAATGTCGGAATGTTTGTTGAAATGTCTTTAGGAATGTCTGTAGGAATGCCTTTAGGAATGTCTTTATAGCAATGTTTGTAGGGAGCTCTGCAGGAAGGTCTTTAAGAATGTCTGTAGGAATGTGTGTAGGAATGTCTTCAATGGAATGTGTTTAGGAATGTCTTTAGAATGTGTTTGGGAATGTAGGAATGTCTGAAGGAATGTCTTTAGGAATTCCTATAGGAATGTCTGTAGGAATGTCTATAGGAATGTATTTAGGAATTCCTATAGGAATGTCTGTAGGAATGTCTATAGAAATGTGTTTAAGAATTCCTATAGGAATGTCTGTAGGAATGTCTATAGGAATGTGTTTAAGAATTCCTATAGGAATGTCTGTAGGAATATCTTTAGGTATGTGTTTAGGAATTTCTATAGGAATGTCTGTAGGAATGTCTATAGGAATGTATTTAGGTATGTGTTTAGGAATGTAGGAATGTCTTTAGGTATGTGTTTAGGAATGTTGGAATGTCTTTAGGTATGTGTTTAGGAATGTGTTTAGGTATGTGTTTAGGAATGTCTTTAGGTATGTGTTTAGGGATGTAGGAATGTCTTTAGGAATGTCTTTAGGTATGTGTTTAGGAATGTCTTTAGGTATGTGTTTAGGAATGTCTTTCGGAATGTGTTTAGGAATGTTGGAATGTCTTTAGGAATGTCTTTAGGTATGTGTTTAGGAATGTGTTTAGGTATGTGTTTAGGAATGTCTTTAGGTATGTGTTTAGGGATGTAGGAATGTCTTTAGGAATGTCTTTAAGTATGTGTTTAGGAATGTGTTTAGGAATGTCTTTAGGTATGTGTTTAGGAATGTGTTTAGGTATGTGTTTAGGAATGTCTTTAGGTATGTGTTTAGGAATGTATTTAGGTATGTGTTTAGGAATGTCTTTAGGTATGTGTTTAGGAATGTAGGAATGTCTTTAGGAATGTGTTTAGGAATGTGTTTAGGTATTTGTTTAGGAATGTCTTTAGGAATGTGTTTAGGAATGTAGGAATGTCTTTAGGAATGTGTTTAGGAATGTTGGAATGTATTTAGAAATGTGTTTAGGAATGTTGCAATGTATTTAGGAATGTGTTTAGGAATGTTGGAATGTCTTTAGGAATGTGTTTAGGAATGTAGGAATGTCTTTAGGAATGTAGGAATGTCTTTAGGAATTTAGGAATGTCTTTAGGAATGTGTTTAGGAATGTTGGAATGTCTTTAGGAATGTGCTTAGGAATGTGTTTAGGAATATGTTTAGGAATGTAGGAATGTCTTTAGGAATGTGTTTAGGAATGTTGGAATGTCTTTAGGAATGTGTTTAGGAATGTAGGAATGTTGGAATGTCTTTAGGAATGTGTTTAGGAATGTTGGAATGTGTTTAGGAATGTCTTCAGGAATGTGTTTAGGAATGTTGGAATGTATTTAGGAATGTGTTTAGGAATGTTTTCAGTAATGTGTTTAGGAATGTTTTTAGAAATGTGTTTAGGAATATGTTTAGGAATGTAGGAATGTCTTTAGGAATATGTTTAGGAATGTAGGAATGTCTTTGGGAATATGTTTAGGAATGTTGGAATGTCTTTAGGAATGTGTTTAGGAATGTAGGAATGTTGGAATGTCTTTAGGAATGTGTTTAGGAATGTTGGAATGTCTTTAGGTATGTGTTTAGGAATGTATTTAGGAATGTGTTTAGGAATGTTGGAATGTGTTTAGGAATGTGTTTAGGAATGTTTTCAGTAATGTGTTTAGGAATGTCTTTAGAAATGTGTTTAGGAATGTAGGAATGTCTGTAGGAATGTGTGTTGAAAGTGCTTTAGGAATGTAGGAATATCTGTAGGAATGTCTTTAGAAACGTATTAATAAAAGGAATACAACAAAGAGTTTCCATATTATTCAATAAACCCTGGAAATAATAAACTAAGGAATATAGCATTTTTATTACATTACCATTATATATATTATGTTCATTTGCCCTTTTGAAGCCTTCTTGGGGCGCCGGCTATGATGGAGCGAGCGCCCGAGGTGACCCTGAATGAAATAAACAAACACGGTGACATCTTGCCCTTAATTCCCCTTAATTTCTTCCGACATGGCTATTAAAAAGACGTTTTGTGTTTCCTATGACCTTCCTTTATGTAGACAACGTCTTCACTGTCTCAAAGACACTCCCTCCTCCAAGAACTGAATGTTTGTATGCTGGCTTGGTCCGCAGAAATTTTTAAATGGAGATTTTCTCGTCCAAGAACGTCAGGATCTATTCAACTAAAACATTCACAAGGTTCCCGCTCGTATAAAGGTGGATTTCCAGAATCTAGAAATTCTTCAAAGGTAAAATATCATTCACACTCAAAATAGCAATCTATAATTGTAGATAATACCATAATTGAAGGATGAATTTTGATTAAATCAAGTTTAAGATTTCATAAGCCTTTTTTCTAAACGTCAAAGAACAATAAATGTTCATATAAAAAGGTTATTATAAAAAGTATTCAAAACTTGAATTAAATTATAAAAATAATTTGTGATTACTTAATTAGAAAAATTAAGTGTTGCTTTTATAGTATAGTGAAAAATTTAAAAAAAAAAAAAAACATTTTATTAACATTAAGATAAAAACATCAGGTATCAAGGGTAAAGTTTCTTTTTAAATCTTCAATTCACAAAACTCAAGTTTTCTGGACCGAAAGTTTGTGAGATTTGTGAATTAAAGATTTTGAAAAGAAACTTCTCTGGAACACCTAATATTTTTCCAACTTAATAATCGTGTAAAATAATAAATAGTAACTATAAGAAAAATATAAAAAAAATGATTAGCTATTACAGTAGTGTCCACCATGATATACCATAGCGAAAAAACATGGCTAAACGCGGCCTCTCCTGGAAGTAATCTTCCATCAGAGTCTCCTGTTAAGTTGAAAGACCTCTTAGTACTCGGCTTGACTTGACAGAGTTTCTTGTGAAAGACCACCCTTCAAGAGGGACCACGTTTAGCTATGTTGATCATGGAAAGCTTTACTGTATATCATAATATTAAGAAATATGTAAATAAAGATGGCCTATATGGAAGTATGAGGAGAGGGAAGAAAAAATTCTCTTTCCAGAACAACCCCTGGGTGATCATATTGTATCAAAATATTTATTATATTTTATATGCAGATTTTTAATTTTGATATTTATGTTTTGCTACTCTGAAAACTTTCCTCATTACTTATCTTGTATCTTATAAATGTGGATTTTCTTCTTGTCTTAAATAAATTACTGTGTCATCCTGAAGTTTGTCTTTCTAATTTTCTCCGTGACCATATGTCCAGCCTGCTAAAAACAAACATTTCCGGTAGCTTCCCGGCTCATCCCTTCCCTCTCTCTCTCTCTATTTATTCTTGTATTTTTCATTATATAATCTTATTTATTCATATTTTTATTTAATCTGTATTTAATCTTATATAATCTTATATGGACGTTATAATAAATCAGTTTCAATCTCAATCTCTCTCTCTCTCTCTCTGGGGAATAATTTATCCTACTGAAAATAGTTTAAAAGCACCTGGATTTCATTATTGGGACAGTTCGCACCGAGCTGGTTCCGACACCAGTTGTTCCCAGGGTAGTCCTCGGGATTTCTCTTTCTTCTCTCCGATCTACTTCTCTCAGGTTTTTACTCCTGAATCCTGTCTCCTGTCTGTGTCCTTGCCACTTGCCACACAACTACCATGACTGTTCGCAAATCACCACATATATATATTATTTTATTTATCCCAAGTACACAGTACAGGTCTAGATAATTATGGTAGGTAAGTGTTTAGGACAACTTATACTGTAAACGCATCATGTCTTCTACAAATAGAGTTAATAAATCTACGTATATATGAAAAATAGTACAAAAGTGAATTTACACGCCCTTCCGGCCTAAATACCTGTTTCATGGTTTTTCAAGATGCCCTAAAGACCAGCCTTTTTGGTCGTTGAGGTACAGCTTGAACCACGCTAACGAGGGCCAACAGCCCGAAACGCGTACGTGGTTAGCTTTTCTTGATTAATCAAGAAACGGTATTTGGCCAATTCTGGAATAATTAGAAATCAACGATTAGTTAATATTTATTCCGATAGATGGCTCAAGCCATCAGCAACTTTCAGTTGCACGATCAGGAAATGCCTTTTTTTCTTAATATATATATTTTATTGTCTTATAATTGATAGTAGCTGTGTGAATGTTGGCGGAAGCAAGGTTCTCTGACGTGAAGAAGTTGGTTACATCACAACAGACCCTCTCTGCTGATACACCACGCCAGGTGAGATAAGATTCGTGTGTAGGTTCCAATGTTTTATTTCCCACTGACGCCATCCGGAATTTCCCAGTTCTCAAACACGATGACTTGTGAAAAAAGATAAATCTAACAATCTGGTATTCTGCCAACAATCTCTCTCCCACAGTATCCATGTATAAGTAACTAAACGCTACAGTGGCAACTTGTAAGTGTAAAACATCGAAAAACTTTCACATGTGTAGATACGTAGTGTTACTTACAGTATATAGACATTTTTACAAAAGCCTTTAATTTTCATATATTTTTAAAATTTTATTATTACAGTAATCCCTCGTTAAGACGAACTCAACGGGAGAACGAAATACCCTTTTCGTCTTAAAATAATATATACCGAATTCGTATTAGACGAATTGAATTCGTGGTATCCGGGGGTTGTACTTATGTACTACTGATGAGTAAGAAAACTACATTTCTGAGGAATAACGAATAAATTTATTTGAAAACAATATTAATGAAAATATTTTATAATTTTAAGGAACAACAATTATGTATATGTATGTACATAAAGTATTTTATTTTAAAAGACAATATGGATAATATAATCACAATGTAAGGCAATAACATGAGAATATAAGTTTATTTTAAAACACAAATAAAAAAGAACAACAAAAGAAACAACTTACATAATATACTTGGTACATACAATGTTTATGTGTATGCAGCATATGCAGTATGCATAGAGTATCCTATATCTGGGTTTTCTCTGCAGGCTTCAGAAAGTCTGTTATAGTTTTTTGGTGGTATTTGATTGGGCACTGTTTCAGACACTCCCTTCTTATTTTATCCAGGTCATATTCAAAATGAACATCAATATCCGCAGAGGTTTTGGACAGCTTCTGGAGGGTTTCGAGGGCCGCGATTACTTCCCCTCTAGTAGGCATCATTATCTCTTCTTTCACCTCATCGTCTTCTGTTTCTTTATTAGATTATTATTCACAGAATATATTTTTATTATTTATATTATATTTAATATTTTTAAATATATGTTTTGTATAAAAATAAGAATAATATAATATTCTGTGAAATTCGGTGAAAGCGTGCGCTCCTTGGCTGCTGGCTGGCAGGGGTCACCATGGCCCCTACATTTATCAGTCGAGAAAAACAGCAATACTGGCACAATAGAGTCGAAATTTTCCACTGATTGAGTACATGGAACGACCCCAAGGGGATGGTTTCATAGAAAATGAGTCATCATAACAAACAAAGGACGAATGTTTACACAAAAGACAAAGAGAACCAATACTTGATATCAACGGCGTTTTTGTTGTTTTAATAGTTTATTGTTTTACTTATAGCTCGCCTTTAAAAACATATTAGAATTCGTTTTAACCGATTGATTAGTTCTGCTGGGGGCTAAATTTAATTCGTATTTCGTCATAACCGAATATTTCGTCTTAACCGGCAAAATCTCTTTGGAAAGCATTGAAATTTAACGGGGGAAAAGAAACGGTTCGCGCAAACCGAGAGTTCGTATAATCCGAGTTCGTGATAACGAGGGATTACTGTATTATTATTTTCAATTTTAATTTTTAATATATTATTATCATTAATTATTTTTTGACCAATGACAAAGTTGTTTTCATGTGATCTACAAGAATTTGTAAATTAAGTTTACTGTGTAATAAATTGATAAAGAGGGAGCAATCTTTCGAAATATTTTGAGGGTGTTTTTTTTTTTTTCTTTACAGATCCAGGTACGCCCTTTTATATAAAGTATATAAACAGTTAAAAACTTCATGATTAATATCATGATCTGTACTCTGTGTACTTTGGATATACACATACAGCTTTATTAAGACCACCGGTCTTATACAGATTCACCACAGGAAGAAAGGAAACGTAGATGGAACTCCTGTACTCCAGGCAACGCAGCACCCAATAATATATGTATACCAGCAATTCAATGAGTAGTTAGGATTGTAATATAGGAAATAGTAAAAGATTCCAACCATAAACAAAACCAGATTGTCCTATAATAAACGAAGAATGTCCGATTGATATTCAAGTTTCCAGATTATGACGTCATTCTTGAGAATTATTCTGAAAGAATTATGGACTAAGACACATAGGACCTCTTACACATAGGACTCCATAACGTCGATCCAGAAAATATTTCTTAGAAAAGGTCCAGGTGTATGGACTACGATCGGACCATATAGATTCCTTCGTCTATTCATCCAAAGTCGGATACACCATCAGTACTGAACGATATCTGGAACCAATTGTCTCAATACCGGGCTAAGAGAGATTCCTTATATCAATCAAGATTACAGGAATGATGGTTATCTATTCTGGATTGATCGAATAAGCATTATTTACATCAAGATATCAACAACAACAAAAAGCTTTATTAGGATCTTTTAGTCTTATACAGATTCTCAAAGCAGAAATGTAGGATACATGTAGGAAAAACAGTAATAGTACCATTAATCAGCAATATACAACAACAAAAAGTTTTATTAAGACCTTTTAGTCTTATACAGATTCTACAAGCAGAAATGTAGAATACATGCAGGAAAAACAGTAATAGTACCAGTAATCAGCAATGTACAACAACAACAAGTTTTATTAAGACCTTTTAGTCTTATACAGATTCTACAAGCAGAAATGTAGGATACATGTAGGAAAAACAGTAATAGTACCAGTAATCAGCAATGTACAACAACAAAAAGTTTTATTAAGACCTTTTAGTCTTATACAGATTCTTCAAGCAGAAATGTAGGATACATACAGGAAAAAAGAAATAGTACCTTAATGGTAATATGATATTTATATACAGGAAAAATTATATAAAGACAATCAAGCTAATAGATTAGTCTGGGTAAATTGGTTTATTATACATGGATTTATATCAAGATATCATTTGAACAACTTAAGACCAAAAAAATCGCTTTTGTTGAGAAGAATAATAATGCAGACAATGTCTTGAAATGTGAAACAATAGTACAAATGTGAAATTTACTGGGATAAGGTAAATAAATTATGTAAAAGGCATCTCCTTATATCGTGCAACTGAAAGTTGTTGATGGCTTGCGCCATCTATCGGAATAAATATCAACTATTCATTGATTTTTAATCAATATTCTTTTATGAAGAGACCATATGGCCCACCCTTAGTAGAGGAAGGCACTGAAGGAGGGAGATATGGAGAGACCATGTGGCCTACCCTCAGTAGAGGAAGGCATTGAAGGAGGGAGATATGGAGAGACCATGTAGCCTACCCTCAGTAGAGGAAGGCATTGAAGGAGGGAGATATGGAGAGACCATGTGGCCCACCCTCATTAGAGGAAGGCACTGAAGGAGGGAGATATAGAGACCATGTGACCCATCCTCAGTAGAGGAATGCATTGAAGGAGGGAGATATGGAGAGACCATGTGGCCTACCCTCAGTAGAGGAATGCATTGAAGGAGGGAGATATGGAGAGACCATGTGGCCTACCCTCAGTAGAGGAATGCATTGAAGGAGGGAGATATGGAAAGACCATGTGGCCTACCCTCGAAGGCATTGAAGGAGGAACCACATTCGCAGACACATCCGAGACATCACCGCTCCCAGCCTTAGTTAGACCTACCGCCATACCTAGCAGCCCACTTTCTGCCCCAGTTAGACGACATTACAGAACAACACCACCTGCGAGACTGGGACAAACTACTACATCTCCACAGCTTTCCCAAAACAAACTTTTCGTCTATACCCACCTCTACCAACCTATTCTTCTACGTATTCTTCGTTGATTGCTAAATACGTGGTGTCGCTGGAGACCCACTGGTGATTCTCCACCAAACTCTGCAGCGCTGGCAGAGGAGCCATATTCATTGTAACTAGTGTATATAAAGCATATTATATATATATTTTTAATAATGCAGACTTTGCACTTTGCATGTATTGACAAGATGTCAATAAAATTATTTTAATAGTCAAAATTGTGTACCAACCCTTTAAAATTTGCCAGAGGTTACATCCAACACTTTGAGTGTCGAATTGTAATTCAGTCACCATGTTCCTCCTCAACGAGCAAAACCCCGCAGCCATATTATCACACTTTCCAGATTATTGCAGCAATTCTAAGTACATCCATGTCAATCACCTACATTGACACCTCTACATTGATCCCAATCTGTACACATTTCAATACTGTCTGGCTTAAATACCAGCTGTTCTATTTATATATTTTTGAATATTTTTTATAATACAGTTAAAACTGTCTATAGCGCCCCCTCTAAATAGCGCCTTCCTCTCTATAGCGCCCGATTTTAAATACGTAATACGATGCGATTTACATTAAAAGTGACCTGTCTATAGCACCCCCTCTCTATAGCACCCTATTTTGGTGAGTCCCAAAAGGGGGCGCTATAGACAGGTTTAACTGTATTAAACTTTATATTTCAAGCACATTCTAAATATTTTCACCTATTTTTAAATATTTTGTCTTTTATATATAGTCGGGTTTGTATGCTTATATAGTCGTCACTTTGACAGTTCTTAGTGATGATGTTTTTAACGAAACTATAGAAAGATATATTATAAAAAAAAAGGCATCTCCTTATCGTGCAACTGAAAGTTACTGATGGCGTTGATCGCGAAATACGTGGTGTCGCTGGAGACCCACTAACGATTCTCCACCAAATTCTGCGGCGCTGGTAGAGGCGCCATATTCATTGTAAATAGTGTATATAATCCATATTATCTTTTTTAAAATAATGCAGACTGTGCACTTTGCATGTATTGACAAGATGTCAATAAAATTATTTTAATTGTCAAAATTGTCTACCAACCTATTCAAATTTGCCAGAGTGGGACTCACCAAAATAAGGTGCTATAGAGAAGGGGTGCTATAGACAGGTCACTTTTAATGTAAATCGCATCGTATTACGTACAGTTAAACCTGTCTATAGCGCCCCCTCTTGAGACTCACCAAACTTGCGCCATCTATCGGAATAAATATCAACTATTCTCGTTGATTTTTAAACCCATTAATGGGTATTGGGCCATCAGAGAAACTTTTAGTTGCACGATAAGGAGATGCCTTTTTTAAATATAATTTATGCACCTTATCTCAGTAATATATCACACATTTGTACTATTTTTTCATATAGAAAGATAGTTATGTAATTGTAGAAATTTCACATATACCTTTTGATATGTTTCTATTATAGGTTGAAGATTAGTAGTGAAAGTTATTTTATAAGAACTTTATATATATTTAGATATCTTTAAAGATAAATGAAGGATACGAAATTTTATGCTACTATAATTATTTTATTATTTCATGATTCTTGTACGCATACACATTATAAACAAAGCCTTTTTATATAAATGATGATGATAAAAACGTTTGATTCATTTCGAATCAAAACAGAGTAAAGTAATAATATATCACTGATATATTATCTTTAAACAAAACAGATCAGATCACCTTTAAAATTGAATTTATACTTTAGTATTTACCTCTAATCGTCCTACCAATACCTGTAATAGCTTGATGATCTCAACATTTCACCATCAGCAAATAGCTTAGATTTCCCAACCTGCTGATTATGGTGGAATGAGACGTTTCCTGGAATTGACAAAGTTGGAATAACATTCTATAATGATTAGGCCATCTAAATTAGAAATCTTACATTCTAACAAATATTCAGTTTCCGCATAATAAAATGTGCATATAATAATAATAAACATTTTCCTAAATATAATTTCCATATAGTAAAATATAACGACGATAGGAGTATCTTATACGTACTTTATTAGCAAGCTTTCGGACGTCCTTCTACAGGCTTTACAATGACAAAAAGAAAGAAATATGAGATGAGTATTAATCAGATGTTTTTGCATACGAGAAAAATATAATATTTATAAAAATAAATGAAAGAGAAAAGTGAAATTTCGTATATACAGAATTAATATGCAAAATTTGTTCTAAGGACGTTAAATTTATGAAATTAAAACATTTTTACTATTATGATTTCAATACGATAAAGGTAATGGCAAATGAACAATGAGGATGAACCCATAAATAACCCATAGATAGACTGTGTGTGACTATTTACAGAAGGAGTGGTATATATCGTGGATATCTATTTTCCGGTTTATACTGTTATACTTTATGGAAAGGAATGATCTAGAAATAGTCTCTGCTGTTTATTATTAATGTGGTGATAATGTATTGTTGGGGAATTTAAATTAAGATCATGGCCTGTTTGAGATATATGTTGATAAATTAGAGATCTAAGGTCCTTGTTGGTGTTATGCTCCGTCATTCTCACAGAGGCGGATCTATCCGTCTCTCCCACGTAAGTGGCCGAACAATCCCCACAGGAGACCGAGATAATTTCCATATATCGATAAAATTTGTAACAAATAAATTTACTAAAAATTTACTAAAAAATAATAATAAATAAAAAATATGTTTCTTTCCAATAATATCATCAAATATTATCTCTACAGACTTACTGCAATGATATAAGTTATTGAAAAAATCAAGTCCTCTCATTCAATAAATTTTATCATTACAGTAAAGTCTGTAGAGATAATATTTGATGATATTATTGAAAAGAAACACATTGCCAGTAAATTTATTTGTTATAAATAAGCATTTTTAATTTATACATATTAAAAAGTGTAAATTCCTTAAGTAATATTCTATAATGAATTATTCAGTGATTTTGAAGGAGAAAGATAAAAACATCGATGTAACATTTCATATTTATATATAAGGAGATATATAGATTGATCATACTTTAGCATCTACACTTATGGACAGAACTTAAGTAAGTGGAAAGTATTTGATGTCGCCGGTTGTCTTTTTTGTTGTTGTTGTTGTTTTTTAAAAGAGACAGAGGTAATTTTGTTCACACTTGGTTATTTCATGTGTCTTCAATAAAGGTCACGGTATATCAAATATATTTCAGAGTTATTATCTGAATCCCGATACATAAGGTTGTCCCAAAAGTTCGTTTTTTCTAAAAACGTTGTTTTTCTTATTACTTGGCTAATAATATTATTACGGCGAATACATAATAATACATAATACAATTATGAAAATTCGAAACTATTATAGACGCGTATGATTCTTTTAAAAATAAAACAATTTCTACTGCCCTTACTGTAATGTAAAAATTAATGCATTGCAGTAAGGGCAGTAGAAATTGTTTTATTTTTAAAAGAATCATACGCGTCTATAATAGTTTCGAAATTTCATAACAGATGGCGCGCTAATGCATCATAAAATAATACAAAGACATTATACATAACGGCGAATAATATTGGTATTTCAATTTTTGACAAGTGTTTACGAACTTTTGGGACAACCTTGTACATGCTAAAAAGTACAACTTCCTTAAGTTTTGTCCATGAGTGTAGGTTAGCGGTTAGAGAGTATCGAAGTAAATCTAGTTTTGCTCTACTAGATACAAGAGGGAAGTCACGATTGGAAAAACAAGCCATTTTCAGCAGTTTGCAGGAAGTATCACAGTGTTTACCTCAACTTGACAGGTAATCCAAACATTCTATAAATAACACACGGCGAGGGTTTTAAAAATATATATCAGTGAAAGTTTTCTAATATTTACCTTTCTTAGCCTGTATTTTAAATATAAATGGTGGATATAGCTCCTATTGTATCTTTCATTCATTCGAACTACACGTTGAGAAAGGGCTAGGACCTGTAATCTTCCGAAAATAATTTTTAGAAACCTACAGTAAAAGTTTTAATATAAATTATTATATATTAATACACATAGTTTATCTAAAAACCGCTCAAAATTTCAAATAATCCAAGACAACCCTACACTCATAGACAAAACTTAAGGAAGTTGTACCTTTTAGCATGTATATCGGGATTCAGACAATGACTCTAAAAGATATTTGATACACAGTGATCTTAATTGAAGACACACGAGATAACCAAGTGTGGACAAAATTGCCTCTGTCTCCTTCAAAATAAAAATATATTTATATATTAATAAAAAGATATTTCCTCATCTTGTAACAAAATTTGCTGATAGCTGACGCCATCCATCAGAATAATAATATCAGAATTTATTCCGATAGTTGGCGCTAGACATTAGCAAATTTTGTTGCACGATAAGATGTCTTTTTCTTAATTTATCCACCTTATTCCAGTACAATTTCACATTTGTACTATTTTTTTTTTCACATATATGAAAGTACAACTTCCTTAAGTTTTGTCCATTATGTCTATATATATATATAGACGACCGTCAAAATCATGTACTTTCCACTTCATTAAGTTTTGTCCATGAGTGGACATTATATACAGTAAACTCTCCTATAACACGATTAATGTGTTCCGTGTTGTATGAAATCGCGTTATAGGAATTCGCGTTGTACGAAATAAAACTTGTATAACGCGAATGTTGTTAGGGTAAATTGTTAGTGACAAATATCATGTAAAAATGTATTGTATAAAATGATGTATATGATGTATATAGGAAAAATGATTATATACTAAAACAAAACTAAATGTTATTTTATATGCAAATGTATTGTACAGTTGTCAATAAGGAAATTTCCGCATTTTATTTTATAACGCGTTATACGAAAATTCGCGTTGTATAAATAAATTTGTAGCAATTTTTTTTATCGCGTTGTACGAAATCGCGTTGTAAAAACTCGCGTTAAAAGAGAGTCTACTGTACATGTAAAAATATCTCACTCTACCTCTCAGTGTAAGATTTCTTGATCCATCTCGAGTTACAACCAAACTAACCTAAAGTGGCGGTAAACAAGACCATTTGCCAATGAGACATATGTGCGAAACATCAGCAGAACACTTTGATTGAAACTAGGCCTTGAGAAAGCTGTGTGAACATCAACACATTTCCTACCGAATCTCACCGTTTCCACTATAGAATGCAATCATCACTGTATAGAAGTTTGTTTGAAAGAAACATTCGCGCTTTAATGCTTCAATTTCTTACCTCATCTAATGTTGTTGTTGTCGTGTCCAATGAAGAACTTCAGATGACACCATGCATCTCTATCACAGCAGTAGCAATGTTCACTCTCTTGGGTGTGTAAAGCTGCTGCTCTGGGTTCATGTCAATTTTCTGTTGTTGTTGTCGTGTCCAATGAATAGCCTCAGATGTCTCCATGCATCTCTATCACAGCAGCAGCAATGTCCACTAACTTGGGTGTGTAAAGCTGCTGCTCTGGGTTCATGTCAATTTTCTGTTGTTGTTGTCGTGTCCAATGAAGAGCCTCAGATGTATCCATGCATCTCTATCACAGCAGCAGCAATGTCCACTATCTTGGGTGTGTAAAGCTGCTGCTCTGGGTCTATGTCAATTTTCTGTTGTTGTTGTCGTGTCCAATGAAGAGCCTCAGATGTATCCATGCATCTCTATCACAGCAGCAGCAATGTCCACTATCTTGGGTGTGTAAAGCTGCTGCTCTGGGTTCATGTCAATTTTCTGTTGTTGTTGTCGTGTCCAATGAAGAGCCTCAGATGTATCCATGCATCTCTATCACAGCAGCAGCAATGTCCACTATCTTGGGTGTGTAAAGCTGCTGCTCTGGGTCTATGTCAATTTTCTGCAAGGCTGCGGGCATTACTGGGCATGAGAATATGTGAGTATGTGTTAGTTCCACATCATCTAATGTATATAGGAATTATTATCCCTAGTACACGTGGTACAGGTCATGATAATCATGGTGGGTAGTTAGCGACTGTTATTACTGTAAGTTCAACACATGTGTACACATGTGAAAAGCAGTTAGATTTTTGCACTTACAAATGTGCCAGAGCCCCGTTATATAAGAGAGAAGGAAATAGTCTTATATTTTACAAAATATCGCGGTAAAATTGTTTCAATATTAAAGGTGTGTTACAATTTTATCACGTTTTCTATCGTAGAATAGTTTTAATGCCCGAAAGCTTGAGATCTCTGAATTGAATTATTTTAAAAGAAATTTACCTCTGGAATGTGAAGAAAATGTTACAAATGTGAAATTGTACCGGGATAAGGTGGGTACATTAAGGGGAACTTCTTATCGAGAAACGGTAATGTACTGGAAATTGTACCGGGATAAGGTGGATACATTAAGGGGATCTTCTTATCGAGAAACGGTAATGTACTGGAAATTGTACCGGGATAAGGTGGGTATATTAAGGGCATCTTCTTATCGAGAAACGGTAATGTACTGGAAATTGTACTGGGATAAGGTGGATACATTAAGGGGATCTTCTTATCGAGAAACGGTAATGTACTGGAAATTGTACTGGGATAAGGTGGATACATTGAGGGGATCTTCTTATCGAGAAACGGTAATGTACTGGAAATTGTACCGGGATAAGGTGGATACATTGAGGGGATCTTCTTATCGAGAAACGGTAATGTACTGGAAATTGTACTGGGATAAGGTGGATATATTGAGGGGATCTTCTTATCGAGAAACGGTAATGTACTGGAAATTGTACCGGGATAAGGTGGATAGATTAAGGGGATCTTCTTATCGAGAAACGGTAATGTACTGGAAATTGTACTGGGATAAGGTGGATACATTGAGGGGATCTTCTTATCGAGAAACGGTAATGTACTGGAAATTGTACTGGGATAAGGTGGATACATTGAGGGGATCTTCTTATCGAGAAACGGTAATGTACTGGAAATTGTACTGGGATAAGGTGGATACATTGAGGGGATCTTCTTATCGAGAAACGGTAATGTACTGGAAATTGTACCGGGATAAGGTGGATACATTGAGGGGATCTTCTTATCGAGAAACGGTAATGTACTGGAAATTGTACTGGGATTAGGTGGATACATTGAGGGGATCTTCTTATCGAGAAACTGTACTGTATTGGAAATTGTACTGGGAAAAGGTGGGTATATTAAGAAAAGGGCTTCTGTTGCACGATAAGGAGATGCCATTTTCTTAATTTATTCTTGGAAGTCTGATGATTCCATCTTAAATATTGATATAAGGGATTGCTTATTGTAGATAGTTTCATATTTGGTGTATAAGCTGGAGAGTAACATACCTTAGTAACTTCAGGCTGAAGTAATCCGTCACACAATACTACCGAGAGAGATCCCGTATGGAACCAGCAGGTCCCGGGCAGACTGTGTTGGAAGGAGTCCAGAGGAGCGTCCTTGAGAAGGCTGCAGCTGCGAGACGAAGACAACAAAGCTACTGCCAGACGGGAAGTTTCAAATCCACATATTCTCTACCGAATCTCACCGTTTCCACTATAGAATGCAATCATCACTGTATAGAAGTTTGGTTAAAAGAAACATTCGTGCTTTAATGCTTCAATTTCTTACCTCATCTAATGTTGTTGTTGTCGTGTCCAATGAAGAGCCTCAGATGTCTCCATGCATCTCCATCACAGCAGCAGCAATGTTCACTATCTTGGGTGTGTAAAGCTGCTGCTCTGGGTTCATGTCAATTCTCTGTTGTTGTTGTCGTGTCCAATGAAGAGTCTCAGATGTCTCCATACATCTCTATCACAGCAATGTCTACTATCTTGGGTGTGTAAAGCTGCTGCTCTGGGTTCATGTAAATTTTCTGTTGTTGTTGTCGTGTCCAATGAAGAGCCTCAGATGTCTCCATACATCTCTATCACAGCAATGTTCACTATCTTGGGTGTGTAAAGCTGCTGCTCTGGGTTCATGTCAATTTTCTGTTGTTGTTGTCGTGTCCAATGAAGAGCCTCAGATGTCTCCATGCATCTCTATCACAGCAGCAGCAATGTCCTCTATCTTGGGTGTTTAAAGCTGCTGCTCTGGGTTCATGTCAATTTTCTGTTGTTGTTGTCGTGTTCAATGAAGAGCCTCAGATGTCTCCATGCATCTCTATCACAGCAATGTCCTCTATCTTGGGTATGTGAAGCTGCTGCTCTGGGTGTATGTCAATTTTCTGCAAGGCTGCGGGCATTACTGGGCATGAGAATATGTGAGTAAGTGTTATTTCCACATCATCTAATGCATATAGGAATTATTATTATCCCTAGTACACGTGGTACAGGCCATAATAATCATGGTGGGTAGTTAGCGACTGTTTTTACTGTAAGTGCACCATATGTGTACACATATGGAAAGCAGTTCGACTTTTGCACTTACAAATGTGCCATAGCCCCGTTTGAATACTTGCACTCCCTGGTGGGGTTGACCTTTGCATGAATCGGGGGTCATTGAAGCATTTTTTATTATTAAAAAAGTGTCCAATGCGGGATTCGATCCCGGGTCGTAGCGGTCGAAAACCAATGGTTCAGACCATCCTTCCATTGACCCCCATATAGGAATGGTTAGCTGGAAGCATTGCTCGATGCAAATGGAAATGGACATGGAAATCTAATGTCCTAGAAGTCTATATCCATAGTTTTTCTTAAATATCATAACTGATATTCTATTCTACAAAGTCTGATATGTGAAAATTAAGAAAATAATGGCATTTCCTGACCGCTTACATTGGTATTCTAGATGGCAGAGCGACATCTAGTGGAACAAAAATCAACTAAACGTTGATTTAGTTTGTTCCAAAGATATTTGGTCAAACTAATTTCTTGATAAATCAAAAAAGGTCAACCACGTAATGTCGGATATATAAGCAGAATCGTCCAATACAATATAAGAGCTCTATAAAGCGCGGTATAGTAGATTAAACTATCGAAACCGCTGTGAGGGTTTATCACTGATGAGCCAAACCCTTCTAATATTTTTAATCGCAGTAAGGACAACACAAAGTTTGTTTAATTTAAAAAAAATTGCAATTAGTAGTTTCATTTCTTATATATACACTGATGGACAAAACTTAAGGAAGTTGCACCTTTTAGCATGTATATCGGGATTCAGACAATAACTCTGAAAGATACACTCTTGGACAAAACTTAAGGAAGTTGTACCTTTTAGCATGTATATCGGGATTCAGACAATAACTCTGAAAGATACACTCATAGACAAAACTTAAGGAAGTTGTACCTTTTAGCATGCATATCGGGATTCAGACAATAACTCTGAAAGATACACTCATGGACAAAACTTAAGGAAGTTGTACCTTTTAGCATGCATATCGGGATTCAGACAATAACTCTGAAAGATACACTCATGGACAAAACTTAAGGAAGTTGTACCTTTTAGCATGCATATCGGGATTCACACAATAACTCTGAAAGATATTTGATACACAGTGACCTTTATTGAAGACACACGAGATAACCAAGTATGAACAAAATTGCCTCTGTCTACATCCAAAAAAGTAGATGATTAGACATAAAAGACTTTCAAATTCCATAAGTTTTGTCCATGAGTGTAGATGGCTCGTTATTGTCTTCTAATTTCGTTTGAAGATAAACAAATACTACAGGCAAACAACACAAAACACAACAACAAACAAAAACACAACAAAAGATAGTACAATAAGGAAGTATATAGAGAGAGCCTATAGACAGTAAACCATCACAACAAGATGGATAGTAAACACTCGAACAGGACGTGTACAGGGGTTGTAGGCGCCCTAGGCGAGATTTCTTGAGAAGTCCTCCCCAATCCCACTTATGCTGCCTCTCTCAACTACTCCTTCTCTTTCAAATCTTACAATTTTTTCCAGCATTTTCGCCAGTTTAATCTACCATATTTAACTGATATCAGATTAAACTGGCGCTTGGAGGGTTCACTACTGATGAGCCAGAGGCCCTCCCCATAGTCTATGATTGCAATGAAAACATTAGAATATTTATTTTAAGGAAGGAATCAAAATTAAAGAAACTCGTCACCGTCAGCTTTGATTCCTTTCTCGAAATGATGTCTGGTGATTCCTTCTTTTGTAATATTTATTTTATATCAAAACGAATCATACGCGTCAAAAATAGATTTGTCATAACAGAGAAGGCGCGCTAATGCATAATACAATGTATACAATGGTAATGCATCATACATTATATATTCATCTTTGTGTTAACACAATAGTAAAAGGATAACTTTGTGAGCTAAGCACATGGAGCTGACATCTTAAAGCCGAGATTGATAGATCAAAAAGCTGCGTTGACTCAATCCATCATGGCATACGTCCAACAGACTTCCATACTCGGCCGGGAAATCTCGCCAGCACCAAGTCGCTAATTGAAGAGCTAAAATGGCTAAAAGACACGCAATGTTTGTGTTATACCTTCCTATCAAGATTATATCTCCCAGCTTTGACAAATTAAAAATATAATAATATTCGAAAGGTTTATATATATTTTTTAAAATAGAGTAATCCATAAATAAATATTTAATTAAAAAGGCATATATTGGATCAAAATATCATTTATTTTACCAATATTTCAGTTGGTCGAACGCCAACCTTTATCAAAGTATTATAACATTTTAAACAAATCTATATATACAACAGCACACAAAAAAAACTTAAAAAAAAAAGCTTTTTGTTTTTTGGTCAAATTAGAAAAAAAATATGTATATATCATAAAAAAATTAAATTGAATATAACATATATAGTAGAACCTCCCTTTAGCGGACACCTCTCCACAAAGGACAGTTTTTATTTGCAAAATTACCATTTTTACAATTTAGTAACTCTCCGGTATGAGGATACTTCTCTCTAAAGCCACTTTGGCTCTGCAATTAGGCATCCTTTACAGGGAGGTTATATTAAACTTTAAAAACATTTTGATCCATTTTGAGGTAAACATTATTTCAAATACTCCATCCAATTCGCATTCTGCCATAGTAGGACAACCTGGACAATGACCTTCAGGAAGCTGAATCAAACAATGGATGCCATGTATCTAGTTAGACCTTGAGGTTTTCGACATCTGTGATGGAGCATTGTTGGTGTTATCTTCCTATTGATTGTGTGTTATTCGGCCATTTCGTCCGTTACAGCGGTCCCCATTGAATGATTCAGCCTTGTCCATACTGGTATCAACGATATGCTGATGTCTTCCTATTGATTGTGTGGTATTCGGCCATTTCGTCCGTTACAGCGGTCGCCAGTGAATTATTCAAACTTGTCCATACTGGTATCAAGGATATATGTTACTGATGTCTTCCTATTGATTGTGTGGTATTCGGCCATTTCGTCCGTTACAGCGGTCCCCATTGAATGATTCAGCCTTGTCCATACTGGTATCAACGATATACTGATGTCTTCCTATTGATTGTGTGGTATTCGGCCATTTCGTCCGTTACAGCGGTCGCCAGTGAATTATTCAAACTTGTCCATACTGGTATCAAGGATATATGTTACTGATGTCTTCCTATTGATTGTGTGGTATTCGGCCATTTCGTCCGTTACAGCGGTCCCCATTGAATGATTCAGCCTTGTCCATACTGGTATCAACGATATACTGATGTCTTCCTATTGATTGTGTGGTATTCGGCCATTTCGTCCGTTACAGCGGTCGCCAGTGAATTATTCAAACTTGTCCATACTGGTATCAAGGATATATGTTACTGATGTCTTCCTATTGATTGTGTGGTATTCGGCCATTTCGTCCGTTACAGCGGTCCCCATTGAATGATTCAGCCTTGTCCATACTGGTATCAACGATATACTGATGTCTTCCTATTGATTGTGTGGTATTCGGCCATTTCGTCCGTTACAGCGGTCGCCATTGAATTATTCAAACTTGTCCATACTGGTATCAAGGATATATGTTACTGATGTCTTCCTATTGATTGTGTGGTATTCGGCCATTTTGTCCGTTACAGCGGTCGCTATTGAATGATTCAGCCTTGTCCATACTGGTATCAACGATACATGTTACTGATGTCCTTAGGATGATGTCCAATGTCCGTCGACTCCATATTCTCAATACCTGGATTAGAACCTACATTCTAATATTCAACTGAACTAAAATCACCCTTTCAAACAAATCCAAGATCCATCTGGGAATACGTTTCTTTATCAGTTTTAATTTTATGAACTTAAGATTTCAGGCCTATATATTCTTTGAGTTATTGTGTTACTCCTGTCGAATGGCGTATAGGCTCTATACCTTGAAATCAGTTAATAACAGTAAAACTTCTAATTTTGATCATTTTTTTCACATAGTTAATCACCTTTGTTTATTTTTTTGTACAAAACCTATTTATATATTTATAATTGTATGTAATTCTACTGTCCTCAAAGCTTATGTCCATAGTTGATCTAAAATACCCATTCCAAGAATCTAGCATCAGTATCACTATAAAAGGAAGATCGAAAAATGCAATATAACAGCGGTATGGTATATTAAATTGGCGAAACAGCTCCACCACTGATGAACCAGGCCCTCCCATTAATTTTTCCATTGCAGTAAGGGCAGTAGAAATTGTTTAATTTTAAAAATAATCTTACGCGTCTAAAATAGTTTCTAATTTACAAAACCTATCTTTTTATCTAAAAGGAGTGGTTAATTCTCCCTTTAACATATTTTTCTAGCCGATACAGCTTTAGGTCTCTATGTGCCATAGACGAATAAATTTGTGTTATGCTCTTCTGAAGCCATTGTCGCCCCCTCTTTGGACACGTAGAGATTTGGAAATAGGTTATAAAATAACAGAAACAACGGTAAAATCATCCTATTTTGTCCTACTAAAATGTAGAACCAGTGAGATAACCATTATTTACAGTACTTAATTGTAGAACTGGTGAGATAAGTAGACAAAGCTCTTATCAGTCAAATACTCAGAGAGAGGCTTGTAAGATTTTGATTACAAGTACTAATCAGTAAATGTATCTTTTAATTATTAATATCCATACTACCTTCCTATATATCATCAACCTAAGTCCAGTACCCTTAGAAAATCTTCCAAGAAATAAACCTGCCTGATATCACCACATGTATTGGACTTCCACTGACATTGTAAATCAAACAAAGAAGAATTTAGTCAGAAGGACAGCCTGGGTAGTTGGTGACTTCTGTACGTGGCTCCAGGAACCTGGATTATCTAAATAAATAATGTCCATACTATCTTTCTAACATACAAATGATACAAAAGTATCATCCATCCACCACGCACGTATATTTAAAAAAAAAAAGATTTTCAAACAGAAATAATGTAGTATATTTTTCTCTCATTATATAGTAGATATTTAAAATATGTATATAATAACATGTATATAAAAAATGTATTTAATAATAAATTGTTAAAGTGATAATCCTGTTGAAGGACTGACACAAGTCCAAAAACTTGAAAATAAAAAGTTGTACAATTTACTTACCTCTGGAAGTTTCATTTATTTTATAATACAATTGTTCTTTCCTTCAAGAACTAATTAGTAATATATGATAAGGCAAAATTTGGATTATAAATTGTAAATACAAGGTAATAAGACCAAATCCAAATAAATAGTGTGTGACGGTAACAGCGTTGTTACCATCACCAGACAAAAGTACTGAAGAGCAATACAGGTACTGTGTTTAGTACCTAGATAAGAACGATAGAGCTCGTATGAATATGTTTTTTTTTTTTTTTGCTTATCCCTTGTACACGAGATACAGGTCATGATAATCATGGTGGGTAGAGGTAGGAGACTGCTTTTACTCTAAGTGAACCACTTGTCTACACATGTGAAAAGCATATGAATATATATATATATGTGTGAATATCGTTTTGAAAATAGAGCAATCCATAAATAAATATTTAATTAAAAAAGCATATATTGGATCAAAATATCATTTATTTTACCAATATTTCAGTTGGCTGAACGCCAACCTTTATCAAGGTATTAAAACATTTTAATACCTTGATAAAGGTTGGCGTTCAGCCAACTGAAATATTGGTAAAATAAATGATATTTTGATCCAATATATGCCTTTTTATTTAAATGTATGAATATTTTATGTTGAAAAATACACTTTGTTTTACTGTTTTAAACATCGTTCATTGTAAAATACAATATAACGCGGCTGATGATTGTAAAACGAAAATTGAAATTATACCGCGAATGTTTCTTTTATAAAAATCGAAATTTATTTTCAAAGAGAAATAGCGACATTTCTAACTTTGAGGATGAGGTATGGAAAGGTGAAACATGAAGAGTGATGGCGAACGGAAAAATAAAAAGTGTCCAGGGGCGGGAATCGAACCCACACCCTTCTGCTTACCGGGCAGGTGCCTTGTCCACTGCCCGGTAAGCAGAAGGGTGTGGGTTCGATTCCCGCCCCTGGACACTTTTTACTTTTCCGTTCGCCATCACTCTTCATGTTTCACCTTTCCATACCTCATCCTCAAAGTTAGAAATGTCGCTATTTCTCTTTGAAAATAAATTTCGATTTTTATAAAAGAAACATTCGCGGTATAATTTCAATTTTCGTTTTATTATCGTTCATTGTGTTTATTAATTGGGTTAGACGCAGGAAGTAACAATGCATGTTCCAGGATTTCTATTGATTTAAATGAGATGTGGCATTTCTATACGCTAGCTACCAACTTACTTCTCTTAATATGACATCAATTGGGGGTTGGTGAAGAAGTGGTATAAACCCTTGATTCTCGACAGTCATAACCTGGGATCGAATCCAGGATTGGGAACTTTTTTTCTGAAAAGATTGCTTCAATGGCCCTCGATTCTTGCAAAAGTTCAACACCACTAGTGAGTCAAGTAAAAAAACAAAAAAAAAACCGGGGTTCTGGCAAACTTGTAAGGGCAAAAGTGCTTTCTACATGTGTAAACATGTGGTGCACTTGCAGTAAAAGCAGTCGCTAACTACTTACCATGCTTATCATAGCCTATGTGTAATTTGGAATAAGTAAAAAATACCACCACCACACACACATGACATTAACTGAAATGTGCATGTAGAAATTAAAAAGAAAATTGATTTTCCAAACGATGACGTCGCAAACTGAAACTCACATTACACAAAATTGGGAAATGTAAGTTAGAGTGTGTTTGGCTTCCGCAACACGGTCATTCGGGTGGTGTCGAGATTAGATGTACTATCAGCTACATTCTGGGAACAAGAGTATGGTGACGTGTGGATGGATGGTGACACTTTCTGACATAGGAGAGAGTAGTTTCAAGCGATCGCTGAGTGTCAAAGGGACGTTTATAACTGATAATGACTTTCTAAGTATCACGAAGTCATTTCAGACATTTATTCAGACAATACAAACTTGAAGGAAGATGGTATTCAGGTAACAAAAATATTTTTTTATGGCAAATTCGTCCGATTTTTATCATACCACCTTTGCGTACTGCATTGGGGCGATTAACAAATGCAATGTTTTATTGAACTTTTAAAAGGCGAGATTCTCTGATATTTTAATTTTAGAAAATATTTCTAATAACGTAAGTCATCAGCAACACACTAGTTGACAATCAGGAGATACCTTTGTCGTAATTTATCATCCTGAATCCAGTACAATTTCATTCCTTTAATACTATTTTCTCATTATAAGTTTAGTTTATCTTGAAAAGTATGGGAGCGAGTCACCAAAACGTTAGCAATATTGTCACGATAGATATGACAAGTTATCAAAAAGCTTAATTAAAAATAATTTATTAATTAATTAAACATATATATTGCAAAATGTGTCAAAGGATTTTTCAAGTGGTAATTTACAAGCATGGTAAGGGGTGTTTATGTTTCTTGAGATTCCGGGCTAATTGGCCATTGCGGTAGGTCTTCTAGCCCCAAAAAACCTCAAGGGCGAGGAATCGAACCCCGGTCGCCCGCGTAAAATGGTAAGGGGTGATGACTATGCAAATATTTACGCGATGATAAGCGACAGATTATTCAAAAATAATTAATCTGTGACAATATTGAATTTAAAAAGTTGTAGTAGATACCTAATCATAATCATAATTTCAGCCTGAAAAAAAATGTTTATTTCCTTAGAGTTAAAAGATTAATACAGCAATAATATTCCTATTCACCATAGAAGAAGGAGCACAAGTCATGTAGAAGAGCTTCTTTTCAAGAGTACAATCTCATATTGTCAGGAGGACAGAGTATTCCCTCTTATCTTGACTGAACCGACAGGTCGGGGTAAACAGTGGCGCCACATAGAAGGTAGAAAACTCAGTTCTCCCCTCTTGCTCTAACTGCTGGGTCGATTTGGCTCATGTACATAGTAACTCTTATTTTATATTTAAAATCTCTCATATAACTCATTAAATAAATATTTAAAGTAATTCGAAGGCCTAGTTAATTATTTTTCCTCGCGACAATATCATTTTGTATTCGTAGAAGGATATCTTTCACGAAAGCATGTACCATTGTTCTGTTATAAAGGAAGTTCTTCTCTTCGTCCTGTTTCTTCTATAGTTAAAAGAATAGTTGTAAGATCTGGAAGAGAATATGTAGATATGGTGGGAAGCATTGTTGAGATGGAAGGTACCTTATGGAAACTCACCCCTGGCGCATATTACCATTAGAACAGCCCTGGATACAACATACTATAAAATTCAATAGAATAATCTCTTGTATTAATATTTATTTAAAATATCAGGCTTTCAGGGAAAAGTATATTTTAATGAAAAGATACTTTTCCCTGGAGGCCTGCTATTTTTAATTAATATTGATATAAAGGTATTATTTTATTGAATTTTTATAGTATTGAAGCGGTACAGCAAAGAATATGAAGATGTGGGCAAGCCAAGAAAAGAAGGTATGCAGGGCCTCCCCTCTCCACAAGGAAGTGTTGATTGACAGATTCCAGAGGAGGGGGCGGGAGATAAACAGTCCAGCTGGTGCCGTAGTGAAGGGAAGGAGCCGAGATAGCAGTCGGCTTGAAGGGGGTTTGTGTGCCGAGAGGACATCACAGTCTGTGAAGGAACGTCAGTCTGGTGACATCGAGATCTGCGGCAAGGAGAAGACGGTGACGAGGAGGATCTCTCTAGTGGCGGACAATGAAGGCAAGTCCATTTACTGGCAAGTACATACTCTGGAAATAAATATACCGTACTAAGCTGTATCCACAAAGAATCCACATTGTTCTCTTAGAAACCTTGAACGCAAACATCGACGGCTGAGAAGCGTCGTAACAGTATGTTGTATCCAGGCCTGTTCCAATGGTTATATGAGCCAGGGATAAGTTTCCATAAAATACCCCCCATAATGGTTAACTCAAGTTAACCATGAATCTATCGCAAAATCATTTACTTGAAGCAGAGTCACAAATATATTGTAGCGTATAAATCAATCTTTGTATATCTGAGGTATGAAAGTATTTATTGATGACGTCAGTACGACTAGTCGACAACTATCAACAAGCCAACCAAACTATCTACAGCTAGGAAATCTTAAACAAGCAAGCAAAGAAATATTTTGAAGATGATTTTACAAATACATATACACTGGTCCGCAAAATTAAAGGAACAACATATTTTTTTCATTTATCTCAAATTTTATTGAACATTTATCAATGAAATTTTATACACAAATTTATTATTCCATTATTGATTAGAATACCCGAAATCAAAGAATTCTAACACGTATTTTATGCAAATTAGCCGGTCAAGCAATGATATTCTTGCAGTCAGTGCATGAATATCTTGGATATTGTTGTTAATATGGGGTGTGATCGCCTTTAACTGATAGACAGGCTCTACATCGGTGACCCATACTAAGAATTAGGAAGTTTATCATCTTCTGTGGAATCAACGCCCACTCTTGTGTTAAGGCTGTTTCTAGCTCATGAGTGTTTCTAGGAGGGGGTTGGAGGGATGAGATCTGCCGTCCTAGGTTGTCCAATACATGCTCAATGGGATTTAGGTCTGGGGATCGAGCTGGCCAATTCATCCGAGCAATTGCATGGTTTTGGAGAAAAGTGTCGACCACACCAGCCCTATGTGGACGGGCATTATCATCCATTAGAAGAAAGCTTTCTTCCATTTCCAATGCTTGAGGCATCACATATACTGCCAAGATCTCGTCCCGATACCTCTGTCCAGTCAGGGTTCCTTGCCGAAAAATATGGAGTGCTGTGCGACCGCCCAAGAAGATTCCAGCCCAGACCATAAAACATTTGCTTCTGTAGGGATCCCTTTCAACCATATTTCGGGGATTATATCTGGTTCCTACCTCTCTCCAGACAAAGACACGACGATAATAGCCGTTTAGAGAGAATCTGGACTCATCAGTGAACATTACATGTCTCCATTCATCTGGATTCCAGGCGACATGTTGTCTGCGCCAAAGTTCCCTTGCTCTCTTTTGAGGTGGTGTCAACGGCACACAAATTATGGGTTGTCGAGCATAGAGGCCCTTCATGTGAAGCCTTCTGCGTATTGTATCAGTTGAAATGGGAGAAAACTTTCTTCTAATGGATGATAATGCCCGTCCACATAGGGCTGATGTGGTCGACACTTTTCTCCAAAACCATGCAATTGCTCGGATGAATTGGCCAGCTCGATCTCCAGACCTAAATCCCATTGAGAATGTATGGGACAATCTAGGACGGCGGATCTCATCCCTCCAACCCCCTCCTAGAAACACTCATGAGCTAGAAAACACTTTTAAAAAAAGTGGGCGTTGATTCCACAGAAGATGATAAACTCCCTAATTCTTAGTATGGGTCGCCGATGTAGAGCCTGTCTATCAGTTAAAGGCGATCACACCCCATATTAACAACAATATCCAAGATATTTATGCACTGACTGCAATACGATCATTGCTTGACCGGCTAATTTGCATAAAATACGTGTTAGAATTCTTTGATTTCGTGTATTCTAATCAATAATGGAATAATAAATTTGTGTATGAAATTTCTTTGATAAATGTTCAATATAATTTGAGATAAATGAAAAAATATGTTGTTCCTTTAATTTTGCGGACCAGTGTATTTTTATAATCTGTTGAATATTTTCATTGAATAATATTAAAATTAAATAATAAATTATTTCTTCGTCACAATATCATTTCAGCTAACAAAATGTCATTTGAGTTTCAATCGTTTCTGTGAAGAGGCTCACTTTATCCCCTCATCCTTAGGAATTAAAGGACCCTGTAATTGAAAAGATAATTTTCCCTGGAGACTTGATATTTTTACTCAATACTATAAAAATGCTGAACAGGAGAAAAAACCGCCACTCAATATCAAGTATACATTCCACAGATTCCATCACAAGATCTTCAAAAATATCTTATTTTTTTCACGTATCCAACACAATGAGTGCATTAAGAAACTTATGTAACTCGCCTACTTCCTCGAGACATTACTTCTCATATCTCGCTGTTCGACCACATAACTAAGAAATATAAAGTAATTGGAATGTATATGTTTATAGTCCATAGTGATCCTTGGAACATACTTATCATGTAAATGAATGGATTTGTTTATCTATCCCAATTGTTGGAAGAATAGAGTCCTAAATTAGATAGTGTAATCATTCCAAACAAAAGAAACAATGTAAAAAATAGAACAAAAGTGAAATTGTACTGGGATCAGGTGGATACATTAAGAAAAGAAAAAAGCATCAGAAATTTTCTTCTTAAGTTTTGTCTATGAGTTTATGTAAGTGAGGAAGAGCTTGAACGAAAATAAGAATTACATTAGGATACATTAGCGCGCCATCTGTTATGAAAATAAAAAGACTCAATTGTATATTTGCGGAAGAGCGATTGCTCGAAGTATATTATATATTTATAATTGTATGTAATTCTACTGTCCTCAAAGCTTATATCCATAGTTAATCTAAAATACATATTCAAATAGTCTAGCATCAGTATCACTATAAAAGGAAAACCGAAAAATGCAATATAACAGCGGTAAGATAGATTAAACTGGCGAAACCGCTGGGAGGGTTCACCACTGATGAGCCAGGCCCTCCCATTAATTTTTCATTGCAGTAAGGGCAGTAGAAATTGTTCAATTAAAAAAAAAAGAATCATACGCATCTTTAATATATTTTTTAAATAGTGCAGACTAACCACTTTGCATGTATTGACAAGATGTCAATAAAATTATTTTAATTGTCTTTAATAATTTCGTAAATAAGAATTTTTAAATACTTTACAAAAGACTTCGAAACAGGGTCTCGTAATATGTTTTCTATAATTAGAAGAGTGGGAATTGTGTATAGAAAGTTCAACAAATATTACCTTAGGATTCCAAGATGAATGTTAAACGTATTATAGATTTCATGGCAACGCCGGAGTACTTGGGGAGAAGGGCTGGATTGAAAACTGGAGCGATTGGCCAGGAGGCCGAGGCTGATATTTGATTAGAGGTGGCGTGAACGGTATCGAGCTGGGGTCACGCCAACTAGCGGTGAAATATTAACCACGGCCGTCAATATTGGTTTTCAGCAGGTACACGGAACGCCTAGATTTGGCCATTCGCACACACAGCTTTATTAAGACCACCGGTCTTATATAGATTCCCCACAGGAAGAAATCATAAATGAAGCTCCTATACTCCAGGCAGCGCAATTTGGCCATTCATACACACATGGACATACGTGGTGGATTTCAACTTGGAGTCTAAAGTAACACCGACATATATAACGTGGTTAGTTCAGTCAATAGAGGTTGGATTTACAGTTAGGTTGGATTGTGGTTTGGAATTTTTGTTATCGAGTTGTGGAAAAATTACAGCCAGTGTCTTTTTGAGGTTTATGTTTATCTTCATGGACATACATGGTGGATTTCAAATTGGATTCTAAAGTAACATCGAAATATATACCGTGGTCAGTTCAATCAATAGGGGTTGTATTTACAATTAGGTTGAATTGTGGCTTGGAATTTTTGTTGTGGAGATAAATCTACAGCCAGTGTCTTTTTGGACTTGATGTTTAACTTCCATTCATTGCACCATTTGGTTATAACGTTTATAGACTTTCTTTTACAAGCCAGAGTGCCCCTATCGGGAGTCAATTATCAAACATGTCATGTCCCCGCTATGTAAAGTTAACAAGAGATTCCGTTGCACAAATCAGGGCATGTCTTTTTCTCAAAAAGTTACATTTGGTGATGTTACATCCTGAAAAGTAAAGAGCTTATCGGTTAAATATTCAGTTTCACACAACAAGGAGATGTCTTTTTCTCAAAGAGTTACACTTGGTGATGTTACATTCTGAAAAGTAAAGAGCATGTGGGTAAGAATTCAGGCTGTAATACCTGCCTGAGGTTACACAAAGATAAGAAATGAATGGATTCAGTTGCATCTTATCTATCAGGCTGCCACTCTCGATATCTCTCCAACTTAGCGGTGGATACGTAACACTTATCTATGTCATTGTTCCCTAAAGGTGTGGCGCCATGTATGTCGTCATACAACATATATACTTATTTAGCTAATTAAAAAGGCATATATTGGATCAAAATATATACTTATATTATACAATTATTTTATTTCCAAAGCGCTATATCCCGCAAGGGATACTTGCGCCAAACAAGGAGAAAAGTTTATTTACATAAGTTATTTACATTATTCAACGCATGAAAACATTAGAGATCCAGATTTTGTAGAAAGTTTAGAATGTATTTACAAAATGAATTGAACTTTAAATATGATTTTTTATCGGAAATCAAATCGTTAAGTTCACAAACAACTAGTTCATTCTTCATTCTATAATCTTGAAATGCTGGGCAATCGATCAGTAGATATCTTGAGGTTTTCCCTCAATACCACAAAAGCAACTTGAATCCTCCACTGCCTTTATTCTATTTAAAAAAACTTTTCCGTGGTTTGTAACAAATTGAGTATTATAAAAATTTGGACGAAAGTATTTAGGGATTTCTTGAGGAAAAAAGCTTAAGAAAGTATTATTTGCTTCGTTTTTCAGAACATTCATTCTTGATTTGAGAAAGGTATCTATAATTTCTGGAATAAATGGGTCATAAATTTGTTGATCATCTGTGGATAAGTTTCTCAGATCAGATATCATGATTCTGGATTCGATAAAGCACTTATACTTATATTGTTCTTAATATAGAACAATCCATATGTAAACCTTTAGATAATAAAAAGGCATATATTGGATTGAATAAGCCTGTGATAGGTCTAGTGTCGTAAGTACGGTGCTTGTAGATAATTTTGAAAAGATCTCATCGATCGATATGGAAGGGGATACCTATCTAATTCTATTGCTTTATTAGCTTTACATCTAAAATCACCACATATCCTTACACTACCATCCTTTTTTAATACCGGTATTATTGGAGCGGCCCAATTTGTATGAACTATAGGTTCTAAAATGCCAGAATTCACTAAACGATCAATTTCATTCTCTACTTTGTTTTTTAGAGAGAAAGGTAAACTTCTGGCTTTACAAAACACAGGAGTCACATCCTTTTTTAAATTAAAAATATTCTAACATCCTAACATCCAAAAAGATTTATTTGCCAATCATGCATAAATTTTCCCCCTCTCCCCACCTCTTTTGTATTTTCAAAAATTATTTCAACTGTGATATTATAATACTATATGCGGCGCTGAGTTTGTTTATACAAAAATTTAATGCCTTGACAAAATTTGGCGTTCAGCCAACCGAAATATTGGCATATAAACCTTTAATTCAATCCAATATGTGCCTATTTATTATCTAAATATATAAATATATATAAACTACATTTATAGACAGGTTTACTATGTACAACTGTTTTCTAAATACTGCATTGCGTTGACAAAGACAATTATTGAATAATATATAACACACTGTGCACAAATTATACATCCACTTTGTAAATATTGTAAGTGAGGAAACAAAATACGGGATATATACTGTGAAGTCCCGCTGTATTTTTATATCGCAGACACGTGAGGTATCCTGCCCAGAAGTCCTTCTCTACGTGGCGGGCGGGAGAAGCAGCACAAGTAAGGGACTGCCCTGTAGGGCGAAGTACAGTATCGTAAGCCCCGAGCCGCTACGGTAACCGTGAACAGGGAACTCTGATATATGGCTGACTAACGGGGTAATAAAACCCCACTTTCCATGGACAAACAGTTACCCAGACATCCTTGCAGCACTCTATATGACAGACATCAACCCAGAAGAGGACATTCATATGAACAAGGCACCTCGGTTGGCTGGTATTGTGATCAGGATGCATGGACCGATCTGATTTTCTTCATGGACAAGACACCACCACCACGTGAGGTATGGTGATAAATACATTAGAATCTCACCATGAGAGATCATTGTCTAAGACCTAAGACATGACTAAAATCGGTCTCTTCTGGAGGTGGTCTCTTATCAGAGAGCGAATAAACTTGGCGAATAATATTATTACGGCGAATACATAATATAATACATACTACAATTACTTTATACATAATACAAAGACATTATACATAACTGCTAATAATATTGGTATTTCAATTTTTTTCAAGTGTTTACGAACTTTTGGACAACCTTGTACAAGTGTGGAACATAGTTTTTGTCTCTGCTTTAGAGTGGATTTATCTATTCAGACGATTAGAGTTTTCTTGTCTTTGGAAATAATTTCTCCGAGGTTTCTTAGCTGATTCCAAGCTTTTAGATACCTTTTGATATAGCTTGATACATACATACACTCATGGACAAAAATTATGTGGAATGTCTTTGATATCTCTGGTCTTTTTTTAAAGAGACACACAAACAATTTTTTTCACACTTGGTTATCTCGTGTCTTTAATAAAGGTCACTGTGTATCAAATATCTACCAGAGTTATCCTGATATACATGCTAAAATGTATAACTTCCTTAAGTTTTGTTCATGAGTGTAAATCAAGTACCAGATAATCTTTTGGAATTTTGTAATTCTTTCTGGATTCCGAAGTACAAGACCACTTTCACGGCGAATTGAAGGGTGTGTGTAAAAGGCTGTGATGATACCAAGAAAATCTCTAATAAGCGATCACTTCCCGAAGAGACCAGGTTTTGCAATGCTTTAAGGCTGTGATCTCTCATGTGATATTCTTTACATAGCTTCTAATGAATGAGGCGCATTTTGAATCTACAGGGGGAACTTTTATTCCATTATTTCTACAAACAAAAATATCGTAAATAGTTTGGTAAACACTCATGGACAAAACTTAAGGAAGTTGTACCTTTTAGCATGTATATCGGGATTCAGAAAATAACTCTGAAAGATATTACAGTGACCTTTATTGAAGACACACGAGATAACCAAGTGTGTATACACTCATGGACAAAACTTAAGGAAGTTGTACCTTTTAGCATGTATATCGGGATTCAGACAATAACTCTGAAAGATATTACAGTGACCTTTATTGAAGACACACGAGATAACCAAGTGTGTATATACTCATGGACAAATCTTAAGGAAGTTGTACTTTTAGCATGTATATCGGGATTCAGACAATAACTCTGAAAGATATTACAGTGACCTTTATTGAAGACACACGAGATAACCAAGTGTGTATACACTCATGGACAAAACTTAAGGAAGTTGTACTTTTTAGCATGTATATCGGGATTCAGACAATAACTCTGAAAAATATTACAGTGACCTTTATTGAAGACACACGAGATAACCAAGTGTGTATACACTCATGGACAAAAATTAAGGAAGTTGTACCTTTTAGCATGTATATCGGGATTCAGACAATAACTCTGAAAGATATTACAGTGACCTTTATTGAAGACACACAAGATAACCAAGTGTGTATACACTCATGGACAAAACTTAAGAAAGTTGTACCTTTTAGCATGTATATCAGGATTCAGACAATAACTCTGGAAGATATTACAGTAACCTTTATTGAAGACACACAAGATAACCAAGTGTGTATACACTCATGGACAAAACTTAAGGAAGTTGTACCTTTTAGCATGTATATCGGGATTCAGACAATAACTCTGAAAGATATTACAGCAACCTTTATTGAAGACACACGAGATAACCAAGTGTGTATACACTCATGGACAAAAATTAAGGAAGTTGTACCTTTTAGCATGTATATCGGGATTCAGACAATAACTCTGAAAGATATTACAGTGACCTTTATTGAAGACACACGAGATAACCAAGTGTGGACAAAATTACCTCTGTCTCCATTAAAAAATAATAGACAACCAGCGACATAAAAATATGAAACTTTCTCAAGTTTAGTCCATGAGTAATTTAAAATACGCTGCATATTTTGGATATTTTTAAATAATCACAATCAGTGAATACCTTTAATAACAAATTATTTAATATGAATAGTGAAATATTTGAAAATGATCAAAACAAGGCTTATATTCAGCAGACAAAGGCAGAGCTGATAGACTGTTAGTCAGAAATAAACTAGGGCTCCACCTCGTGGTGGCGGCAAGAACTAGAAGTTGCCAGCCGTGCCATTACACTTTTGCCTATCGCTTCCAATTCTGCAACACTTATATTGGAAGTAAGATTCAGATTGCGATATCTTTAATAATATTTGAGACTTTTCTTCCTTCAAAAGAATTGTGAGGATTATTCTGCTCTTCAAAGAGATTTTCTTAACATAACAATATATATATGTGAATAAAACAAAGCATCAAGGGCTGCGTTTCTTTATTAAAACAAATATATTCGAAACGCAGCCCTTGATGCTTTGTTTTATTCATATATAAATCTTACAGGGCTTTTTCAATTGATAACAATATATTTCTTTACATTTTTATATTTATTTTATCCATATATATTCATCATTATTTATCCTTATTTTTTCAATATTGTATTTAAATTTATATACCGTTATATGAACGATATAAAGTAGTCTCAATTTCTCTCTCTCGGCCAGAAAAATTGTTTTTATTTTCTTGAACATCTGACAAAAATCTTCTGTCCTCTCTCTCTCTGTAGGCGGATCAGGCCAGTCATCGTGGAGGCTTTCACCATCATCCAGCGACCCCCTGACCTGCAGAGCTGGATCTTCGGGCATGACCTGGAGGACAACGCCTTGGCCATCATGGCATCTGCCAAGACCCGCATCTACAAATACTTCCTGGCCCTGGAGTTGCGGGGGGTCTGGAAGAGGACCCTATCCAGATGGTGGAGCTTCCTCACTCATAAATCATTGTAAATATTCCCATTATTCTTCATTAGTTTTGTAAAACATAATTGACAAGATGTCAATAAAGGGTGTTTCAATCTCAAAAAAATATATATATATCTCTCTCTCTCTCTCTCATCAGGAAAAAATGAAAATTTTAGTACATTATCTATATTAATATGTGTGTGTATCTTAAGTATACATAATATAAAGATACAAGGGTTGCCTCTCCCGTCAAAATAGACGTCTAATATTTCAGCCATAGATATGGTCCAGCCACTTTGCCAGCTAAACACCTCTTTGGTAGGTTGTCAAGATTCCATTAGATCCCGTGTGGAACTCATGGAATAAAGTCCGCCCTAGACTGACGAGGACCATTAGCCCGAAGGTGGACGCTTTTCAGTTTGCCAAAGCTGGTGTTGTGGCTTTGTCACCGACCCAAAGCCGCTAGTTGCGGCGACGGTCAATGGATGGCGTCTGATTTTAGACGTCTATTTTGACGGGAGAGGCGACCCTTGACTCTTTAGATCAATTTCCTCCCGGCAAAATTTTCATTTATATATAATATAATATATCAATATTTTTTCTATTGAAAATTATCAAGTAAAAATGACGAACCCCCTCTCTTACTATAGCCTCTATAAAACCTAACTCTCTCGTTTATGACTGAAAACTTGTTCTTTAATCTTCCATTTCGAATCAAAAGGATCCTCACACAACAAAGGATATTCTGACTGTTTCCCTAAAAAATTCTTAGAATATTGGAATGAAGATTTTATCTTAAAGTGTATGAGCTATGCGGATATGAAATTCAAAATAGAATGACCAGGGTATTCTTTACTATTCACGGCTTTCAGGAGAAAGACTCCGCTTTTGCCGGTCCCAAGCCCGGATGAAAAAGGAGGAGGGGGAGCAGAAACAAGCTCACTAGAAAACCTAGGTTCAGCTGGCCCGGCTGATAGTACCCTGTAAGGGCTCCTAATCCAGGTATACAGGATGAGCAGCATATGTACTCCATGTTAGGAGCGGCTGTACATGGCGTCTGTTCCTCATGTCAGAGGCGGCCATTTCTTTTGGAGCTAAGTCGGCCTGCCACTGAGTAGTGCTCCCAGTCTTAATGACAAAGGCAGACGCATTCTACTTCACCCAGTGTGGAGATAAGAAAGAAGAAGAAGAAGAAGAGAGGAGAAAGACAAAATTGGCAGCTTCAATCAACGTGACAGGTAAAATATTTACAAGCTTTTCTCTGACTCATTGGCCGAAGAGATCGCTTTGTCTTCTTGTATTACCAGTTATACAGTTCTGTAGAGAAGTCGACAATTTCGTTAAACAATGAAAAGATTACTAGAAGACACTCAATGGTTGCTGTGTGCCGCTTCATCCCTGAGTCTATATAGCTGATTACTTATTTACATATTGATTCTTTCCGCCATTGTTTACCTTTTTCCTTTCTTGGACACTTTCCTCCTCTCTTGGAAATGAGTCTTTGTACGACGAAATAGCTTAATAAAAGACTTGTTTCTATAGTACAGACACTCATGGACAAAACTTAAGGAGGTTATACCTTTTAGCATGTATATTGGGATTCAGACAACAACTCTGAAAGATATTACAGTGGCTTTTATTGAAGACACCCGAGATAACCAATATACACTCATGGACAAAACTTAAGGAAGTTGTACCTTTTAGCATGAATATTGAGATTCAGACAATAACTCTGAAAGATATTACAGTGACCTTTATTGAAGATACACGAGATAATCAATTGCGAACAAAATTGCTTCTGTCTCCTTAAAAAAAAAACGGACATCCCAGAAGGCATCAAAGACACTCCACTTCATTAAGTTCTGTCCATGAGTGTATATTCGTCGCTTCCCGAGAGTTCTTAGCTCTCTCTAGGCATTTTACACTTCAGACAATCCCTGTGGAATTGGTAGATCATATTTCTTGAAAAAAGATACTTCGGCCAGTATAATTCTTTTTATTACCTCGACGTTTCGACAAAAAGCTTTTGTCGAAACGTCGAGGTAATAAAAAGATTTATACTGGCCGAAGTATCTTTTTTCAAGAAATATGAATGCCGGCCAGGCAGCCTCTATCTTCACGATGGTAGATCATAGTTACTTTGAAGTGTGAAGCAGAGAAGTTTGAAACCTCTCAACACAATAAGAGCCTACTATCGCGAAAACGGTGTGGTAAGTGGCCACCTAGCATTCATCTAGAAGCTGAAGGTTTTATAGGCTAAATTGAATATATCTGGGTATCTAGGTGGAAGAAGATGGTTCAGCTACCACAGCTTAAGTTAGAAACAAGGCAGAATACAGGTTTTTCTTATATGTATATAATAAATGTACAAGAATTGAGATTCCTACATGCTCTAGAAGTATACTAAAAATCGATTACAAGATTTGTGGACAGAAAGAAAGACAGACATGAAGGCAAGTTAAATAAAAGCTTTAAAAAAAAAGACATCTCCTGATCTTAAAAGCAAACATTTCTGATGGTTTGAGCCATCTTTATAAATAAATAAAACCTTTTTTTTTTATTCCATAATATTGGTCAAATAAGCCTTTCTTTTGGTGAATATAGAAAAGCCATCCATGTATGCGTTTCAGGCTGTTGGCCCTCGTCAGTGTATCACAGACTGGACCTCAACGACCAAAAAGGTTGGTTCTACAGACTTCCTGATATTTCAAAGAATAGGTATTTTCTTGGCTTATTGATAAAAAGATGTATTTGTGGTCACTAGTTTATTCTGAATTTATTTCGCAAACTATCAGTAAATTTCAGTTTAATGACCAGGAAATGCCTCTATTTCTAAATGTTACCATCTGATACCGTACAATTCCACTTTCGTACAATTTTTCGTATAATTTCTCTTATTGTTAGATTTGAAACTTGGATTATGGTGCTGATATTCTCTTTTTCTGACTTGGCTTAAACAGGAGTTCTGATAAAACGGTACTAGTACACAATCTAGTAGTGGATATAATATTGTGAAATAGACGACAAGCTATTCGAGAGACCAAGATTCTATAGTAAAGTTGGGGGAAGATGGGTGGACTCCAGCTGCGAGGAATGGCCCATGTGTGATAGAAGACAGGCGCCAAAAACGGCATTCCAGTGTGGGAGAGAAAAGACAGTCTGGTGACATCGACATCTGCGGTAGAAGACGCGGCGAATTGCCTCCGGGCATGTGGATGATCCTGCAAGACGGTGCCAGGAGAGCCTGACATCGGAGCGGCCTACAAGCCGGTGTAGTCCAGGCTGGACATGTACAGTGTGGAGTGGAACGTCTCACAAGAGTGACATCCACGACACCAAGGATCTTTCTAACGGAGAAGTTAAAGACAAGTCCCACTTATTGTACTCCTTCTGTTCAGTTCGACATATTGTTGCATCATGGCTAATGTACCTATTTTATTTTAATTTGTAATATTATTTTTCATATATTTTAAATTTATATTTTATATTTATTTATTTTATTAAACAGAATATATATATATTAAAACAGATTTATGTATTATAAAATCCCCATTTGTATTTTGGTACACCGTGTGACTTCACTGCTCTCTTTGATGTGAGAAATAAATAAATAATTCTGGAGGCTACTTAAAGTTATCTCATTATTCCCTTATATAAATTTGTAGGATGGTTGAAACATGCTCTGGTAAGATACAAGACCCGGAAAGGGAGAGAATCAAGTTTGAAGAGTCTGCCAAGCCGCAACCTGGTGCAACAATATAATAAAACACTAACTTTTGCTGCATCCCTTACAAACTCATGTATGTATCCCATGCCATCCTGATCAGAAAAAGAACACGAACTGGGTACGACGCAACCATATGTTACAGCTAAACTTGGTAAAACACTCACTCACGGCTACAACACGCTTATCTACGCTGACTAACGTCCGGGTAGGACGTCGTGGTCTTCCGGCGATATGTCAAAGATACCCTAGCTACATACCAATTACACTATGTAACACATTTCTAATTTGTTCTATTCTCTTAGCCGTTTAATGTATTTATCTACTTCCCCATATCGATAAATTACAGAAAATACTAATAATGCTTCTTTAATGTGAAAAAAATAGTATAAATTTGATATTGTACTGGGATAAGGTGCATAAATTATTAAAAAAAGGCATCTCCTTATCGTGCAACTGAAAGTTGCTGATGGCTTGCACCATCTATCGGAAGAAAAAAACAAACGCCCAACGTGGGGCTCGAACCCACGACCCTGAGATTAAGAGTCTGATGCTCTACCGACTGAGCTAGCTTTAGCTTAGCTTTTCTTGATTAATCAAGAATGGGTAATTGGCCAATTCTGGAATAATTAGAAATCAACGAGAATAATTGATATTTATTCCGATAGATGGCGCAAGTCATCAGCAACTTTCAGTTGCACGATAAGGAGATGCCTTTTTTCATAATGCTTATTCAAATTAAAGATACTTTATCCAGTAAATCTTTTTAAAAAAATATTTATTATAAAAATATTTACTGGCCGAAGTATCTTTAATTTGAAGAACCATGAATTCCGGCCAGGCAGCCTCTATCTTTACGACTAATAATGCTGTTAACAATTTGATTTTGTTGCTAGGAAGTTGTAATGTGGAATTTGCATATTTTAATATTAACATATATGTGATTCTGTTATATATTTACATACTGTAATACATTTATACAATGTGTGGGTAAATAGAATGTCGCCAAGAATCTGCAAACATCCAGCAGACTCAAACTTTGATACGTGTTTGTCGAGAATGGTATTGAAAGAAGACCCAACTTACCCCCACTGCCAAGATGAAGACCAAACCGTGGACCAATATCTTTTCACCTGTCCAATCTTCCAAAACTAAAGATTCCTGACGGCCACCCTCCTAGGGATCACCAACCTAAGTCCAGCAATCTAGAAAATCTCCCAAGAAATAAATCTGCTTGACGCCACCTCAGTAATTGGACTTCCACTGACATTGTGAATAAATCCAAGAAGGTGTCAGCCCGGGGTGACTTCTGTACGTGGCTCCAGGAACCTGCTGGGTTATCTAAATAAATCATAATAATAATTGTAAAACGACATTTGAAAATTATCCCGCATGTGTTTATTTTAAACGAAAAATCGAAATTTATTTTAAGCAGAAATAACGATTATTTCTAACTTTAGGGATGAAGTTATAAATAATCGTTATTTCTCCTTAAAACATACTTCATCCCTAAGGTTAGAAATAGTCGTTATTTCTCCTTAAAATAAATTTCGAGTTTTCGTTCAAAAGAAACACATGCGGGATAATTTTCAAATGTCGTTTTACAATCATAAGCCGCATTATATTGTATTAAAAATAATAATAATTGTCGAGAAAGGGTATAACGAGATAATAGAAAAAAATCTATTCTGTTCAAACATCATTATTCATTATCTCATCTACATATCATTGCTAACTATCACTATAATTATAATTATCGTAGTTTTGAAGCAATAATAATCATTATATATCTCTTTGATATCTTTCTGTTGTCTTTTTATAAAAAAAATATTGTTACCCATTTATGTATACTCTTGGAGGTCCTTTTTAAAATATTATTTACATTTCAGAAGACTTTATGTTTCAAGTATACATGAATGGGTAACAATATTTTTATAAAAAGACAACAGAAAGATATCAAAGAGATATATAATGATTATTATTGCTTCAAAACTAAGATAATTATAATTATAGTGATAGTTAGCAATGATAAGTAGATGAGATAATGAATAATGATGTTTGAACAGAATAGATTTTTTTTCTATTATCTCTTTATACCCTTTCTCGACAATTATTATTATTATTTGTAATATAATATAATGCGGCTTATGATTGTAGAACGACATTGCAGAAAGGTTTATAAAACCCGAAAGTTGAGAGAATATATGAATAAAGCTAGAGAGAAACCTATACCCGGAGGTCGTTTTTTTATTATTTATGTATATGGGAATAAAATAATATATCATTAATATATATATGTCGTAGCTGTCGTGGTCGAATGGAAGGGTACAACCGTTGTGCATGTATGCTTCGAAAAAAAATTTGTTCCACACTCGTGAGCGCGCGCACGCGACGGCGTGCCGTAGCATTCACCCGCGCGCGCTGGCTCCCACGTTTATTTTGTACAGTGTATTTATAGATGGATGAATTTGTATTTGCGTTTTTACATACTAATTATGGCGAAAATAAATTATATCTATTGGGCATCAGGCAAATTATGACATATATACATGTTGTAATATTACAGGCGTGAATGGGATTGCACAAAAGGACGAGAAATGTTGAATGTCACCACATATATATATATATACATATATATAAATTTTAGAACTTTTTCCTGAACATAAAAGAACCTTTTGTTGAAGGTATAGTGGCCGTTCTCTAAATGGTCAATTCTACCAGGAAATGACACTCACGTGCCAAGGACACAACAGGTGTTACTAAGTGTTATTTACCTACACGTACGGTTGGTAGATATTTGAACTACAGTAGATGTCTTCCCTTAGTAGGTGTTGGTGAACCCAACCGCTGTGAAGGTTTTAACCTTCATTTCTTTATATTGACAATATTCAACGCTACAATTTAAGAAAAAAGAAAAGGGAATTTTCTCATCGTGCCACTGAAAGTTGATGGTGGCTTGCGCCATCTATCGGAATAAATATCAACTGTTCGTTGATTTTCAATTATTCCAGAATTGGCCAAATACCCATTCTTGATTAATCAGGAAAAGCTAACCACGGACGTGTTTCGGGCTGTTGGCTTTCGTCAGTGTAGTGTAAGCTGTACCTCAACGACCAAAAAACTGTTCATTCAATCATCCTGAATAATCATGAAACGGGTAGTTAAGGCCAGAAAGAAGAAAGCTGTTTTTCCTGATTTAAAAAAGATGGAAACTGTGATCGAGAAGAACAGGATATGGTACCGAAATAGCTTATTCTAAAAATGGACCGTGTCTATCAAAACACTCTTTACTTTCTGTTTATATTTCAACTTTCCAAAGGCCGACTTGTCTCATCTCAGGATTTTCTTGATGGGAAATTGGAAGGTGAATATTACCATCTTCTTCGTTGACACTCTTTTTAACCTGTTTGGCTTTAATTGAGTGAATGATAAGAAGCGATAAGACGGCGAACCTTCAAACACGTCATGAAATTATTAGCAAATTGGAGATATATTTGAAAAGAACGGCAATAACACCCAACCTATTATTAAAAAAAAAGTATACGATTTGAGGCATCTTATGCTTTTTTTTGTAATTTGTTGAGATTCACAATACTGTGATAATGAACATCCAACCTGCCTAATAATATTTTCTAGAAAACAAACAGATAAGAGACCGTTGGAATTCCTGGAAGACTAAGAAGAATAATGCTCTTCTGTATACTGTATAGATTTCAAAAATGAAATCTGCAGCAGTAGGGTTATGAATTTTTTCCCCCAATATACGAATACGAGTCGTACTATACAGTGATGGTTCGATATTCAGATTCTATATAGTGACAGTTTGAAATTGAGTTTCCGAGTTTCACAGCGAAAATGAGAAGTTCGGTTTCTATGTACAGGACTATATCTGTGAGTTTACAAAGGTGACCATTTTATTTAGCTTAACAACATTAGATGACTGGATTATAACTCCCATTATAAAGTTTACTTAGAGACGAGATCTTTTGCAAATCCTGGAAAATAAGAGAATTTGAGATTTTGCGTAGAATCCCTTAACTTTTGCATTTCTATTCATCGAATACCAACTACCATATCTGACCAATCTTGTTTCTTGTTTTCGATTAGACTTGAAGATCAGGAGAACTTTTCTTTCTCATCGTTGGAATATAATATTGTATATGTGAAAAAATAGTACCAATGTAATATTGTACTGGGATAAGGTGTATAAATGAAGAAAAAGGTATCTCCTTATCGTGCAACTGAAAGTTGCTGATGGCTTGCGCCATCTATCGCCGAAACGCGTTCGTGGTTAGCTTTTCTTGATTAATCAAGAATGAGTATTTGTCCAATTCTGGGATAATTAAAAATCAACGAGAATAGTTGATATTTATTCCGATAGATGGCGCAAGCCATCAGCAACTTTTAGTTGCACGATAAGGAGATGCCTTTTTCTTTTAATATTGTATATATATTTTACTATAGAACGAAAATTGCAATTATACCGCGAATGTTTATTTTGAACGAAAAATCGGAATTTATTTTAAGGAGAAATAACTATTATTTCTAACCTTAGAGATGAAGTATGATAGGATGAATTGTGAAGAGTAATGATAAACGGAAAAATTAAAAGTGTCCAGGGATGGCCATCCTGCATCGCATTCTATGAGAGGAGGTTATGGAATCAGCCGCATTGCCCCCCCCCCCAAAAAAAAAAAAAGAAGGCGATCAAACTAGTTATTAAAAAGAGAACAAAATCGTGAGGCGAAAAGGTTCTTTTAAGGCTTTTTTTTTTAAATTTAGTTGAGCATTCGAGAATTTCTGTCCTTCTTATTTTTACTCCTGTAGAAGATCAGAAATACACGAAAGCTCGGCTCAATTAAAATAAAATCCTTAAAAGAAACTCTTCACCTAACAATTTTGTAATCTTGATAATTTACTATTTCAGGCGATTATCCAACTTATAAACTAGTTTATCCGATTTTAAACCAGAAAACATTGTCATCATGAAAGTTGGTCATACTCATATGCAATAAAAAATGCCTCATCCATTCAAAAAAAACCCACCTAAATATCTCTATGCAGAAAGAAGTGATAAAATACATTTTTTGTGCATGTTTTTTTTTAAGTGTAATTTTGTATAATATATGTGCATATAATATGCTATATGGGTGATTGGGTCGATAGCGAGCCATTCTATTCAGAATTCACCCAGAGAAAACAGCCATTATTGTCACATAGCTCGACACGGTGACACAAAAGTTCCTCAGTAAAACCAGAAGTCAAAAGTTTGGACTTTTTTCTCCGTTATTACTGTGATTAACGCAACCAAAGTTTAAACTTAATCTACATGTCTCTAACTAGCATATAAATTGGGGGAAATATTTAAATTTCTAATGCTTTAATTATAAATTTAAAAAAGTACGTTTGAACAAGGGATTGGGGAATTAAAAAAAAAAAATAAATAGAGTGAGAAAGAGCATTTTCTGATCGTGCAATTAAAAGTTGCTGATGGTTTGCACCATCTATCGGAATAAATATCAACTAATCGTTGATTTTCTAAATTATTCCAGAATTGGCCAAATACCGTTTCTTGATTAAATCAAGTAAAGCTAACCACGTACGCGTTTCGGGCTGTTGGGCCTTATTAGCGTGGTGCAAACTGTACCTCAACGACCAAAAAAGGTGGTCTTTGGGGCATCTTGAAAAACCGTGAAACAGATATTTAGGCTGGAAGGGCGTGTGAACATATTGTGTTAGAGTTAAATAGGGGAATTTCGAAGATGATTTAGAGTATAATCCTAAAATGTCAGGAAAGAATGTTCAGGCTGCAACAAGCTATAATCCGACCCTAGTTAAAATTCCAAGTCCACACGTGGTGCAAGCGATAAACTTCCTGCAATCATTGCCCGCTTTCAGGGATCAAGGGAAGGTGCTACAAAGCAGGAGTTCCATTGAGTTGAAAGTAGCAAAAAAAAAGCAGAAGAACGCGGAGGTAAAAATGGCGGCACAACGGAACGTACCTATTCCAGCGAGGGTGTCACGTGGTTGGCACGCCTTAGCAACGTGACGTCACTGTCGGCAGGCGACTTCCGCCAGTGTGCCCGAGTCACTTATACGGAACGGTACAATACTCACGTTGATGGATGAAAGAGATTGATCAGAAATAGAAGAAATCTCTCACAGATGTCGTAGAATGGTGAAACCAAAGTATCGTTATGCTGCTTGCAAATAACTAACACACTTTGTAAG
>CP092865.1:140080453-140102333 GCA_030710605.1 Cordylochernes scorpioides
GATTCAAAATGCGCCTCATTCATTAGAAGCTATATATAGAATATCACATGAGAGATCACAGCCTTAAAGCATTGCAAAACCTGGTCTCTTCGGGAAGTGATCGCTTATTAGAGATTTTCTTGATATCATCACAGCCTTTAACACACACCCTTCAATTCGCCGTGAAAGTGGTCTTGTACTTCGGAATCCAGAAAGAATTACAAAATTCCAAAAGATTATCTGGTACTTGATTTACACTCATGAACAAAACTTAAGGAAGTTATACATTTTAGCATGTATATCAGGATAACTCTGGTAGATATTTGATACACAGTGACCTTTATTAAAGACACGAGATAACCAAGTGCGAAAAAAATTGTTTGTGTGTCTCTTTAAAAAAAGACCAGAGATATCAAAGACATTCCACATAATTTTTGTCCATGAGTGTATGTATGTATCAAGTTATATCCAAAGGTATCTAAACGCTTGGAATCAGCTAAGAAATCTCGGAGAAATTATTTCCAGAGACAAGAAAACTCTAATCGTCTGAATAGATAAATCTACTCTAAAGCATAGACAAAAACAAGGTTGTCCAAAAGTTCGTAAACACTTGCAAAAAATTGAAATACCAATATTATTCGCCGTTATGTATAATATCTTTGTATTATGTATAAAGTAATTGTATTATGTATTATTATGTATTTGCCGTAATAATATTATTCGCCAAGTAATAAGAAAAACAATGTTTTAAGAAAACACGAACTACCTTATAATATCTTAATAGGTAATGTGCAGTCTCTCATCAGAGGTCATAGCCTAAAACATGGTTAATATAGGTCTCTCCTGGAGGTAGTCTCTTATCAGAGGCACTGTCAAGCCATGAGGAGTCTTTCAAACCAAACAGGGTTTCTGATAAGAGACCAACTCCAGAAGAGACCGAATTTAGTCATGTCTTAGGCTATGATCTCTCCTGGTGAGACCCTACTGTATTTATCACCATGCCCTACGTGGTGGTGGTGTCTTGTCCATGGAGCAGATCAGATAGGTCCATGCACCCTGATCACAATACCGGCCAACTGAGGTGGTGGTGTCTCGTCCATGGAGCAGATCAGATCGGTTCATGCACCCTGATCACAATACCAGCCAACCGAGGTGCCTTGTTCGTATGGATGTCCTCTTCTGGGTTGATGTCTGCCATATAACGGGCTGCAAGGATGGCCGGGTAACTTTTGCTCCATGGAAAATGGGGTGCCATTGCACCGTTAGTCAGCCACATTTCAGAGTTCCCTGTTCACGGTTACCGTAGCGGCTCGGGGCTCACGACACTGTACTTCGCCCTACAGGGCAGTCCCTTACTTGTGCTGCTTCTACCGCCCGCCACGTAGAGGATGACTTCTGGGTAGGATACCTCACGTGTCTGCGATATAAAAATACAGCGGGACTTCACAGTATATATACAGTATTTTGTTTCCCCACTTACAATATTTACAAAGTGGATGTATAATTTGTGCACAGTGTGTTATATATTATTCAATAATTGTCTTTGTCAACGCAATGCAGTATTTAGAAAACAGCTGTACGTACCTGTCTATAAATGTAGTTTATATATATATTTAGATAATAAATAGGCATATATTGGATTGAATAAAAGGTTTATATGACAATATTTCGGTTAGCTGAACGCCAACTTTTGTCAAGGCATTAAATTTTTGTATAAACAAACTCAGCGCCGCATCTAGTATTATAATATCACAATTGAAATAATTTTTTGAAAATACAAAAGAGGTGGGAGAGGGGGAAAATTTATGCATGATTGGCAAATAAATCTTTTAGGATGTTAGGATGTTAGAATATTTTTAATTTAAAAAAGGATGTGACTCCTGTGTTTTGTAAAGCCAGAAGTTTACCTTTCTCTCTAAAAAACAAAGTAGGAAATGAAATTGATCGTTTAGTGAATTTTGGAATTTTAGAACCTATAGTTCATGCAAATTGGGCCGCTCTCCAATAGTACTGGTATTAAAAACGGATAGTAGTGTGTAAGGATATGTGGTGATTTTATATGTACAGCTAATAAAGCAATAGAATTAGATAGGTATCCCCTTCCATCGATCGATGAAATCTTTTCAAAATTATCTACAAGCATCGTACTTTCGACTCTAGACCTATCACAGGCTTATTCAATCCAATATATGTATTTTTATTATCTAAAGGTTTAAATATGGATTGCTCTATATTAAGAACAATATAAGTATAAGTGCTTTATCGAATCCAGAATCATGATATCTGATCTGAGAAACTTATCCACAGATGATCAACAAATTTATGACCCATTTATTCCAGGAATTATAGATACCTTTCTCAAATCAAGAATGAATGTTCTGAAAAACGAAGCAAATAATACTTTCTTAAGCTTTTTTCCTCAAGAAATCCCTAAATACTTTCGTCCAAATTTTTATAATACTCAATTTGTTACAAACCACGGAAAAGTTTTTTTAAATAGAATAAAGGCAGTGGAGGATTCAAGTTGCTTTTGTGGCATTGAGGGAAAACCTCAAGACATCTACTGATCGATTGCCCAGCATTTCAAGATTATAGAATGAAGAATGAACTAGTTGTTTGTGAACTTAACGATTTGATTTCCGATAAAAAATCATATTTAAAGTCCAATTCATTTTGTAAATACATTCTAAACTTTCTACAAAATCTGGATTTCTAATGTTTTCATGCTTTGAATAATGTAAATAACTTATGTAAATAAACTTTTCTTCTTGTTTGGCGCAAGTATCCCTTGCGGGATATAGCGCTTTGGAAATAAAATAATTGTATAATATAAGTATATATTTTGATCCAATATATGCCTTTTTAATTAGCTAAATAAGTATATATGTTGTATGACGACATACATGGCGCCACACCTTTAGGGAACAATGACATAGATAAGTGTTACGTATCCACCGCTAAGTTGGAGAGATATCGAGAGTGGCAGCCTGATAGATAAGATGCAACTGAATCCATTCATTTCTTATCTTTGTGTAACCTCAGGCAGGTATTACAGCCTGAACTCTCACCCACATGCTCTTTACTTTTCAGAATGTAACATCACCAATGGAACTCTTTGAGAAAAAGAAATCTCCTGATTTTGTGACAGCTGAACATTTGACCGATAAGCTCTTTGCTTTTCAAAATTTAACATCACCAAATGTAACTCTTTGAAAAAAGGCATCTCCTGATTGTCTAACTGAACCTTTAACCTACATGCTCTTTGCCACCTTCTTCAGGATGTATAATCATCAAATTAAACTATTTGGAAAAAAAAATCTCCTGATTGTGTGAAACTGAACTTTAACCGATAAGCTCTTTCTTTACTTTTCAGAATGTTACATCATCGAATGTAACTCGTTGAGAAAAAGAAATCTCCTGATTGTGTGAAACTGAACCTTTAACCTATATGCTCTTTACTTTTTAGAATATAACATCATCAAATGTAACTCTTTGAAAAATGGCATCTCCTGATTGTGACAGCTGAACCTTTGACCTACATGCTCGTTACCACTCTCTTCAGAATGTAACATAATCAAATATAACTCTTTGAGAAAAAAGAAATTTCCTGATTGTGTGAAACTGAACCTTTAACCGATAAGTTATTTACTCTCTCTTTTCAGAATGTAACATCACTATATGTAACTCTTTAGAAATTTATAAAAAAGCATCTCCTAATTGTGCAAATTGTGCAAATAACCTTTCACCCACATGTATTTTACCATTATTTACCACTATCTTCAAAAAGTAACATCACCAAATGTAACTCTTTGAGAAAAAGACATCTCCTGATTGTCACAACTGAATCCTTTGACCTACATGCTCTTTGCTTTTCAGAATGTAACATCACCAATTATAAATATTTGAGAAAAATACATCTCCTGATTGTATAATTGAATCTTTCGCCTACAAGATCTTTAACACTCTTTTAAGAATGTAACATCACTAAATGTATCTCTTTGAGAAAAAGACATCTCCTATTTGTGCAACTTTACCTCTTACCTTTCAGAATATAGCATCACTAAATGTGACTCTTTGAGAAAAAGACATGTTCTAATTATACAACTGAACCTTTTAATACATGCTCTTTATTTTTCAGGATGTAACGTTTGAGAGAAAGGCATGTCCTAATTGTGCAACTGAACCTCTTACTTTTCAGTAAGTAAATGTGACTCTTTCAAAAAAAGACATCTCCTGATTTGTGTAACTGAATCTCTCGTTAACTTTACATAGCGGGGACATGACATGCTGATATTTGACCCTGATAGGGGCACTCCGGCTATAAAAAAAAAGAGCCTGTGGCTTGTAAAAGAAGGTCCATAAACGTTATAACCAAATGGTGAAATGAATAGAAGTTAAACATCAAGTCCAAAAAGACACTGGCTGTTGTTTTATCTCCACAACAAAAATTCCAAGCCACAATCCAACCTAACTGTAAATCCAACCTCTATTGATTGAACTGATCACGTTATATATTTCGGTGTTACTTTAGACTCTAAGTTGAAATCCACAATGTATGTCCATGAAGTTAAATATCAACCCAAAAAGACACTGGCTGTAATTTTTCCCTCAACTCGACAAGAACAATTCCAAGCCACAATCTAACCTAACTGTAAATCCAACCTCTATTGACTGAACTGACCACGTTATATATTTCGGTGTTACTTTAGACTCCAAGTTGAAATCCACCACGTATGTCCATGAGTGTATAAATGGCCAAATTGCGCTGCCTGGAGTATAGGAGCTTCATTTATGATTTATTCCTGTGGTAAATCTATATAAGACCGATGGTATTAATAAAGCTGTGTGTGCGAATGGCCAAATCTAGGCGTTCCGTGTACCTGCTGAAAACCAATATTGACGGCCGTACTTAATATTTCACCGCTAGTTGGCGTGACCCCAGCTCGATACCGTTCACGCCACCTCTAATCAAATATCAGCCTCGGCCTCCTGGCCAATCGCTCCAGTTTTCAATCCAGCCGTTCTCCCCAAGTACTCCAGATTGGTTCCCGATGTCGCCGTGAAATCTACAAAAGTTCGTAAACACTTGCCAAAATTTTAAATACCACTATTATTCGCCGTTATGTATAATGTATTTGTATTATGTATAAAGTAATTTTATTATGTATTATTATGTATTCGCCGTAATAATATAATTCGCCAAGTAATAAGAAAAACACGAACCTTTGGGATAACGTTATATATTGTGTTTAACATATACCTTCGAATCCTAAGGTAATCTTTGTTGATCTTTCTATACACAATTCCCACTTCTAATTATAGAGAATATATTACGAGACCCTGTTTCAAAGTATTCTGTAAAGTATTTCACAATTCCAATTTATTCCAGGCTTCCCACTTATACACTAATAGATTCCGAGTTTATAACTCACTTTTAGAGGCTCATGTCTAATGTATATATATAAATGGTGTGTAAATATATACTCTCAATATCTCTATATTCAACAATACTTGCTAAACTAACACTTTGCCTCAAATGAAAGTGTTGGGAGCTAAGACTTTCCTATTCTACCATCGAGCAGAGTAATCACCAACACTTCTAAGAAATTAACACTTTTAATTTCCTTTCATAACTAATTTGCATCATTTCTAAACCAAATACAGTATATACATGCAAAGTAGTCCGGTCATCTCTCTCTCTCTGGTCAAAAATATAAATATATTAATCTATGAAAACAGCTTATAAAAATGCTAACAGAAAGTGACTCAACTATGTATATATAGCTATGAATATTTTCATATGTAAATAATGCTATGTAGTTAATAATAATGTCTGAATAAAGAGTTTGAAAACGTATATAAACTCATAGACAAAAACTTAAGGAAGTGGAAAGTCTTTTATGCTTTTTTTTTCTTAATGTATCCACCTGATCCCAGTACGATTTCACTTTTGTTCTATTTTTCACATCGTTTATTTTTGCTTGGAATGATTATACTATCTAATTTAGGACTCTATTCTTCCAACAATTGGGATAGATAAACAAATCCATTCATTTACATGATAAGTATGTTCTAAGTGCTACTATGGACTATAAACCTATACATTCCAATTACTTTATATTTCTTAGTTATGTGGTCGAACAGCGAGATATGAGATGTGATGTCTCAAGGAAGTAGACGAGTTACATAAGTTTCTTAATGTAGTCATTGTGTTCGATACGTGAAAAAAAAAAGAAGATTTTTTTGAAGATCTTGTGATGGAATCTGTGGAATGTATACTTGATATTGAGTGGTGTTTTTTCTTCTGTTCATCATTTTCATAGTTTTAAGTAAAAATATTAAGCCTCCAGGGAAAAGTATCTTTTCATGATAGGGTCCTTAATTCGTAAGGATGGGGGGAAAAGTGAGCCTCTTCACAGAAACGATTGAAACTCAAATGACATTTTGTTAGCTGCAATGATATTGTGACGAAGAAATAATTTGTTATTTAATTTTAATATTATTCAATGAAAATATTCAACAGATTATAAAAATATACTGGTCCGCAAAATTAAAGGAACAACATATTTTTTCATTTATCTCAAATTTTATTGAACATTTATCAATGAAATTTTATACACAAATTTATTATTCCATTATTGATTAGAATACCCGAAATCAAAGAATTCTAACACGTATTTTATGCAAATTAGCCGGTCAAGCAATAATCGTATTGCAGTCAGTGCATAAATATCTTGGATATTGTTGTTAATATGGGGTGTGATCGCCTTTAACTGATAGACAGGCTCTACATCGGTGACCCATACTAAGAATTAGGGAGTTTATCATCTTCTGTGGAATCAACGCCCACTCTTTTTTAAAAGTGTTTTCTAGCTCATGAGTGTTTCTAGGAGGGGGTTGGAGGGATGAGATCCGCCGTCCTAGATTGTCCCATACATGCTCAATGGGATTTAGGTCTGGAGATCGAGCTGGCCAATTCATCCGAGCAATTGCATGGTTTTGGAGAAAAGTGTCGACCACTTCAGCTCTATGTGGACGGGCATTATCATACATTATAAGAAGGTTTTCTCCCATTTCAACTGATACAATACGCAGAAGGCTTCACATGAAGGGCCTCTATGCTCGACATCCCATAATTTGTGTGCCGTTGACACCACCTCAAAAGAGAGCAAGGGAACTTTGGCGCAGACAACATGTCGCCTGGAATCCAGATGAATGGAGACGTGTAATGTTCACTGATGAGTCCAGATTCTCTCTAAACGGCTATTATCGTCGTGTCTTTGTCTGGATAGAGGTAGGAACCAGATATAATCCCCGAAATATGGTTGAAAGGGATCCCTACAGAAGCCAATGTTTTATGGTCTGGGCTGGAATCTTCTTGGGCGGTCGCACAGCACTCCATATTTTTCGGCAAGGAACCCTGACTGGACAGAGGTATCGGGACGAGATCTTGGCAGCATATGTGATGCCTCAAGCATTGGAAATGGGAGAAATCTTTCTTCTAATGGATGATAATGCCCGTCCACATAGGGCTGGTGTGGTCGACACTTTTCTCCAAAACCATGCAATTGCTCGGATGAATTGGCCAGCTCGATCCCCAGACCTAAATCCCATTGAGCATGTATTGGACAACCTAGGACGGCAGATCTCATCCCTCCAACCCCCTCCTAGAAACACTCATGAGCTAGAAACAGCCTTAACACAAGAGTGGGCGTTGATATCACAGGAGCTGATAAACTCCCTAATTCTTAGTATGGGTCGCCGATGTAGAGCCTGTCTATCAGTTAAAGGCGATCACACCCCATATTAACAACAATATTCAAGATATTTATGCACTGACTGCTAGAAAATCATTGCTTGACCGGCTAATTTGCATAAAATACGTGTTAAAATTCTTTGATTTCGGGTATTCTAATCAATAATGGAATAATAAATTTGTGTATAAAATTTCATTGATAAATGTTCAATAAAATTTGAGATAAATGAAAAAAATATGTTGTTCCTTTAATTTTGCGGACCAGTGTATATGTATTTGTAAAATCATCTTCAAAATATTTCTTTGCTTGCTTGTTTATGATTTCTTAGCTGTAGATAGTTTGGTTGATAATTGTCGACTAGTCGTACTGACGTCATCAATAAATACTTTCATACCTCAGATATACAAAGATTGATTTATACGCTACAATATATTTGTGACTCTGCTTCAAGTAAATGATTTTGCGATCGATTCATGGTTAACTTGAGTTAACCATTATGGGGGGTATTTTATGGAAACTTATCCCTGGCTCATATAACCATTGGAACAGCCCTGGATACAACATACTGTTACGACGCTTCTCAGCCGTCGATGTTTGCGTTCAAGGTTTCTAAGAGAACAATGTGGATTCTTTGTGGATACAGCTTAGTACGGTATATTTATTTCCAGAGTATGTACTTGCCAGTAAATGGACTTGCCTTCATTGTCCGCCACTAGAGGGATCCTTCCCGTCACCGTCTTCTCCTTGCCGCAGATCTCGATGTCACCAGACTCACGTTCCTTCACAGACTGTGATGTCCTCTCGGCACACAAACCCCCTTCAAGCCGGGTGCTATCTCGGCTCCTTCCCTTCACTACGGCACCAGCTGGACTGTCTGTCTGCCGCCCCCTCCTCTGGAATCTGTCAATAAACACTTCCTTGTGGAGGGGGGCCCTGCATACCTTCTTTTCTTGGCTTGCCCACATATTCTCTTCATATTCTTTGCTGTACCGCTTCAATACTATAAAAATTCAATAAAATAATACCTTTATATCAATATTAATTAAAAATAGCAGGCCTCCAGGGAAAAGTATCTTTTCATTAAAATATACTTTTCCCTGAAAGCCTGATATTTTAAATAAATATTGATATAAAGGTATTATTTTATTGAATTTTATAGTATGTTGTATCCAGAGCTATACCAATGGTTATATGAGCCAGGGATGAGTTTCCATAAGGTACCTTCCATCTCACCAATGCTTCCCACCATATCTACATATTCTCTTCCAAATCTTACAACTAATCTTTTAACTATAGAAGAAACAGGACGAAGAGAAGAACTTCCTTTATAGCAGAACAATCGTACAAGACGTCCTTCTACGGGTACAAAATGATATTGTCGCGAGGAAAAATAATTAATTAGGCCTTCGAATTACTTTAAATATTTATTTAATGAGTTATATGAGAGATTTTAAATATAAAATAAAAGTTACTATCTACATGAGTCGAATCGACCTAGCTGTTAGAACAAGAGGGGAGAACTGAGTTTTCTACCTTCAATGTGGCGCCACTGTTTACCCCGACCTGTCGGTTCAGTCAAGATAAGAGGGAATACTCTGTCCTCCTGACAATATGAGATTGTACTCTTGAAAAGAAGCTCTTCTACATGACTTGTGTCCCTTCTTCTATAGTGAATATGAAAATCACATCGTGTTGTCTTGATCTTTTAACTCTAAGGAAAAACATTTTTCAGGTTGGAATTATGATTATGATTAGGTATCTACTACAACTTTTTAAATTCAATATTGTCACAGATTATTTATTTTTGAATAATCTGTTGCTTATCATCGCGTAAATATTTGCATAGCCATCACCCCTTACCATTTTACGCGGGCGACCGGGGTTCGATTCCCGGCCGGGGAGGTTTTTTGGGGCTAGAAGACCTACCGCAATGGCCAATTAGCCCGGAATATCAAGAAACATAAACACCCCTTACCATGCTTGTAAATTACCACTTGAAAAATCCTTTGACACATTTTGCAATATATAAGTTTAATTAATTATTTTTAATTAAGCTTTTGGAATACTTGTTTTCTCTATCGTGACAATATTGCTAACGTTTTGGTGACTCGATCCTATACTTTTCAAGATAAACTAAACTTATAATGAGAAAATAGTATTAAAGGAATGAAATTGTACTTAAATCAGGATGATAAATTTCGAGAAAGACATCTCCTGATCGTCAACTAGTGTGTTGCTGATGGCTTACGTTATTAGAAACATTTTTCTAAAATTAAAATATCAGAGAATCTCGCCTTTTAAAAATGCAATAAGACATTGCATTTGTTAATCGCCCCAATTCAGTACGCAAAGGTGGTATGATAAAAATCGGACGAATTTGTCAAAAAAAAAAGAGTTTTTTCTACATGAATACTATCTTCCTGCAAATTTGCATCGTCTGAATAAATGTCTGAAATGATTTCTTGATACTTAGAAAGTCATTATCAGCTATAAACGTCCCTTTGACACCCAGCGATCGCTTGAAACTAGTCTCTCTTATGACAGAAAATGTCATCATCCACACGTCACCATACTCTTGTTCCCAGAATGTAGCTGATAGTACATCTAATCTCGACACAGAACACGACCCGACTGACCGTGTTACGAAGGCCAAACACACTCTAACTTACATTTCCCAATTTTGTGTAATATAAGTTTCAGTTTGCGACGCCATCGCTTGGAAAATCAATTTACTTTTTTTAATTTCTACCAGCACATTTCAGTTAATGTCATATGTGGTTGTTTTTTTTACTTATCTCAAATAACACATGGCACATGATAAGCATGGTAAGTAGTTAGTGAATGCTTTTACTGCAAGTGCATCACATGTTTACACGTGTAGAAATCACAGTTTGAATTTTGCACTCACAATTATACCGGAGCCCCGTGTGGTTACTTTCACTCACTTGTGGGGTTGTACTTTTACAAGAATCGAGGGTCATTGAAGCAAAGTTTTTCAGTAAAAAAAGTTCCCAATGCTGGATTCGATCCCAGGTTGTACCTGTCGAAAATCAAGGGTTTATACTACTCCTTCACCAACTCCCAATTATTGTAATCAATTAAAAAGTTATATATTGGATCAAAATATAATTTATTTCCATGGTCCACCTGTGCTGTGTGAGCAGAAGAGCTTAAATTGACTTGTTCCATTATATGTATGTTCCATATGTAAATACCTGTTTTCTTTCCTCTTTTCACTCTCCACTTCTCCCATCCATATTTCCAATTTTTTTTTTCTTATTTTCCATAGGATTATTCAAATAATAATCTGTATATATTTACCATGTGTATATAATCTTTCTCCATTTTTACCCCTTTGTATATTTCCCACTTTCATGGGCTTCTCCGTCTTGTAACCCCAAGGAGAATCCTCTGTAAGACCTGTGTGTCTTAATAAAGGCTTTTGTGTGTGTGAATATAATTTATTTACAAATATTTCAGTTGGCTGAACGCCAACCTTTTTAAGCGCCACATAACGTCAATAGAATTATGTTAAAAAATACTTTTACCTATATTCAATGGTGAGGGAAATATTGGTAAATACATTATATTTTGATCCAATATATGCTTTTTTTATTGAAAATCTATTTATGGATTGCTCTATTATAAAATTAATGTCATTTTGAGAGGAAGTGAGATGGTAGCTAGCTCATAGAAATGCCACATCCCATCTGATTCAATAGAAATTCTGGAACATCTATTTTCACTCCCCGCGTCTAACCCAATCGATAAACACAACGAACGATGTTTAAAACAGTAAAACAAAGTGTATTTTTCAACATAACATATTCATATGCTTTTCACATGTGTAGACATGTGGTGCACTTAGTGTAAAAGCAGTCTCCAACTACTATTCACCATGATTATCATGACCTGTACCACGTTTCCTAGGGATAAGCAAAAAAATAACATTTTCATACTAGCTCTATCGTTCGTATCTAAATACTAATCACAGTAGCTGTATTATTTTCAGTACCTTTGTCTGATGATGGTAACAACGCTGTTACTGTCACACACTATTCATTTGGATTTAGTCTTATTACCTTGTGTTTATAATCTATAATCCAATTTGTGTCTTATTATATATTACTAATTATTTCTTGTAGGAAGAACAATTGTATGTTAGAAAGATAGTATGGATATTATTATTTATTTATTTATATAACCCAGGTTCCTGGAGCCACGTACAGAAGCCGCCAACTACCCAGGCTGTCCTTCTAACCTAAGTCTTGGTTTTATTTACAACTAGCCGAATGACCCGGGCAACACCCGGGTTTTACCCGATTAAATGTTTTTATTCAAATACTATCCGTTACAATTATAAATTGGTGCCGTGGATATTATTCTTGTGAAACGTCCCGCTCCAAACTTTGTGTCTTTCAGATTTTTCTCTATGTCCTGTTAAAACACGTTTTACATGTACATTAGGTCAGCTGATATTACTTTCCATCTTCACCGCTAGAGGCGCTGCTCGCGAGCGAAAGGGCAAATTTGCAAATAACTCGACGAATAATCGGGATAGAGACTTGAAATTTTCACTATAATTTTTTCCAGATTCTACTCTATATACTGTTAAAAAATTCAGTTAGATTAGTTACGTATTGTGGACGTGTATAGCCGACATACATACATACACTGACTTTTATATATATAGGGATACAAGTGGAAGTCCAATTACTGAGGTGTCGCCAGGCAGATTTTTTTCCTGGGAGATTTCCTAAGGATTCTGTACTTAGGTTGGGGATATCTAGGAAGGTAGTATGGATATGAATAATTAAATGTAAACTTTACTAATCAGTACTAGTAATCAAAATCTTACAAGCCTCTCTCTGAGTATTCGACTGATAAGAGCTTTGTCTACTTACCGGTTCTACAGTTAAGTACTGTAAATAATGGTGATCTCACCCTTTTTACATTTTAGTAGGACAATAAAGGATGATTTTATCGTCTTTTTCGTTATTTTATAACCTATTTCCAAATCTCTACATGTCCAAAGAGGTGAGCGCCAATGGATTCAGAAGAGCATATCACAAATTTATTCGTCTATGGCACATAGAGACCTAAAACTGTACCGGCTAGCAAAATATGTTAAAGGGAGAATAAACCACTCCTTTTAGATAAACAGATAGGTTTTGTAAATTAGAAACTATTTTAGACGCGTAAGATTATTTTTGAAATTAAACAATTTCTACTGCCCTTACTGCAATGGAAAAATTAATGGGAGGGCCTGGTTCATCAGTGGTGGAGCTGTTTCGCCAATTTAATATACCATACCGCTGTTATATTGCATTTTTCGATCTTCCTTTTATAGTGATACTGATGCTAGATTCTTGGAATGGGTATTTTAGATGAACTATGGATATAAGCTTTGAAAACAGTAGAATTTAATACAATAATAAAAATATAAATAGGTCTTTGTAAAAAAAAAATAAACAAAGGTGTTTCACTATATGAAAAATTAATCAAAATTATAAGGTTTTATTAACTGAACTCAAGCTATACGGCCTATACGCCATTCGAGAGGAGTAACATAATAACTCGAAGAGCATTTATAAGTTCATAAAATTAAAACTGATAAATAAACGTATTCCCAGATGGATCTTGGATTTGTTTGAAAGGGTGATTTTAGTTTATTTGAAGATTAGAATGTAGATTTGAATCCAGGTATTAAGAATATTGAGTCGACGGACATTGGACATCCTAAGGACATAAGTAACATGTATCGTTGATACCAGTATGGACAAGGTTGAATCATTCAATGGCGTCCGCTGTAACGGACGAAATGGCCGAATACCACACAATCAATAGGAAGACATCAGTAACATGTATCGTTGATACCAGTATGTACAAGGTTGAATCATTCAATGGCGACCGCTGTAACGGACGAAATAGCCGAATACTGCACAATCAATAGGAAGATAACACCAACATGTATCGTTGATACCAGTATGGACAAGGCTGAATCATCCAATAGCGACCGCTGTAACGGACGAAATGGCCGAATACTGCACAATCAATAGGAAGATAACACCAACAATGCTCCATCACAGATGTCGAAAACCTCAAGGTCTAACTAGATACATGGCATCCATTGTTTCATTCAGCTTCCTGAAGGTCATTGTCCAGGTTGTCCAACTGTGGAAGAATAGGAATTGGATGGAGTATTTTAAATAATGTGTACCTTAAAATGGATCAAAATGTTTTAAAGTTATATATATAAACAGTAGAGCCTCCCTGTAAAGGACACCTAATTACTGAGCTAAATTTCCTTTAGGGAGAAGTGTCCTCTTACTGTAGAATTGATAAATTGTAAAAATGGTAATTTTGTAAATGAAAACTGGCCTTTGTGGAGAGGTGTCCGCTAGCGGAGTGTCCTCTAAAGGGAGGTTCTACTGTATATATATTATGTAAAAATTGTATATTTTATTTTAAAATTATAATTTTGGAAAAAAATACTCTGTTAAATCTACCAACATGTGTCGGGACTTTCCCTAAATAAAACCTATTGTTGTTGTTTCTAGATGGCCGGCTCAAACCGTTTGTAAAATATGTAAATAAGTATTTCATTTTTTAAATATTTATATGCCTTAAGTCAGGCTGTAGTTTTATCAAATTATGTTTTTTTTTCTATATTCCATAAGCTCAATTAAAGCTATTTCTAATCGTCACTATTTTTATTATATTTTCAAGATTTTAACCACGACTGCATTGCCCTAGCATAATCCTCAAGATAATCAAAAATCAACAGAAAATCCAATTTATTACAACATATATATAAATACTGTATATATAAATAATAATATAAATTTTTAATTTGTCAAAGCTGGAAGGTATATATATACACTCATGGACAAAATTTAAGGAAGTTATTTTTATGTCGCCGGTCATCTATGTTTTTTTTTTTTTGAAGGAGACAGAGGCAATGGATCTTTCCATTCAGCAACAACAATAGTTAAGAGAGACATTTCGTCTTACATAGACTGGTCCTGTAGTCCAAGAAAGATAAGTAAAGTATAAAAAGGTAAAATGGCGATCAGCTATATACAATCTTGATGGGATAGTATAACACAAACATTGCGTGTCTTTTAGCCAATTTTAGCTCTTCAATTAACGACTTGGTGCTGGCGAGATTACTCGGCCGAGTATGGAAGTCTGTTGGACGTATGCCATGATGGATTGAGTCAACGCAGCTTTTTAATCTTTCAATCTCGGCTTTAAGATGTCATCTCCATGTGCTTAGCTCACAAAGTTATCCATTTACTATTGTGTTAACACAAATATGCATATATAATGTATGATGTATTAGCATTGTATACATTGTATGAAGTATTAGCATTGTATGCATTGTATGAAGTATTAGCATTGTATGCATTGTATGATGCATTAACATTATATGCACCCATTGTATAATGCATTAGCATTGTATGCATTGTATAATGCATTAGCATTGTATTATCCTTATCATTGTATTATGCATTAGCATTGTATACACGCATTGTATGATGCATTAGCGCGCCATCTCTGTTATGACAAATCTATTTTAGACGCGTATGATTCTTTTTGAAATAAAATGAAAATTACAAGAGAAGGAATGGCCAGACCTCGTTTCGAGGAAGGAATCAAAGTTTACGACGACCAGTCTATTTATTATTATAATAAAGAAACATCTCGCCGTTGACTAGATTCCTTTCTTAAAATAAATATTCTACTGCTTTTACTGCAATTATAGAATATGGGGAAGGCCTGGCTCATCAGTAGTGAATCCTCCCAGCGCCATTTTATTCTGATATCAGTTAAATATGGTAGATTAAACTGACGAAAATGCTGGGAGGGTTCCACATTGTTGTAAGATTTAAAAGAGAAGAGGTAGTTGAGAAAGAGACAGCATAAGTGGGATTGGGGAGGACTTCTCAAGATATCTTGTCAAGGGCGCCCTCAACCCCCGTATCTATCCTGTTGTAAAGGTTTACTATGTATAGGCTCTCTCTATATACTTTCTTATTGTATTATTGTGTATTCTGTGTGTATGTTTGCCTGTAGTAATTGTTTATCTTAAAACGAAATTAGAAGACAATAACGAGCCCTCTATACATGGACAAAACTTATGGAATTGAAAAGTCTTTTATGTCTAGTCATCTATATTTTTGAAGGAGACAGAGGCAATTTTGTTCACACTTGGTTATCTCGTGTGTTTTTAATAAAGGTCACTGTAAATATTTTTCAGTGTTATTGTATCAATCCCGATATACATGCTAAAAGGTACAACTTCCTTAAGTTTTGTCTATGAGTGTATCTTTCAGAGTTATTGTCTGAATCCCGATATACATGCTAAAAGGTACAACTTCCTTAAGTTTTGTCCAAGAGTGTATCTTTCAGAGTTATTGTCTGAATCCCGATATACATGCTAAAAGGTACAACTTCCTTAAGTTTTGTCTATGAGTGTATCTTTCAGAGTTATTGTCTGAATCCCGATATACATGCTAAAAGGTACAACTTCCTTAAGTTTTGTCCAAGAGTGTATCTTTCAGAGTTATTGTCTGAATCCCGATATACATGCTAAAAGGTACAACTTCCTTAAGTTTTGTCTATGAGTGTATCTTTCAGAGTTATTGTCTGAATCCCGATATACATGCTAAAAGGTACAACTTCCTTAAGTTTTGTCCAAGAGTGTATCTTTCAGAGTTATTGTCTGAATCCCGATATACATGCTAAAAGGTACAACTTCCTTAAGTTTTGTCTATGAGTGTATATATAAGAAATGAAACTACTAATTGCGATTTTTTTTAAATTAAACAAACTTTGTGTTGTCCTTACTGCGATTAAAAATATTAGAAGGGTTTGGCTCATCAGTGATAAACCCTCACAGCGGTTTCGATAGTTTAATCTACTATACCGCACTTTATAGAGCTCTTATATTGTATTGGACGTTTCTACTTATATATCCGACATTACTTTCTTGTAAAACGAAAATTAAAATTATACCGCGAATGTTTCTTTTAAAAATCGATTAAAAGAAACATTCGCGGTATAATTTTAATTTTCGTTTTACAATCATCAGCCGCGTTATATTGTATTTTAAATATTACTTTCTTGGTTTATCAATAAATTAGGTTGGCCAAATATCTTTGTAACAAACTAAATCAACGTTTAGTTGATTTTTGTTCCACTAGATGGCGCTCTGCCATCTAGAATGCCAATGTAAGCGGTCAGGAAATGCCATTATTTTCTTAATTTTCACATATCAGACTTTGTAGAATAGAATATCAGTTATGATATTTAAGAAAAACTATGGATATAGACTTCTAGGACATTAGATTTCCATGTAAAGATTTGCATCGAGCAATGCTTCCAGCTAACCATTCCTATATGGGGATAGGTGGAAGGATAGTCTGAACCATTGGTTTTCGACTGCTACGACTCGAGATTGAATCCCGCATTGGACACTTTTTTAATAATAAAAAATGCTTCAATGGTCCCCGATTCTTGCAAAAGTCAACCCCACCAGCGAATTCAAGTAATCAAACGGGGCTCAGGCACATTTGTAAGTGCAAAAGTCGAACTGCATTCCATATGTGCATACATGTGGTACACTTACAGTAAAAACAGTCGCTAACTATCCACCATGATTATCATTGCTTGTACCACGTGTACTAGGTATAATAATAATACCTATATACATTAGATGATGTGGAACTAACACCTACTCAAATATTCTCATGCCCAGTAATGCCCGCAGCCTTGCAGAAAATTGACATAGACCCAGAGCAGCAGCTTCACATACCCAAGATAGAGGACATTGCTGTGATAGAGATGCATGGAGACATCTGAGGCTCTTCATTGGACACGACAACAACAACAGAAAATTGACATGAACCCAGAGCAGCAGCTTTACACACCCAAGATAGTGAACATTGCTGTGATAGAGATGTATGGAGACATCTGAGGCTCTTCATTGGACACGACAACAACAACAGAAAATTTACATGAACCCAGAGCAGCAGCTTTACACACCCAAGATAGTAGACATTGCTGTGATAGAGATGTATGGAGACATCTGAGACTCTTCATTGGACACGACAACAACAACAGAGAATTGACATGAACCCAGAGCAGCAGCTTTACACACCCAAGATAGTGACATTGCTGCTGCTGTGATGGAGATGCATGGAGACATCTGAGGCTCTTCATTGGACACGACGACAACCACATTAGGTGATGTAAGAAATTGAAGCATTAACGCACGAATGTTTCTTTTAACCAAACTTCTATATAGTGATGATTGCATTCTATAGTGAAAACGGTGAGATTCGGTAGAGAATATGTGGATTTGAAACTTCCCGTCTGGCAGTAGCTTTGTTGTCTTCGCCTCGCAGCTGCAGCCTTCTCAAGGACGCTCCTCTGGACTCCTTCCAACACAGTCTGCCCGGGACCTGCTGGTTCCATACGGGATCTCTCTCGGTAGTATTGTGTGACGGATTACTTCAGCCTGAAGTTACTGAGGTATGTTACTCTCCAGCTTATACACCAAATATGAAACTATCTTCAATAAGCAATCCCTTATATCAATATATAAGATGAAATCATCAGACTTCCAAGAATAAATTAAGAAAATGGCATCTCCTTATCGTGCAACAGAAGCCCTTGTCTTAATGTATCCACCTTTTCCCAGTACAATTTCCAGTACAGTACAGTTTCACGATAAGGAGATGCCCTTTTCTTAATGTATCCACCTTTTCCCAGTACAATTTCCAGTACAGTACAGTTTCACGATAAGGAGATGCCCTTTTCTTAATATACCCACCTTATCCCAGTACAATTTCCAGTACAGTACAGTTTCACGATAAGGAGATGTCATTTTCTTAATGTACCCACCTTATCCCAGTACAATTTCCAGTACAGTACAGTTTCACGATAAGGAGATGCCATTTTCTTAATGTACCCACCTTATCCCAGTACAATATCCAGTACAGTACAGTTTCACGATAAGGAGATGCCCTTAATATACCCACCTTATCCCAGTACAATTTCCAGTACAGTACAGTTTCACGATAAGGAGATGCCCTTAATGTACCCACCTTATCCCCGTACAATTTCCAGTACAGTACAGTTTCACGATAAGGAGATGCCCTTTTCTTAATGTACCCACCTTATCCCAGTACAATTTCCAGTACAGTACAGTTTCACGATAAGGAGATGTCATTTTCTTAATGTACCCACCTTATCCCAGTACAATTTCCAGTACAGTACAGTTTCACGATAAGGAGATGTCATTTTCTTAATGTACCTACCTTATCCCAGTACAATTTTCAGTACAGTACAGTTTCACGATAAGGAGATGCCCTTTTCTTAATGTACCCACCTTATCCCAGTACAATTTCCAGTACAGTACAGTTTCACGATAAGGAGATGCCCTTTTCTTAATGTACCCACCTTATCCCCGTACAATTTCCAGTACAGTACAGTTTCACGATAAGGAGATGCCCTTTTCTTAATGTACCCACCTTATCCCAGTACAATTTCCAGTACAGTACAGTTTCACTATAAGGAGATGCCCTTTTCTTAATGTACCCACCTTATCCCAGTACAATTTCCAGTACAGTACAGTTTCACGATAAGGAGATGCCCTTTTCTTAATGTACCCACCTTATCCCAGTACAATTTCCAGTACAGTACAGTTTCACGATAAGGAGATGCCCTTTTCTTAATGTACCCACCTTATCCCAGTACAATTTCCAGTACAGTACAGTTTCACAATAAGGAGATGCCCTTTTCTTAATGTACCTACCTTATCCCAGTACAATTTCCAGTACAGTACAGTTTCACGATAAGGAGATGCCCTTTTCTTAATGTACCCACCTTATCCCAGTACAATTTCCAGTACAGTACAGTTTCACGATAAGGAGATGTCATTTTCTTAATGTACCCACCTTATCCCAGTACAATTTCCAGTACAGTACAGTTTCACGATAAGGAGATGCCATTTTCTTAATGTACCCACCTTATCCCAGTACAATTTCCAGTACAGTACAGTTTCACGATAAGGAGATGCCCTTTTCTTAATGTACCCACCTTATCCCAGTACAATTTCCAGTACAGTACAGTTTCACGATAAGGAGATGCCCTTTTCTTAATATACCCACCTTATCCCAGTACAATTTCCAGTACAGTACAGTTTCACGATAAGGACAATTTCACATTTGTAACATTTTCTTCACATCCCAGAGATAAATTTCTTTTTAAAGAATTCAATTCAGATCTCAAGCATTCGGGCATTAAAACTATTCTACGATAGAAAACGTGATAAAATTGTAACACATCTTAAATATTGAAACAATTTACCGTGATTATTTTGTACAATATAAAACTATTTCCTTCTCCCTTATATAAGGGGGCTCGGGCACATTTGTAAGTGCAAAAATCTAACTGCTTTTCACATGTGTACACATGTGTTGAACTTACAGTAAAAGCAGTCGCTAACTACCCACCATGATTATCATGACCTGTACCACGTGTACTAGGAATAACAATTCCTATATACATTAGATGATGTGGAACTAACACCTACTCACATATTCTCATGCCCAGTAATGGCCGCAGCCTTGCAGAAAATTGACGTGAACCCAGAGCAGCAGCTTTACACACCCAAGATAGAGGACATTGCTGCTGCTGTGATAGAGATGCATGGAGACATCTGAGGCTCTTCATTGGACACGACAACAACCACATTAGATGATGTAAGAAATTGAAGCATTAAAGCACGAATGTTTCTTTTAACCAAACTTCTATACAGTGATGATTGCATTCTATAGTGGAAACAGTGAGATTCGGTAGGGAATGTGTTGATGTTCACACAGCTTTCTCAAGGCCTAGTTTCAATCAAAGTGTTCTGCTGATGTTTCGCACACGTGTCTCATTGGCAAATGGTCTTGTTTACCGCCACTTTAGGTTAGTTTGGTTATAACTCGAGATGGATCAAGAAATCTTACACTGAGAGGTAGAGTGAGATATTTTTACATGTACAGTAGACTCTCCTTTAACGCGAATTTTTACAACGCGATTTCGTACAACGCGATTAAAAAATCGCGACAAATTTATTTATACAACGCGAATTTTCGTATAACGCGTTATAAAATAAAATGCGGAAATTTCCTTATTGACAACTGTACAATACATTTGCATATAAAATAACATTTAGTTTTGTTTTAGTATATAATCATTTTTCCTATATACATCATATACATCATTTTATACAATACATTTTTACATGATATTTGTCACTAACAATTTACCCTAACAACATTCGCGTTATACAAGTTTTATTTCGTTCAACGCGAATTCCTATAACGCGATTTCATACAACACGGAACACATTAATCGTGTTATAGGAGAGTTTACTGTATATAATGTCCACTCATGGACAAAACTTAATGAAGTGGAAAGTACATGATTTTGACGGTCGTCTATATATATATATATAGACATAATGGACAAAACTTAAGGAAGTTGTACTTTCATATATGTGAAAAAAAAAATAGTACAAATGTGAAATTGTACTGGAATAAGGTGGATAAATTAAGAAAAAGACATCTTATCGTGCAACAAAATTTGCTAATGTCTAGCGCCAACTATCGGAATAAATTCTGATATTATTATTCTGATGGATGGCGTCAGCTATCAGCAAATTTTGTTACAAGATAAGGAAATATCTTTTTATTAATATATAAATATATTTTTATTTTGAAGGAGACACAGAGGCAATTTTGTCCACACTTGGTTATCTCGTGTGTCTTCAATTAAGATCACTGTGTATCAAATATCTTTTAGAGTCATTGTCTGAATCCCGATATACATGCTAAAAGGTACAACTTCCTTAAGTTTTGTCTATGAGTGTAGGGTTGTCTTGGATTATTTGAAATTTTGAGCGGTTTTTAGATAAACTATGTGTATTAATATATAATAATTTATATTAAAACTTTTACTGTAGGTTTCTAAAAATTATTTTTTGAAGATTACAGGTACTAGCCCTTTCTCAACGTGTAGTTCGAATGAATGAAAGCTACAATATGAGCTATATCCACCATTTATATTTAAAATACAGGCTAAGA
>CP092865.1:140102433-140115369 GCA_030710605.1 Cordylochernes scorpioides
TATAGGGGGAACTTTTTATCCCATTATTTCTACAAACAAAAATATCGTAAATAGTTTGGTATACACTTATGGACAAAACTTAAGGAAGTTGTACCTTTTAGCATGTATATCGGGATTCAGACAATAACTCTGAAAGATATTACAGTGACCTTTATTGAAGACACACGAGATAACCAAGTGTGTATACACTCATGGACAAAACTTAAGGAAGTTGTACCTTTTAGCATGTATATCGGGATTCAGACAATAACTCTGAAAGATATTACAGTGACCTTTATTGAAGACACACGAGATAACCAAGTGTGTATATACTCATGGACAAATCTTAAGGAAGTTGTACTTTTAGCATGTATATCGGGATTCAGACAATAACTCTGAAAGATATTACAGTGACCTTTATTGAAGACACACGAGATAACCAAGTGTGTATACACTCATGGACAAAACTTAAGGAAGTTGTACCTTTTAGCATGTATATCGAGATTCAGACAATAACTCTGAAAGATATTACAGTGACCTTTATTGAAGACACACGAGATAACCAAGTGTGTATGCACTCATGGACAAAAATTAAGGAAGTTGTACCTTTCAGCATGTATATCGGGATTCAGACAATAACTCTGAAAGATATTACAGCGACCTTTATTGAAGACACACGAGATAACCAAGTGTGGACAAAATTACCTCTATCTCCTTTAAAAAATAATAGACAACCAGCGACATAAAAATATGAAACTTTCTCCATGAGGATAATTTAAAATACGCTGCATATTTTTGGATATTTTTAAATAATCACAATCAGTGAATACCTTTAATAACAAATTATTTAATATGAAGAGAGAAATATTTGAAAATGATCAAAACAAGGCTTATATTCATCAGACAAAGGCAGAGCTGATAGACTGTTAGTCAGAAATAAACTAGGGCTCCACCTCGTGGTGGCGGCAAGAACTAGAAGTTGCCAGCCGTGCCATTACACTTTTGCCTATCGCTTCCAATTCTGCAACACTTATATTGGAAGTAAGATTCAGATTGCGATATCTTTAATAATATTTGAGACTTTTCTTCCTTCAAAAGAATTGTGAGGATTATTCTGCTCTTCAAAGAGATTTTCTTAACATGATAATATATATTTTTACATTTTTATATTTATTTTATCCATATATATTCATCATTATTTATCCTTATTTTTTCAATATTATATTTAACCTTATATACCGTTATATGAACGATATAAAGTAGTTTCAATCTCAATTTCTCTCTCTCGGCCAGAAAATTGTTTTTATTTTCTTGACCATCCGACAAAAATCTTTTGTCCTCTCTCTCTCTCTCTCTCTCGGCCGTGCGGCCGCGCGGCGCGCGAGCTCCGCATTTTTCTATCTGGAAATGGAAAACTTCGAGTTTTCCAACCCATATGCAGTACTGGCGGTGAGCCAGGATAAAGATCTACACGGCGGTATGATTCCCATCGAGGTAGCTGAAATGGAAGTCGATTTATCGACGATAAAAGATTCGACAAAGAATTGTTTGAATCCAGGTGTGAGCGACGGACATGCAAATTCGTTCGTGAAAAACGGCGGATATGTAAATCCGGCCACGGCAAAAAGTGAAAATTGGGCGGAACAAGTTGAGGCCGCGGAAAAGGATAATAACACCGAACCTTTTGAATCTGTACACCGGAAAAAAAGGAAACGTTTTGACTCTAAAAGTCAGCGGGCCCAGATTGTGAGGCCGGACGCTAGCTCTCCAAAACCATCTGGACAGCTTCGAAGGACCACAAAAGAGTCTGTGACCCACGTCAGGAACACCAGACAGCAACAGGCGCTGAACAAAGCTAGATCAGAAGCAACATCGTTCGACCAATGCTGCTATGTCGAATGGTGCGCGGATTTCCATCACGTCCACTATATGAAGGCCTTGGAAGAGTTGCTGGGGAAGGATTCCGTCTACCAGCTGATGAAGAAGTCCGGCCATGCTATGGTCGCACTGGCCAGCATTGAGAAGGCGGAGCGCCTGGTGGAGAATGGACTCACCATCAACAACACCTTCCTCAGGGCATTCCCATACAGAAGGAAGGCGGAGAAGATCATCCTCGGGAACCTGCCCATCGCAGTGAGGGAGGAGGACATCATCGAGGCCCTGCGACCTTACTGCCGGGTTGTCTCCCTGGCCTATGAAGTGGTGTCCTGTAACGGATACACCTGGACCACCGGCAACAGGGAGGCCTTCGTCCTCCTGAATGAAGGACGCAAACTCCACCAGCTCCCTACCAAGCTGGTGATCATCTCCAAAGGAGAGTCCACACCCGCCTACGTCACCTACGGCGTTAGGTGTAGTAGATGTCACCGCCAGGGACATCGGCGAGCCACCTGCCCCCAGGGCACCCGAAGTGGACCGGTGTTGACACCTCCACCCTCCTTGCCCACGCCCTCCCACAGCTTCACAGCGACTACATCGGCTGAGGGAAATTCTGGAACTATCCAGACAATCCATGTGACACCTCCCAATCCTGCCGCGTCTTCGCCCGCGGAGAGCTGCCCAGTCCTTTCCCAGAACACTCCAGCCACCAAGCCTTCTACTCCGGCGCCGAGCACCAGCGTGTTACCATCTCTACTAGCACCTTCCTCGACCACTACTTCACCAACAGCGGACCCTGCCAAAGATCAGGCCAAGACTGCACTAACAATGGGATCTTCCGTCCCTAAACCACAAACCACACAGCTTCCTCAGTTCACTTTACAGAAGGTTGAGGATCTGTTCAAGGTACTAGACGCTGACTCCTTCCTGGAACCCCTATATATGGATTATCACAGGTGGGAAATAGAGAAGGCTGTTGTATGCCCAACCATGAGGGAGGACGTCTTCACATATCTTTCGCCCCAGCAGATCTCTGCTCTGAAGAAATTCCTTGACAAGGCAATCGCCCATGTCGGGGACAAGGACTCCGACCTAGGCAAGAGGCTGTCCGACTTCAGGACAGAATGCGACATTGAACGAGACGAATCCCCATGGTATTCGTCTGATACAAACGATTAGAGATTCTGAATATTTATTTTTTGTTATTTTAACTGTTGTAATGTTTAACTGTTGACTTGAGGTCAATAAACCTTTTTAATTGTCAAAATTGTCTCTCTCTCTCTGTAGGCGGATCAGGCCAGTCATCGTGGAGGCCTTCACCATCATCCAGCGACTCCCTGATCTGCAGAGCTGGATCTTCGGGCATGACCTGGAGGACAACGCCTTGGCCATCATGGCATCTGCCAAGACCCGCATTTACAAATACTTCCTGGCCCTGGAGTTGAGGGGGGCTGGAGGAGGACCCTATCCAGATGGTGGAGCTTTCTCACTCATAAATAATTGTAAATATTCCCATTATTCTTCATTAGTTTTGTAAAACATAATTGACAAGATGTCAATAAAGGGTGTTTCAATCTCAAAAAAATATATATATATCTCTCTCTCTCTCTCATCAGGAAAAAATGAAAAATTTAGTACATTATCTATATTAATATGTGTGTGTATCTTAAATATATATAATATAAAGAGACAAGGGTCGCCTCTCCCGTCAAAATAGACGTCTAATATTTTAGCCATAGATATGGACCAGCCACTTTGCCAGCTAAACACCTCTTTGGTAGATTGTCAAGATTAGATCCCGTGTGGATCTCATGGAATAAAGTCCGCCCTAGACTGACGAGGACCATTAGCCCGAAACCATGGTCTCTAGGTGGACGCTTTTCAGTTTGCCAAAGCTGGTGTTGTGGCTTTGTCACCGACCCAAAGCCGCTAGTTGCGGCGACGGTCAATGGATGGCGTCTGATTTTAGACGTCTATTTTGACGGGAGAGGCGACCCTTGTCTCTTTAGATCAATTTCTTCCCGGCAAAATTTTCATTTATATATAATATAATATATCAATATTTTTTCTATTGAAAATTATCAAGTAAAAATGACGAACCCCCTCTCTTACTATAGCCTCTATAAAACCTAACTCTCTCGTTTATGACTGAAAACTTGTTCTTTAATCTTCCATTTCGAATCAAAAGGATCCTCACACAACAAAGGATATTTTGACTGTTTCCCTAAAAAATTCTTAGAATATTGGAATGAAGATTTTATCTTAAAGTGTATGAGCTATGCGGATATAAAATTCAAAATAGAATTCCGAGGGTATTCTTTGATATTTACGAGTTCAAGGATAAAGACAAAATTGGCAGTTTCAATCAACGTGACAGGTAAAATATTTACAAGCTTTTCTCTGATTCATTGGCCGAAGAGATCGCTTTGTCTACTTGTATTACCAGTTATACAGTTCTGTAGAGAAGTCTACAATTTCGTTAAGATTACTAGAAGTGAAAAGATTACTAGAAGACACTCAATGGTTGTTATGTGCCTCTCCATTCCAGAGTCTATATAACTGATTACTTATTTACATATTGATTCTTTCCGCCATTGTTTACCTTTTTCCTTTCTTGGACACTTTCCTCCTCTCTTGGAAACTCCTTTCTTGGAAACGAGTTTTGTACGACGAAATGGCTTGATAAAAGGCTTGTTTCTATAGTACAGACACTCATGGACAAAACTTAAGGAAGTTGTACCTTTTAGCATGTATATTGGGATTCAGACAATAACTCTGAAAGATATTTTATACACAGTAACCTTTATTGAAGATACACGAGATAACAAATTGTGAGCAAAATTGCTTGTCTCCTTAAAAAAAAACAGACAATCAGAAGGCATCAAAGACACTCCACTTCCTTATGTTTTGGCCAAGCGTGTACATTCGTCGCTTTACGAGAGTTCTTAGCCCTCTCTAGCAGTGTTGGGCAAATATTAATTAAAATGATTTATTAAAGATTAACAATTGATTAATTGTTAATTGTAATTTTCACAATTAACAATTAATCAATTGTTAATTGTATTTTTACAATTAACAATTAATTAATTGTTAATTGTATTCATACAATTAACAATTAATTAATTGTTAATTGCACTTTTCTAATTAACAATTAATTAATTGTTAATTGCACTTCAATTTAATTGAAAAATAATTTTTTAATGCCCAACACTGCATTTCAGTACCACTCTCTTCTCGAACATGCTGTCCGACAATTTGTGACTCTTTGGCAGATTTGTCATTGTCGCAAAAGAAAAAAGGCGTTCAACTGCAGCTGACGATGGTAAAGGTGTGTTGTATTTAATAAAAACACTTTTTATCTCAGGCAGTGTTGGGCAAATATTAATTAAAATGTTTTATTAAAGATTAACAATTGATTAATTGTTAATTGTAATTTTCACAATTAACAATTAATCAATTGTTAATTGTATTTTTACAATTAACAATTAATTAATTGTTAATTATATTCATACAATTAACAATTAATTAATTGTTAATTGCACTTTTCTAATTAACAATTAATTAATTGTTAATTGCACTTCAATTTAATTGAAAAATAATTTTTTAATGCCCAACACTGCTCTCTAGACATTTTACACTTCAGACAATCCCTGTGGAATTGGTAGATCATAGTTACTTTGAAGTGTGAGGCTGAGAAGTTGGAAACCTCTCAACACAATAAGAGCCTACTATCGCGAAAACGGTGTGGTAAGTGACCACCTATCATCCATCTAGAAGCTGAAGGTTTTATAGGCTAAATTGAAGATATCTGGGTATCTCGGTGGAAGAAGATGGTTCAGATACCACGGCTTAAGTTAGAAACAAGGCAGAACACAGGTTCTTCTTATATATATATGTGATAAGTGTACAAAAATTGAGATTCCTACATGCTCTAGAAGCATATTAAAAACCGATTACAAGATTTGTGGACAGACAGAACGACAGACATGAAGGCAGGTTAAATAAAAGCTTTAAAAAAGACATCTCCTGATCTTGAAAGTAAAAGTTGCTGACGGTTTGAGCTATCTGTGTGAATAAATATAACCTAATTTCCTTTTTATATTCCAGAATATTGACCGAATACCCTTTCTTGATAAATCCAGAAAAGCCATCCATGTATGCGATTCAGGCTGTTGGCACTCGTCAGTATGTCACAGACTGGACCTCAACGACCAAAAAGGTTGGTTCTAGAGACTTCCTAAAAATTCAAAGAATAGGTATTTTCTTGGTTTATTGATAAAAAGGTGTATTTTTAACCACTTTTTGATTATGAATTTATTGCGCAAACTATCCATATAGGTATATTTCCGTTGCATGATCAGTTAATACTTCTATTTCTAAATGTTACCATCTGATACCGTACAATTTCAACTTTCGTACTATTTTTCGTATAATTTTTCTTATTATTAGATTTGAAACTTGGATTATGGTGCTGATATTCTCTTTTTTTTGACTTGGCTTAAACGGGAGTTCTGATAAAATGGAACGGTACTAGTAGACATTCTACTAATGGATATAATATTGTGAAATGGATGACAAGCTTTTCGAGTCGCCAAGATTCTATAGTAAAGTTGAGGGAAGATGGATGGACTCCAGCTGTGAGGGATGGCCCATGTGTGATGGAAGACAGGCGCCAAAAACGGCATTCCAGTGTGGGGGAGAACAGACAGTCTGGTGACATCGACATCTGCGGTAGAAGACGCGGCGAATTGCCTCCAGACACGTGGATGATCCTGCAAGACGGTGCCAAGAGAGCATGACATCCGAGCGGCCTACAAGACGATGTAGTCCAGGCTGGACATGTACAGTGTGGAGCGGAACGTCTCACAAGAGTGACATCCACGGCGCCAAGAATCCTTCTAACGGGGAAGTTGAAGGCAAGTCCCACTTATTGTACTCCTTCTATTCAGTTCGACATATTGTTGCATCATGGCTAATGTACCTATTTTATTTTAATTTGTAATATTATTTTTGATATATTTTAAATCTCTATTTTATATTTATTTATTTTATTAAACAGAATATATATATTATAAACAGATTTATGTATTATAAAAATCACCATTTGTATTTTGGTACACTGTGTGACTTCAATGCTCTCTTTGATGTGAGAAATAAATAAATAATTCTGGAGGCTACTTAAAGTTATCTCATTATTCCCTTATATATAATTGTAGGATGGTTGAAACACGCTCTGGTAAGATACAAGACCCGGAAAAGGAGAGAATCAAGTTTGAAGAGCCTGCCAAGCCGCAACCTGGTGCAACAATATAATAAAACACTAACGTTTGCTGCATCCCTTACAAACTCATGTATGTATCCCATGCCATCCTGATCAGAAAAAGAACACGAACTGGGTACGACGCAACCATATGTTACAGCTAAACTTGGTAAAACATTCACTCACGGCTACAACACGCTTATCTACGCTGACTAACGTCCGGGTAGGACGTCGTGGTCTTCCGGCGATATGTCAAAGATAACCTAGCTACATACCAATTACACTATGTAACACATTCTCTATTTGTTCTATTCTCTTAGCCGTTTAATGTATTTATCTACTTCCCCATATCGATAAATTACAGAAAATACTAATGATGCTTCTTCAATGTGAAAAATAGTACAAATGTGATATTGTACTGGGATAAGGTGCATAAATTATGAAAAAAGGTATTTCCTTATCGTGCAACTGAAAGTTGCTGATGGCTTGCACCATCTATCGGAAGAAAAAAAAACAAATGCCCAACGTGGGGCTCGAATCCACGACCCTGAGATTAAGAGTCTCATGCTCTACCGACTGAGCTAGCTTTAGCTTAGCCTTTCTTGATTAATCAAGAATGGGTAATTGGCCAATTATGGAATAATTAGAAATCAACGAGAATAGTTGATATTTATTCCGATAGATGGCGCAAATCATCAGCAACTTTCAGTGCCTTTTTACATAATGCTTCTTCAAATTAAAGATACTTCGGCCAGTAAATCTTTTTTTAAATATGTATTTATTATTTAAAAAAAGATTTACTGGCCGAAGTATCTTTAATTTGAAGAACCATGGATTCCGGCCAGGCAGCTTCTATCTTTACGACTAATAATGTTGTTAACGATTTGATTTTGTGGCTAGGAAGTTGTAATGTGGAATTTGCATATTTTCATATTAACATATATGTGATCCTGTTATATATTTACATTCTGTAATACATTTATACAATGTGTGGGTAAATAGAATGTCGCCAAGAATCTGCAAACATCCAGAGGACTCAAACTTTGATACGTGTTTGTCGAGAAGGGTATTGAAAGAAGGCCCAACTTTTGCTTCCATTTTCAAGATGAAGACCAAACCATGGACCACAATCTCTTCACCTGTCCAACCTTCCAATACTAAAGATTCCTGACGGCCACCCTCCTAGAGATCACCAACCTTAGTCCAGCAATCTAGAAAATCTCCCAAGAAATAAATCTGCTTGACGCCACCTCAGTAATTGGACTTCCACTGACATTGTGAATAAATCCAAGAAGGTGTCAGCCCGGGGTGACTTCTGTACGTGGCTCCAGGAACCTGCTGGGTTATCTAAATAAATCATAATAATAATTGTAAAACGACATTTGAAAATTATCCCACAAATGTTTGTTTTAAACAAAAAATCGAAATTTATTTTAAGGAGAAATAACGATTATTTCTAACCTTAGTGATGAAGTTATAAGCGAGAGAATATATAAATAAAGCAAAAAACCTATACTCGGAGGCCGTTTTTAAAAAAAACTATTTATGTATTATGGGAATCTTATGTATAGGCTGGGCATCTACAGATGATAAAAATAGCATCAATAGGAAAATAGAAATACCATAATCATACCTACAGTTAAAACAAAAATAGTCAAAAATATATTTAGCATTTTATTTCTGAAGATACAATAATTCAAATTAAATGGTTTGGTCACACCAACATATAAAACAACACTTCTCGTACGCGCATCACGCGGATTTTTCCGAGAAAAAGATAGGCGAACAGCCTCGTCGAAATATTGAAATTTAATAAATATTTTGATCCAAAATATGCCCCTATTTTAATATACGAGACGAGGTGTGTTCAAAAGGTATCGCGACTTTTGAATTTTCGCGGGTTACGTATATTGGAATTTCGATCTTTTTGTGGCTTTATGTTGGTACTCATGTCTCTCACTTATGCCGACAAGCTCGGCCATTTTGAATGTTCACTTAATTGTTGACAGCTGCTTTGCTTGCAGGTGTTTTGGATCGTCTTCGATTTTTACCTATTAAAAAAATTGGATCAAAGAACCTGTATCAAATTTTGTGTGAAAAACGAAATTAAGTGCGCGGATGCATTCCGAATGTTGACTGTGGCATACGGAGAATCTACCTTGGACCGAAGCAACGTTTATCGGTGGTACAAAATGTTCTCAGAAGGCCGAGAAGATGTGAACGACGAAGAGCGTGCCGAAAGCCCGGGCACTTCAACAACAGACGAAAAATTTAATGAAGTGGAGAAAATGATATTGGCCAATCGTCGAATCACCGTTAGAGAAGTTGCTGAGGACCTAAACATATCGATTGGCTCGTGCCATTCGATTTTTATCAATGATTTGGGCATGAGACGGGTCGCCGCGAAATTCGTACCAAAATTGCTCAATTGCGACCAAAAACAGCATCGCATGAACATTGCTAATGAGATGTTGGACTCTGTCCGCGACGACCCAAATTTGCTCCAGAGGGTCATAACTGGTGACGAAGCGTGGGTTTATGGTTATGACGTGGAAACCAAAGCTCAATCATCTCAATGGAAGCTGCCGCACGAACCAAGACCGAAAAAAGCGCGCCAAGTTCAGTCGAATGTGAAAGTTTTGCTGACAGTTTTCTTAGATTGCAGGGGCGTGGTGCATCATGAGTTCTTGCCACAGGGTAGAACGGTCAATAAGGAATATTACCTGCAAGTTATGCGCAATTTGCGCGAAGCAATCCGCCAGAAACGCCCGGATTTGTGGAAGAACAAAAATTGGTTTTTGCACCACGATAACGCCCCTGCTCACACATCGTTGCTTGTGCGCGACTTTTGGCCAAAAACAACACACTAATGATGCCGCAGCCACCGTATTCCCCAGATCTGGCCCCCTGTGACTTTTTCTTGTTCCCTAAACTGAAGAGGCCCATGAAAGGACGACGTTACGCTACGCTTGACGAGATAAAGACGGCATCGAAGGAGCTGCTGAAAAAGATTTTTAAAAATGATTTTTTGAGGTGCTTCGAAGATTGGAAAAACCGTTGGCACAAGTGTATAATGTCTCATGGAGATTACTTTGAAGGGGACAAAATAGGTATTCATGAATAAATAAATAATATTTGAAAAAACACAAAAGTCGCGATACCTTTTGAACACACCTCGTATGTTGTAATATTACAGGCGTGAATGGGATTGCACAAAAGGACGAGGAATGTTGGATGTCACCACTCGTATATATATATATATATATATACACATATATAAATTTTTTAAAAATTTTCCTGAGCATAAAATATTTTTTTCTGTAAGGTATAGTGGTCGTTTTCTAAATGGACATTTCTACCAGGAAATGACACTCACGTGCCAAGGACACAACAGGTGTTGCAAAGTGTTATTTACCTACCCGTACTGTTGGTAGATATTTGAACTACAGTAGATGGTTTTCCTTAGCAGGTAATGGTGACCGCTGTGCAGGTTTTATTCTCCATTCCTTTAGCTTGACAATATTCAACTCTATAATTTAAGAAAAAAAGAAAGGGAAATCTCCTTATCGTGCAACTGAAAGTTATCGATATAACTTGCGCCATCTATCGGAATAAATATCAACTGTTCGTTGATTTTCAATTATTCCAGAATTGGCCAAATACCCATTCTTGATTAATCAAGAAAATCTAACCACGTACGCGTTTCGGGCTGTTGGCTTTCGTCAGTGTAGTGTAAGCTGTACCTCAACGACCAAAAAACTGTTCATTCAATCATCATGAAACGGGTAGTTAAGGCCAGAAAGAAGAAAGCTGTTTTTCCTGATTTAAAAAAGATGGAAACTGTGATCGAGAAGAACAGGATATGGTACCGAAATAGCTTATTCTAAAAATGGACCGTGTCTATCAAAACACTCTTTACTTTCTGTTTATATTTCAACTTTCCAACGGCCGACTTGTCTCATCTCAGGATTTTCTTGATGGGAAATTGGAAGGTGAATATTACCATCTTCTTCGTTGACACTCTTTTAACCTGTTTGGCTTTAATTGATTGAATGATAAGAAGCGATAAGACGGCGAACCTTCAAACACGTCATGAAATTATTAGCAAATTGGAGATATATTTGAAAAGAACGGGCAATAACACCCAACCTATTATTAAAAAAAAAAGTATACGATTTGAGGCATCTTATGCTTTTTTTTTTGTAATTTGTTGAGATTCACAATACTGTGATAATGAACATCCAACCTGCCTAATAATATTTTCTACAAAACAAACAGATAAAGAGACCGTTGGAATTCCTGGAAGACTAAGAAGAATAATGCTCTTCTGTATACTGTATAGATTTCAAAAATGAAATCTGCAGCAGTAGGGTTATGAATTTTTCCCCCCAATATACGAATACGAGTCGTACTATACAGTGATGGTTCGATATTCAGATTCTATATAGTGACAGTTTGAAATTGAGTTTCCGAGTTTCACAGCGAAAATGAGAAGTTCGGTTTCTATGTACAGGACTATATCTGTGAGTTTACAAAGGTGACCATTTTATTTAGCTTAACAACATTAGATAACTGGATTATAACTCCCATTATAAAGTTTATTTAGAGACGAGATCTTTTGCAAATCCTGGAAAATAAGAGAATTTGAGATTTTTGCGTAGAATCCCTTAACTTTTGCATTTCTATTCATCGAATACTAATTACCATATCTGACCAATCTTGTTTCTTGTTTTCGATTAGACTTGAAGATCAGAAGAACTTTTCTCTCTCTTTCTCATCGTTGGAATATAATTTGTATAAGTGAAAAAATAGTACAAATGTAATATTGTACTGGGATAAGGTACATAAATTAAGAAAAACGCATCTCCTTATCGTGCAACTGAAAGTTGCTGATGGCTTGCGCCATCTATCGCCGAAACGCGTCCGTGGTTAGCTTTTCTTGATTAATCAAGAATGGGTATTTGTCCAATTCTGGGATAATTAAAAATCAACGAGAATAGTTGATATTTATTCTGATAGATGGCGCAAGCCATCAGCAACTTCCAGTTGCATGATAAGGAGATGCCTTTTTCTTAATATTGTATATATATTTTACTCTAGAACGAAAATTGCAATTATACCTCGAATGTTTCTTTTGAACGAAAAATCGAAATTTATTTTAAGGAGAAATAACGATTATTTCTAACCTTAGCGATGAAGTATGTTAGGATGAATTGTGAAGAGTAATGATAAACGGAAAAATAAAGTATCCAGGGATGGCGCCATCCTCCATCGCATTCTATGAGAGGAGGTCATGGAATCAGACGCATTTGCCCCGTGAGGCAAAGAGTTTCTTTTGAGGCTTTTTTTTTATTTAGTTGAGCTTTCGAGAATTTTTCTGTCCTTTTTTATTTTTACTCCTGTAGAAGATCAGAAATACACGAAAGCTCGGCTCAATAAAAAATCCTTAAAAGAAACTCTTCACCTAACAATTTTGTACTCTTGAAAATTTACTATTTCAGACGATTATCCAACTTATAAACTAGTTTAGCCGATTTTACACCAGAAAACATTGTCATCGTGAGAGTTGATCATACTCATATGCAATAAAAAGTGCCTCATCCATTAAAAAAATCCCACCTAAATATCTCTATGCAGAAAGAAGTGAAAAAATACATTTTTTTGTGCAAGTTTTTTTTTTAAGTGTAATTTTGTATAATATATGTGCATATAATATGCTATATGGGTGATTATGTCGATAGCGAGCCATTCTATTCAGAATTCTCCCAGAGAAAACAGCCATCATTGTCACATAGCACGACACGGTGACACAAAAGTTC
>CP092865.1:140115469-140142959 GCA_030710605.1 Cordylochernes scorpioides
GATCTTAAGCAATCTTCATTTTCACATCAATCCTTCTTACGTTCCACAAGAAAACCTCATGTAAACAAAGCAATTGATCAAGATTCGAAACTATTATAGACGCGTATGATTCTTTTCAAAAATAAACAATTTCTATTGTCCTTACTGCAATGGAAAAAAAATAATGGAAAATTATCCATTGCAGCAAGGACAGTAGAAATTGTTTATTTTTAAAAAGAATCATAGACGCCTATAATAGTTTCGTATTTTGATAACAGAAGGCGCGCTAATGCATCATAATATAAAACCAATTGATAATTAAAACATCTTTATCGACTTCTAATCAAAAGTTACAAGATAAAATGAGAATATACAGTAATTACAAATGAAGAAGGTTTCTCCACCTTGAGAGAGTCCTCCTCCAAACAAGGAGAGAGGGTCTTCTTGAACACTCCTCAGTTCCAGGCCGAGGAAGTACTTGTAAATTCGGGTCTTGGAAGACGCCAGGATGGCCAGGGCGTCATCATCCAGGCCGTAGCTGAAGATCCAGCCTTGCAGGCTGCTGGATAATGGCGAAGGCCTCCCGGATCACGGACACTTACGGACATCAGAGACTTAAGAGCTCTTTAAACCACAATGCAAATTTTCCTATTCTTCTTTTGAATCTTAATGCCATTAAAGAATTATCATATTTACATATAATTCTACCCTCCTTGAAGCTTATGTCCATAGTTTGATCAAAAACCATAACCAAGATTCCACCCTTCAATGTCGGGTATAAAAGCAGAACCATCCAATACAATAGTAGAGCTCTTCAAAGCTATACGGTAGATTAAACTGACTTTTAAGTTTGGAAAGTTCAGCACTGTGAGTCAGGTCCTCCCATTATTTTTTCATCGTAGTAATTAACAGTCAGAGTTGTTTTTATTTGAAAAGAAAAAACTCGCGCTCCCTAATGGTTCTATTTCTTGAATATAGATGGCGCGTTATTGCCATATGTTTTATATCACAAAAGCAGTTTCAATCAATCAGAAGGTTGTAGTAGTAATTGTAACGGCCAGTGTCAAGTGGTAATAGACAAACCAAACTACGAAACCTCTCCTCTAAAGCAGGGAGCTTCCAACATATTTTCCACTAACGCCAAAAACTTCAGAGTTTTATAGATTTTTAACGCTGATATGAAAGAATTGTGACGAAACATGCGATTTAAATAGATTGACAAAGTTTTATTTTAATCTTTACATCAATCTTCGCAAATTTTAACAAATGTAAGTAATTTACTATGGAATTGTGCGCTGATCCATATATACGGTGAATATATAAAAACATATTCTTCGGAAAAATGGCAGGAATTCAGCTTTATTATAGTTTAGTGTTAGAGTAGAACAACCTCCAAGAGAGGACACTCACGCTAGAAGACAACTGTTAGGAACCAATTCTTTCCTAGTCTACAATCGTGCAGAGTAAACACTAACACCTCTAAGAAAATCAACACTTTTTAATTTCCTATCATGACTAACTCATTTACATCATTTAAAACCAACTATATACATGTAAAATTGTCCGGTCATCTGGTCAAAACATAAATAAATTAATCTATGATAAAACAACTTATAAAAATCCTAACAACAACTCTCTACAAAGAACAGTTCTCATTGTCAATACAGTAGAACTTCCACACACACACATGAGAGAACACTCATGCTAGAGGACAACTCTCTACAAATGACATCTTTGGAGCAGTGGCCACCCAGACCTTTCGGTCCATAAACCGGCATGCGATAGAATACCCATTGCTGCCATCTAGGTCACCTAACCAAAAGGAATGATGCATTCTCCATGCACCGAGCGGCCATTGTTTGGCCCTTCGCGCCCGCCATTATGGTCTGGCTCCATGGGGTCGACCAATCAAACCCACAGGCGTCTCCGAGAGTTCATGGCAAGGTTGCTGACCGAGCCCTCCCGTTCGGACTTAGTTAAACCCGTCCTACGCTCCAATAGGACTCCCCCCCCCCCCCTTTGGCCCTCGAACCCTTTGCTCACAGTACTCCCTGAATCTGCCGACGAATCAAGGACCTCTGAGGTTCTGAGGTTTACACGGAGAACCAACGCGAAGGCGGGAGGGTGTTACTACTGTGTGCACCCCTTTGGTTTTTCATGGCGCGCACGGCAAGGACGCTCCCAATGGCGCACACAGAGAGCGAAGAACCAAGAGTTCCAAGACTCGTGCGCCTCGCGACTAGCTAACCAAGGGCGGATCGCCAGCTTACAGCTTCACTGGCGATCAACCTGTGGCACTCCGACGCAAGGCAAACACGCAGAGTCGCCTCTCCACTCCCCTATCCTCAAGGGTGAGTGAGGGGTGGGCGTCCCTGCCCTTTTCTCAGCCCTAAGGCTAGTGCCAAGACAGGGCTTCTTTCTCCGTCTACAAATGACAGTTTTCATTGCCAATACAGTAGAGCAATCTCCATGAGAGAACACTCACGCTAGAGGACAACTCTCTACAAAGGAAAGTTTTCCTCGCCATTGCAGTAGAACAACCTCCATGAGAGGACACTCACGCTAAATAATAACTCTCTACAAAGGAAAGTTTTCATCGCCATTACAGTAGAACAACCTCCATGAGAGGACACTCACGCTAGAAGACAACTCTCTACAAAGGACAATTTTCAACGCCAATACAGTAGTACAGCCTCCATGAGAGGACACTCACGCTGAATAACAACTCTCTACAAAGGACAATTTTCAACGCCAATACAGTAGTACAGCCTCCATGAGAGGACACTCACGCTGAATAATAACTCTCTACGAAGGAAAATTTTCAACGCCAATACAGTAGTACAGCCTCCATGAGAGGACACTCACGCTAAATAATAACTCTCGACAAAGGAAAATTTTCAACGCCAATACAGTAGTACAGCCTCCACGAGAGGACACTCACGATAAATAATAACTCTCGACAAAGGAAAATTTTCAACGCCAATACAGTAGTACAGCCTCCATGAGAGGACACTCACGCTAAATAATAACTCTCGACAAAGGAAAATTTTCAACGCCAATACAGTAGTACAGCCTCCATGAGAGGACACTCACGCTGAATAATAACTCTCTACGAAGGAAAATTTTCAACACCAATACAGTAGTACAGCCTCCACGAGAGGACACTCACGCTAAATAATAACTCTCGACAAAGGAAAATTTTCAACGCCAATACAGTAGTACAGCCTCCATGAGAGGACACTCACGCTGAATAATAACTCTCTACGAAGGAAAATTTTCAACGCCAATACAGTAGTACAGCCTCCATGAGAGGACACTCACGCTAAATAATAACTCTCTACAAAGGACAGTTTTCATCGCCAATACAGTAGTACAGCCTCCATGAGAGGACACTCACGCTGAATAATAACTCTCTACGAAGGAAAATTTTCAACGCCAATACAGTAGTACAGCCTCCATGAGAGGACACTCACGCTAAATAATAACTCTCTACAAAGGACAGTTTTCATCGCCAATACAGTAGTACAGCCTCCATGAGAGGACACTCACGCTGAATAATAACTCTCTACGAAGGAAAATTTTCAACGCCAATACAGTAGTACAGCCTCCATGAGAGGACACTCACGCTAAATAATAACTCTCTACAAAGGAAAATTTTCAACGCCAATACAGTAGTACAGCCTCCATGAGAGGACACTCACGCTAAATAATAACTCTCTACAAAGGACAGTTTTCATCGCCAATACAGTAGTACAGCCTCCATGAGAGGACACTCACGCTAAATAATAACTCTCTACAAAGGACAGTTTTCATCGCCAATACAGTAGTACAGCCTCCATGAGAGGACACTCACGCTAAATAATAACTCTCTACAAAGGACAGTTTTCATCGCCAATATAGTAGAACCTTCATAAGAGGACACTCACAGCATAGGACAACTCTCTACTAAGGATAGGTTTTATTGCCAAAATATTAATTTTAATTTTTAGCAACTCTCCTGTAAGAGGGCATCTTTCCATAAAGGACACTTTGGCTCTGTAACTAGGTGTCTCATACGGAGAGGTTCTACAGTATATTTTATATTTGATAAATGTTTGTTTCTAGGCTTAGGTGTATTTTCCATGTGAGTTTTTTATTGCATTAGTAAATGCGTTTTTCTGAATGTGTTGTTATGCAGTTATGCGTGTATTGATATGGACCCCTGTTTGTGTATATACGTATTCCTATGGATGCGTATTTATATATATATATATATATAATGGAAGTATTTAAAAGCAGAATGTTTATTTTATACACAATACAAACTTCTACTGTCCTTACTGCGATGAAAATATATATTGGGAGGGCTTGGCTCATCAGTGGCGAAACCGCTGGGAGATTTCACCACTGATGAGCCAAGCCCTCCCAATATATATTTTCATCGCAGTAAGGACAGTAGAAGTTTGTATTGTGTATAGAAGAAACATTCGTGCTTTTAAATCCTTTCATTATATATATATATATAGATGGCGCGTTATTGCTTGGTATGTGTATATATACATATTTATATGAATTTTGTATATATATTTTTTATTTGCGCCAGCCGAAGAGAGTTTTCGGTTGAAAGCTAGCATATTTAATAATAAAAAAATAATAATCTATTTGTGTGCAAAATATTTATAAACGTGTATATATGCGTATCTGTTCCTGTGCAAGCTTGTGCGTGTTTGTGTGAGTCTGGTCGTATTTGTGTGCATATGTAGGTTTGTGTGAGCTCTGTGTTTGTACGAGTTTATGTATATATATGGTAATTTAACCAACAACCCCATATTGTATATAACTTATAACAAGATTTTCATGTTGTCTAATAGAAACACATCTGTAAATTATTATACGCATGATTGATATGTGTCCTTACATCATCATATGTAATATACTTTGTACAAACTGAGGATAAATAAATAAAACTCTGTAATAGATTAAGAGTTGCGCTAAAGAGAATATAATTCAAAAACGTCTAAATTCGAGATAGATGGAAGTCACAAAACAACAAGGTCTAAAGATAGATTGGAAACTGTCAGGCTGGCGCCAGTGTCCAGTTTCGCCAGACGATCCGCGCCCCTGTCGCATATGCTGTAATGCAATACTTCTTTTCTCGGAGGAGATATATAAAAGCTTCCCTCGTCTTAACCTATAAATACAGTCACTTCACAGTCACTTGATAGTCAGTTCACCATTAGCGCGAACCCTCGTCGGTTGTCACCAAGGTCCATCTCATCCATCATGTAGACCAGTAAGAAATCTTCTATCTCTCCATCTTTCGCTCCTAGCTCAACTTTTATCTGTTCACGGAACTTTCTTAGTGCAACTGTGTCTTCGTGTTTTGTGTGGACATTCCCAAGCTTTCCACTCTGCCTCGACCACGACTGCCTGTACTCTGTGAGAACTGATAAAGGTCTTACAAGGTGCAGAGAAGTACTGGAAAACTCCACATCCTGACTGTTCCTCTCGGTCAACACAGTATAGCGAGAGTTGACAAGGACTCACACCATAGTTTATAAGTCGACTGGATACCTCATCACATTTTTAGTCGACAAGATTCTACAAGAGTCTACAGAACCTCACCACATTACAGTTAGTCGACAGGATGACCAAAATGAAGGATGACACAACGAAGAAGGTAAGATGCCTGTCCAGATAGAAGCGAGAAAGAGCGAACATGGAACGCTTCACGATTTTGCGTGTCATCCTTGCGCAGGGGCCATGCTAATCTTCTCTGTATCGTTCCAATTTTAGTATATGTACCGCCGAACAAGCGTGTACATGGAGGAACAAACCGGCCATTCCAACGAAAAGACCAAGCAATCTCTTCTCCAAAAAGAGATATTTACGGAAGACACGACGCCCCAAGGGACCTCCGCAGACCCGCTAACACAGCTCGCCAACGTCAGGAACAAGCTGTCTGACCACCCCAACGACAAATTCGAAATTCCCGCATGTCATGGAAACCGAAGAGCAGAATGACGCAAATCCAGTCCAGTGAAAAGTTCTCCACCTTCGACTTGACATCGTCGAGACAATGCTCAAAGCAACAAGCCAAACAACTTTCCAGAAGCTACAACTTCTACAAGCTTTACATGGAGCGACTTCCACGTCAGCAGGAAAACAACCAAAGACCAAGTTTCCTGACTGAACAATCATCACCCAATTGTAAGTTTTTAAAAACCTACCTTAACTTTATCCTCAAGTTCACAACTTGATTCAACATAAATTTTGTATTTATATTTTCACTTTAAGCATTTTAAAATCAATTTTTACTTTTTTATATCATTTTTTATGCAATTTTTAAAACTTCCACGCGCTTATTTATCAAATTTACTTTAATTTTGAATCAGATTATAAATTTCAAGTTATTACTCTCAATTTTACTTTTTTAAAAAATTTAGCTCATCACGCATTTTTTAAAATTTACTAATTTTACATGTCTTTCCAAAATTAATCTAAAATGGTACTATCCAAATCTACAACTTAAAAAAAATCATTATTTTTATATTAAAAAAAAAATTCATCATATCATAATTCAAAACTTATTTTTGTTTTTCATAATATCTTATTTTCATACCAAAATAGCAATATCTTAATCAAATGCTCAAATGTTAATCAAATGTTAAAATCATTGTCATAATTACATTTTATGTTTGCGCATCAATTCAAAATATTCTTGCCCCTATCACGACATTGCCCTTTTAACAAGGATCATTTTAGTAACCATATACAATTATTTTAAAAATATATTCAAATTTTAAATATAAATTAACATAGGTGAAACGTATATTTTTTGATTTCAGAAATATTTTGTGATTTCTCTACTGAGAGGCAATATCTTCAAAATCACAACTAGGAAAAACAACTATCTTTCCCAAAGCAAGTTAAAAATCCCATCAACTACCACACCAGTAGCTAATTAAGTCACAGCCTTTTAAAACTATTACAATCGTTAATATTCGAGGATAAAAACACTCCCTCGTCTTTTCCTTTTACATGCATATTTAATCATCAACAAATCTCTCTCAACAAACGTTACGGCAAATTCACATCACTATCTCCAATTATTAGTGCGCGATTTCACACACAAATCCAATTTCGAGCCACACAAGCTCCATATCGTCGCAACAAAATTTCGCATTAAACATGCCATATCCACTAACAATATAAATATTCTCGATATGTGATCGTACAACCACCCCCCCCCCCCCCCCCCCATGACTCTAGTAAACTTGTTATTCATGGTGAAACAGGTTAAATTTTGTGCCAAAACAAATACTTCGCGTGACACTTTTTCATTCACAACTTTCCACTTCGTGTCAAAGCGCCACACCACAAAACTTTTTCACTTTTCAGGCCAAAGACGCCTTCATGCCTGTGACACATCAACCCCAAAGCGTGACCACGTCGAAAGTCGCACTTTCACCCCACTAAGTCTAAACTAACTTCGAAGCACAACAACTATGAACATTTAAAAAAACTATATTTTCAAATAGGCAAGAAATATGCCAAACTCAACAAAAGAAGAAAGCCAGTTTCAAGTGATGACCAAAATAACAAACACCCCGCACGTGTGACCCCCCAGTAAGAGGATCCCCGAATCTATTTCAGTTACATATCCCCCATTCAACGTCCTCCACCCCTCACACAAAGCTATCAATTTGACCGCCATGATCATGATCGCCATTTTTTTTTAAACAAATGTTTCAAACCAACCATTTAGATTTCTTCGAGAATCTCCCAAATCTCACCAACGCCTTAATCACCGCACCACACATATTAAACATTTCACATGTTAATTGATATCACCAATTAAAACAATTTGGTTAAGTCTTATATAGACTTTATGACGCAAAAGAGAAATAATTCTCTACATATCACCATTTTGGACAAATGAAAATGTCATTTCACGTATTCCCAGCTCCAGAGAGTCATAGAAACACCGATGTTTACCAAAGGGATATGATCTAGTTACACACCACAGTTGTAACTTTTCTTCAAAAGAGACAATTTTTGTTCTATTTTCCACTACTTAACATTTATCTAATCATTAATAACCTTTAATTATATTATAATTTTTGTATAAAATCTTGAATAATTATTTTTATTTTTTACTTTTCAATTATATAATCAAATTTTTATTCCAACATTATTTTCAAAAAAAAAAAAACTTTAATCAAATTTACTTTTATTGTTCATGGTTATTATTTTAGTATTGCAAAACATTTAATTGTTTCAAAAATCATTTTCAATTCATTATTATATATTTTATATATTGCATGTTTGATTTTGTCCACTTACACTTTTTTTACCCGCAATCATATTTCTATCTTTTTATTCACTATATTTTATACTTGTTTAAATAGCTTTATTATATGACATTGTTCATCATCAACTATCGTGCATCTACAACAATCGTTTTCAAACAATCATATTCTTTAACCATTTCTCTATTCTTTTCATCACCATCTTTTCAGCCATTGCTTCAAACCATCGTAGAAAAACGACAGTACTGCTTGCAATTTTTTTTTTATTTCGTAATTTCAACAAACTCTTTGAACACAGTTCCCCAGATTTAAAAATCCCAACTTCTGGCCTGAACACGCTTCAAGAGTTCATTTCAATAATCCGCAGAGCAATCACCAACGCATGCACAAAGCGTTCACTTTTTTTCAACTTTCAACTTTTTTTTCAGCTCTAGCGGACCACAATCAACCTTTGATTTCGAGTCAAGTCAGACCACCTACTGTCGCTACAATTCTACTTCTCGCATGGCTCTACCACCCCTTTCAATCATATTAATAAGCAACTTCTCTTTAACAACTTTTTATCCCAATAATCCTAAAATTGTGACAAAGCACTGTAACCCTCATATAGGATCGCAAGTGAAACATTGCCAAGGAAGACGCTCAAGTCTATATCCTCGCTTTGCACCTGGATTTAAGTATTTGGTTTACATGTGCACTCCTAACAATTGCATGTTCTTCAACTACTAACCCTTTCCAACGCCCGCCAATATTCTCTTAGAATGTGAATTTATGTCATCATTTTATTTTAATCATCATTTTTTAAAAATCAAATAAAAATGTCATTTTTATTTCACTTTTATATATCCAAACAAATCATCTTGTTATAGCCCTTTTTAAACCCTCACAGTTTAAATTAATTAAAAGAAATTTTAATTACTTACCTGTGTTAGAGAGGCTTTACCCGCTTAAAACCGGATAAACCCTTTCACTCCCGGGGCCCATCTATGGTAATTTAACCAACAACCCCATATTGTATATAACTTATAACAAGATTTTCATGTTGTATAATAGAAACACATCTGTAAATGATTATACGCATGATTGATATGTGTCCTTACATCATCATATGTAATGTACTTTGTACAAACTGAGGATATATAAATAAAACTCTGTAATAGATTAAGAGTTGAGCTAAAGAGAATATAATTCAAAAACGTCTAAATTCGAGATAGATGGAAGTCACAAAACAACAAGGTCTAAAGATAGATTGGAAACTGTCAGGCTGGCGCCAGTGTCCAGTTTCGCCAGACGATCCGCGCCCCTGTCGCATATGCTGTAATGCAATACTTCTTTTCTCGGAGGAGATATATAAAAGCCTCCCCCATCTTAACCTATAAATACAGTCACTTCACAGTCACTTGATAGTCAGTTCACCATTAGCGCGAACCCTCGTCGGTTGTCACCAAGGTCCATCTCATCCATCATGTAGACCAGTAAGAAATCTTCTATCTCTCCATCTTTCGCTCCTAGCTCAACTTTTATCCGTTCACGGAACTTTCTTAGTGCAACTGTGTCTTCGTGTTTTGTGTGGACATTCCCAAACTTTCCACTCTGCCTCGCCCACGACTGCCTGTACTCTGTGAGAACTGATAAAGGTCTTACAAGGTGCAGAGAGGTACTGGAAAACTCCACATCCTGACTGTTCCTCTCGGTTAACACAGTATAGCGAGAGTTGACAAGGACTCACACTATAGTTTATAAGTCGACTGGATACCTCATCACATTTTTAGTCGACAAGATTCTACAAGAGTCTACAGAACCTCACCACATTACATATATATGTTTAAAAATAAGAAAAAGAAGAAAAAAGATCAGGTGTTGGTATTAAAAACAAAAAAGGCATTACCTGTCCACGAGCACATGAGCCTTTTAGATGGCAGAGCGCCATCTAGTGTAACAGAAATCAACAAAACATTGATTTAGCATGTTCTCTGATATTTGGCCACCCAATTTTTAATAAATAAAAAGCTCATGTGCTCGTGGTCAGGATATGCTTTTTTTTATTTTATTATGTACTAGACGAATGGTCCGGGCAACGCCCGGGTTTTACCCGAGTGCGAATATATTTTAAAAACGTTGTCTTGGGCGGTCGCTATAGACAGGGTGGTCTGTATAGACAGGTGTATGTATCACACAGCCGATAACAGGGTTGTCTAGAGTGGCCGCTATAGACAGGGTGGTCTGTATAAACAGGTGTATGTATCACACAGCCGATAACAGGGTTGTCTAGAGTGGCCGCTATAGACAGGGTGGTCTGTATAGACAGGTGTATGTATCACACTGCTGATAACAGGGTTGCCTAAGGTGACCGCTATAGACAGGGTGGTCTGTATAGACAGGTGAATATAACACACTAATGATAACAGGGTTGCCTAAGGTGACCGCTATAGACAGGGTGGTCTGTATAGACAGGTGGATGTATCACACAGCTGATAACAGGGTTGTCTAGAGTGGCCGCTATAGACAGGTGTATGTATCACACAGCTGATAACAGGGTTTTCTGGAATGGCCGCTATATACAGGGTGGTCTGTATAGACAGGTGGATGTAACACACTGCTGATTACAGGGTTGCCTAAGGTGACCGCTATAGACAGGGTGGTCTGTATAGACAGGTGGATGTATCACACAGCTGATAACAGGGTTGTCTAGAGTGGCCGCTATAGACAGGTGTATGTATCACACAGCTGATAACAGGGTTTTCTAGAATGGCCGCTATATACAGGGTGGTCTGTATAGACAGGTGGATGTAACACACTGCTGATTACAGGGTTGCCAAAAGTGTCCGCTATAGACAGGGTGGTCTGTATAGACAGGTGGATGTAACACACTGCTGATAACAGGGTTGTCTAGAATGGCCGCTATAGACAGGTGTATGTATCACACAGCTGATAACAGGGTTGTCTAGAGGGGGGCAGGGAGGACACGTGATCGCCGGCGGCAGCCAATGGGCGCGCATTCTATCCGTGAGCTTCAGAATAAGGCAATTATATAAGTAGATATGTGTTTGTGTGAGTCTGGGCGTGTTTATGTGCATGTGTAGGTTTGTGCGAGTTGCGTTTTTTGTGGTTTATATTTGAATATACAACAACAACAAAAAGCTTTATTAAGACCTTTTGATCTTATACAGATCCTCCGAGTAGAACAAGGTATATACAGAAATAACAATAATCAGCAATGTTATTTACAATGTGTCAAATAAGGGGGAAGAAGAAAGAAAGGGCTTGGTATAAACTTATATACAAGCAATCGAGCAGTTCCTTTTATTAAATAACACACACACACAAGCCTTTTTATTGGGGCATCCAGCCCTATACATGATTCCCCTCTACAGGATTTAGCAAAGGAAGATATTTCAGAAGTAAAAACTAGAATACAATAATACAAGGAAAAAGAAAAGAGAGAAGAAAGAAAAAAACAAACAAAAAGATATAACCATATATACAAAAAATAAACATACAGAGCAAAAGGAACCATACATGATTAAATATTTAAATTAAAGTACCAATGTTTAGGATATGTCAAGGTTAGGATATCATTGAGAGGGCTAGTGTGGAATCAGCCGCGTTCAGTCTTCGCCTTCTTCCTCCAAGCAAACCACGACATTCGGCGAATCCATTATTCTCCAACGGACATTGACTGCTGCCTTGTAGAATTTATATAAACCGAGGGAGAGACCCTGATCAACCATCAGTGTGTTCATCCAGCTGCAGATTTGTTGGCAGTCAGGTTGAGACCAAGGTAAGTCACCCAAAATGTCTTTCCTCTGTTTCTCTAAGCAAGAGCATCCAAATATTATATGCATAATTTCGTCTTGGATTCTGTTTTTACACAGATCGCAAGTTAGAGACAAATCAATCTTCCAGCGCTTTGAACGATTTTCGTTTATATTTGAATATATGTGTGAGTTTATGCATGTGTATTTGTGAGTTTGTGAGCATGTGTGAACAAGACCCCAAGACCTGTTAACTGCCTCAAAGTGTCGGGGGGTGACCCTGGATGGGACAGGTGAAGTATGTCTGGAGTTCTGAACTCCTGGTAGGGCCACCCAAAGGGTCCAGCTAAATGTTAACAGTCGTATTCCTACCTACATCAGATGTCCCATCAACAGGAAACGCATCTAAATACTCCCCTATAACTACCATCGCAAAATTGGAGATAAGTGGACTTCAGGATTTGGTTTAACCATGGAGATAAGTGTGGTGTATTTAGGTTAAAAATCACTCATTTAGTCACCAACTGATAATTTTATATGTAATAATGGCAACAGTTACCTTTTATAATGCTATACAAGAACCACTTATGCAAATCATACACCACAGGTCAATGGTCACAGTACAATAATTAAATAATATAAATACATATCAGCTCCTTCCCATCTTCAAAAACCAAATCTCTCGGGAGGTCTCCTGTCCCTCATAGGATACCGCCGCTGGGGTATCCTATACAGGTCCGACGCCGAAGCTGCGGAACCGGGCTCCTCTGGTGCAGAGATTCCTGAAGAGGAGGGAATGTTCTCTTTACTGGGAGAGACTGGAATCTCAACAGAACCATCCTCTGCGCTGCTCTCATTTCTAGGATAATTTATCGGTTGCTCCGGCAGAAATCTCTCGGAAGCTGGACTAGGCGCGATGTAACTTTTTCTTAATTGGCATACGTGCCGTCTCCATAATCTGCCGTCATTCAATTTAACAGTGTAAAAACACTTTCCAAGTCTACTTATAATTTTTTCCTCCTTCCATTTATTTGGATCCAGAAAGTGTCTGACTAAGATATCCTCGTCCTCTTCAAAATCAGGGGAATATCCCTTTTTAATTCCTGGTTTGACTTCCAATTTTGGCTTCAATAGGTTCCACCTACTTTTAAGCATCCGCTTTAAAAAAGGACTGCTGGGGCTTCCCTAGTGCTCGAATGTGGTACTGTTCTATATGTGAACAGAATATTTGCCAAACTCTCATTCAATTCCTCATTTCTCATATTCTTTAAGCTTCTTTTCAGAGTTTGTACAAAACGTTCTGCCAAACCATTGGTAGCTGGAAAATAAGAGGAGCAGACCTCAAATGATAAACTCCATTTTTGATTTAAAAATATATTTCATTTCTTCCGAAACGAATTGAGGGCCGTTATCCGTGACCACTTGGTCAGGAATACCATAGCGCGAGAATAAGTCTCTCAGAACTCTGATAGTATTTCCCGCGGTCGTGGAATTCATTATAATAATTTCCGGCCACTTCGAATAACTGTCAATGACAATTAAAAACATTTTGTTCATGAATGGACCAGCGAAATCCAAGTGAATTCGATACCATGGTGTAGGAGCAGATTCCCACCTGTGAACACTTTCTTACTTTAACGTATGTTTATTTATATTACACTCTCTGCAGACTCTAGCAATTTCCTCTATTTCACGATCTATTCCAGGCCACCAAATAAAATTTCGCGCCAGTGCTTTCATTTTTACAACACCTAGATGTCCTTGATGCAACTCAGTTTTAATTTTCGCTCTGAATTTTCTTGGAATAACTACTCGTGTTCCCAAAAGTAGGATTCCTTGCTCTATAGTCAACTCTTCTCTTCGAAAATAAAACGAGAGCAAATCGGTATTTGATGGCTTATCTTTCCAACCATACAATGTGTTGTGGTATACTATTTTCAAGACTGAGTCCTTGCAAGATTCTCGCCTAATGTGACTCGATGTGAGCGGCAATTCTTCACATTGTTTAATCATATGAACTGTATTTACAGCATCTTCTTCCATTTCTTCATATTGTTTTAGTGGCAATCTAGAAAGTCCGTCGGCATTGCCGTGGTCTCCAGTTTTCCTGCACTTAATTGTGAAGTTATATGAAGACAAGATCAATGCCCATCGCTGTAGTCGTGCAGACATGTTCGATGGTATTTCCCGCTTGGGGTTTAGTATATGGTGCAAGGGTTTGTTATCAGTTATTAATTCGAATTTTCTTCCAAAAAGGTAATTATTAAATTTCTTTGAAGCCCAAATTATACTCAAGCATTACTTATCAATCTGTGAATATTTCTTTTCAGCCTGAGATAAGGTCCTTGAGATAAAATATATGGGGCGTTCATTTCCGTCGACATCAATTTGAGACAACACAGCACCGAGTCCGTAGCTGCTTGAGTCGCACGACAGACGGATAGGCAATTTAGGGTCATAAGCAATCAATATTTGATCTGAAGAGATAATTTCTTTGATTTGCCTAAAAGCCTTTCGGCATTCTGTTGACCAATGCCATTTTGTTCCCTTTTTTAGAAGAGCATATAAGGGCGATAAAACATCTGCAGCGTTTCTGATGAATTTGTGATAATAGGTAATTAATCCCAAAAACGCTCGTAACTGGGTTACATTTAGTGGTTCTGGAGCATCCAAAACAGCCCTTATCTTATCATTTGTTTTTTCAAACCCATTTTATCGATCACATGACCGCAATATTCAAGACTTTCTTGAAAAAAAATTGCATTTTTCTCTGTTAGCCTTGAGGCCATATTCATTTAATCTATTTAAGACTGCCTCCAAATTTCTAAGATGATCAGCCTCTGACTCTCCGGTAATTAATATATCATCCAGATAGACAAGTGTTCCTGGTATGCCGGACAATATTTGTTCAATTATTTTTTGCCATATTGCTGGTGCAGAAGCAATGCCGAAAGGAAGTCTATTATATCTATAGAGTCCTTTATGTGTATTTATTACAGCTATTTCTTTCGAATTTTCGTCCAATTCTAATTGTAAATATGCCTGGGACAAATCTATTTTACTAAAATTTATTCCTCTTCCGAGAATGGCAAAGATGTCCTCTATTTTAGGTAGTGGATATTGGTCAATTTTAAGGACAGGGTTTAGTGTTATCTTGAAATCTCCGCAAATACGGACATGGCCATTCTTTTTCATTATAGGAACTATAGGCGTAGCCCAATCGCTTCTTTCTATTTTTGTAATTACTCCTTGGGCCTCAAGATTTTCCAATTCTTTTTCAATAGCGTTTCTCATTACATAAGGAACATTTCTCGCCCTGAAAAATCTAGGATTAGCATCTTTTCTAAGAATTAGATGCGCCTTATGATCCTTAATTACACCTACATTTGATGTGCCAAAAACCTCTTCAAATTTATTTACCAAAGAGGAACATGTTGTTTCTTGAACTAAATTTATGTCCGAGAATTTTAGAAATTTAGCAGGCAAGCACTTGATCCAAGTAGTGCCAAGCAATACAGGCTTATTTGCCTCAGTTATAATCAAAGGAAGACTTTTGTTGGCCTCTGCTACGAACACTTCTCTTTTGCCAATAACATCAATCTTCGTATTTGAATATGATTTAAGATGTAAATTTATTGGAGTCATTTTCTTATTCCACAATTTCTTATATAAATTTATTGGCATCAACGTGTGACAACTACCTGTATCAAATTCAAACTGTATATTTTTGTTGTCCACATTTAACGTAATAAAATATTTTCCATTTTCACTTGCTTCAACCACATTTATTTTTCCAGTAGCTTTTGATCCATGCTGCATTTTTGCATATTTAGTTTTTCTATTTTTACAAGCCGGCTTTATATGTCCAATTTTGCCACATTCATGACATTTTGCATTTAAAAAAAAAACATTTATTTGATAGATATTTATATCTACCACAATGAGAACATGCACTATTTAATTTCTTAACATCATGAACATCTGCATCTGCATAATCTACCTTTTTCATTGACAATAAATCTCGTTCTGCGGCTTCGTATGATAATGCGATTTCATAAATTTTGTCCAATGTTGCGTCATCGCCTTCTTGCAATAGGCGTTTCTGTAAATTTTCGGATCTAACGCCAACAACTAATTTATCTCTTAGCATTTCATTTAGCATGCTTCCAAATTTACAAGGCTCCGCTAGACCCCTCAATGTTGCCATAAATTGAGATATTGTTTCATCTTCTTGATTTGACTTTAAAAAATTATATCTAGCTGGTATGACTCTAGGTGTAGGTGCGAGATGTCTATTTAGAAGTGCGCAATTTCATCAAATGATTTCGTTTCTAGTTTTTCAGGCGCTACCAAATCTTCGGCCAATTTAAATAATTTTGGGCCTATCACCGCCAGTAAAACTGGTACTTGTTTAGATAACGAAGTATCATTAGCAACAAAAGCAAAACTTAAACATTTCACGAAAATTTCAAAGTCTTGATCTGGCGTCAAAACTGGAAACGGAACAATATTTGCCATAATTTAACTTACTTTTTATCCTCGTCGCCAGCTGTGGTGTATTTAGGTTAAAAATCACTCATTTAGTCACCAACTGGTAATTTTATGTCATAATGGCAACAGTTACATTTTATAATAATATACAAGAACCACTTATGCAAATCATACACCACAGGTCAATGGTCACAATACAATAATAAAATAATATAAATATGTCATAATTTGTATATAATTAAATGCAACCCCGACCCACTATGTATGTATCATGTATGATTTTCGAAGACTTAATAAAGAACAAGGTAACTGGAGGGAAGCAAGTAGCATTAAGATATAGGAAGTAGATCTAAGGCTGGCACGACTATTCTGGGCACCCCTGTGTCAATATTGCAGGGGCAGAGACCGGACGTCTCTAGTGACCGCAGAAGTTATTTTAGCCAAGATGCACTCAATACTTCCGGCAAAAACAGGACGTATCTAATATCCGTCGAAGCTATAAGCGTCAAGCCACCCAACACTTCCTGGCGAAATCGGATATATCAAGCAGGCCACATCTTTCATCAAGGAGAGCCGCGGGCCAATCAAAAGACCGCACCTTAAGTAGGTCAACCAATAGGACAAGATCATGTGACATCTCTCGACCAATCAGAGAGACACTGAGGCTTGGTGTTAAATCGAAAAGCAAGAATGGTCAGTAGTGATTTAGCTTCCAAGAAGGTGACATCTGCTCTAGACCTCTCTCCCTCTGCTCATCCCACAGCTAAGTACAATCACCGCCATGTGATCAACTAATTAATAAGTCAAATCGCTCAACTCTTCTCAAGCTTTCTTCCCTCCAACCAGTTGCCTTTTATTTCCAAACTCAATCACGTGTCCTGATTATTCCTAACTGTGTGCTTCACTTACCACTCAACGACTGCGCTTCAACCAATCCTCACCATTCAAATCGAACAACAAGAAATTCCGCAACGATATTGCCACAGAACGGTTAAGTCGACAGGATAAAGATTATGGAACTTAATCAGGATAAAGATTATAGAGCTTAATCAGGATGAAGATGGAAATTAACCCAGGCGCCAGCACAACAAAAGGCAATGATAAACCAAGAGAGAAGAAACTGACAACGAACGAAGCGACAAGACATACCCTGGCGACGGTAATTTTAGAACTGACCGCCGCACTACAAGGGGCGAGATCCACGCAACTGGAAGCGGTCTTCCGGAGCGCCACCCTCGGGACAGTCGACGCCCGCACCGCCGGTACGTGTCCGAACAACCTGACGTCCACCGAGGAGTCGCCAACCGCCATGCCGTACCCGTATACACGGAAGCAATCCACGCGACACGGGCCCAGAGTACCGACAGCGCGATCCACTCGAATGGAAACAGTACAAATGACTAGATTTCCCTTTCAATTGCGCGGACAGTGCAAAAGGTCCCGACCCGGTCCAACAGATATTCCAAGCCAGCCACACCAAGCCGAAGACGCCACAGTGGAGACTTTTCGAGACTAAGGTAGGCAATCCACCCAATGACACCATCAAATTGACTTTGGACTTGTATCTGACCCAGGACCTACTATGTACCTTTCTCATTGAACCAGACGCAGGTTCGAACATATTGCCGTATCATTTATACAATAGATTAAAAGCACAACTTCCCAACTTAAGTATTAAAAAACCTTCCCTTGATCTATCCACCCTAAATAGTTTTACGAAAATAATAGGACATTTAACTTTCCCTCTGACAATAGGCCAAATAACCCGTAGAGAGAATTTCCACGTGGTAAATGCATCCTTGCCATTTGGAGTCCTTACCTTAAGAACCCTTTATCAATATAAATTAAAACTAAATTATAATCGCGGCACTATTTTCCAACTTGGCGTCCCATTGTCTAATACTATCTACCACTTTAAACATGTGTCAAATGAATGCAAGCACGGGCTAGACCAAAACCTGTCCCAAAGGACTCGCACAGCACCCAAAGCTTTCACACATGGAAACCCTTGCCTGCATTCATTACCCAAACCCCAAATATTTACATGCCACCATTCTAATCTCACACCACACAACTTTTCGCTCAACCCAATTGCCAATACTTTATGCCCACCACATATAAAGCCACCACGACTTCAATCTACAACTCCAATAATGCCCAAACAAGTGTCCGTACACCGACACAGCTCACCCACTTACCACACAAAATTCACACATGACCACACTTCGCCACACCATAATTACGCAAATGTACCTCACAACATACACGCACCCATACGTCGCCACGCGACAAACACGCACAACCCGCACAACAAACGCAACACGCACGCCAAAAGACAACAACAACAAACAAGCGCATGCACAACCGTTAAGAATAATACAATCACCCCGTCTACACAAAACATAGAAAAAATTCACGACACCAAACAACCACACAATCGAAAAACATTACGATCTTTCCTAAAAGCTGTGAACGTCTTTAAAGAGTTCATTCCAGACCACGCCCGCTTGCGGACGCCACTTGTCAACCTTCTAAAAAGAGATGTCATGTGGGTCTGGGATGACGAATGCCAGAAAGCGTTCACTAACCTGAAAGAAAACCTTACCACACACCCCACATTACACCTTTACCAGGAAGGTCTGCCATGCCAGGTGTACTGTAACACCTCAACATTCAGCATTACAGGCGTTCTTAAACAAGTCTACCCTGATGGGAAGACATACACCGTTCAACATTTCAGCCGATCTCTGCGTATTCACGAGCGAAATTATTCAGACTTGGAACTACAATGCCTAGCCATTGTGGAAAGTGTGGATAATTTCCGCACCTGTCTAATGGACAGAAAGTTTACAATATTTTCTGACCATCCCGCATTGCAGTGGTTGAAAGAGATCAAAGCTCCGTCAGGCAGATTGTTTCGATGGAGGTTAAGATTGTCAAGATACGAATATGAGGTCCGTAGCATAAATGGAGTACAACAATATGAAACGGGCGTTGGAACTCGTATCCCATTTTGTGGCTTTCTAGATGCGCCACTCATACAGAACCAACAGTCTTCTCCACCGGGAAAATCTCGCGTGACTATGGATCACAATAAACTACGCACCGTCTCCCGAAAAGGAGTACTTAAAACTATAGTCCCAAGTTCATTTACAACCAGACTTCTTAAATCCGTACACACTCAACACCACCATCCAAACATCTCCAAGATGACGAGACTCATCTCATCACAATATTATTGGCAGAACATGACACAAGACATCGCAAAACAGGTAAAAACCTGCCACACCTGCCGATTCGCTAGAAGAATCGATGAATACAACCAACCTTCACGTAAAAATACCGACACAGACACCAAAACAAAACAAAATTCATACATAAAACACAGCGTACACACAACACAAACCATGCCAAAATCACCACATCCACGTCAGAGAGACGATCACACATCTCAACCTAAACCAATTACCGCCGACATATCTCTAATAAAACCATTGACGATCAAACAGGAGAACTGTAAACCTGACAACCAGCTCAATCATATCACACCACTCCCTAAAGATATCAAACAGGAAAACTGCGATTCTACCGATCATTCAAATTCTACAATTAATAAGGTTCAAGCAAATATTTCAGAGTCCCCAGTTACAAAAATGTGGACGAACATGGGACAATATCCTATATTTCACCTGATTTTTATCCTTTGTTTGTTACTTCTGCCATACAACTGTATTCCAATTTTATTCATCAATTACTTGTTTATCTATACCATGCCCGATCAGAAAATCTTTGAACTACAAGAGGTAGTTTTTAATTTAGGACAAGCATTTTTTAATTTTGGACAAACAGTTTTTCATTGTGGACAAGCAATTCTTCATTGTGGACAAGCAATTCTTCATTGTGGACAAGTATTTATAAAACTTCTCATAATTTTAGGAACCATCTTCGCAGAAAATCTAAATAAACTCCGAAAAGATAGCAGTAACTGAAAGATAACCAACTAGTGTCGGAGAAATCACGCTCCAAAAACAAGATCTGAGCCGCACCAAAAATAAATAGACGGCAGGAAACGAGAATTTGAGACACCACGAGGGAAGTGTAGTCCGCAGCGATAAATTCGGCCTCTGTAAACAAAGCGGAACGCCTTCGTCCGATCTCCAATTTCATTCCCTCTCGTTTGCCCGACACACCCCACTTCCGTATCTCTAATTACAATGAGAAGATCCCCTATTGAGGTCGACTGGGAACCTCACTATGCCACCGGTTTTGATTCCAGTTCGAGTCTACATATCGATTTTTACCAACCAATTACACATCCACGAAACAACACCTAGAACTAGCTCACACATCTCTTACACAACCGACTTCTAACATTTTTCACAACACACACACAAAGACAAAAAATTACACATAAAGGTTATATAGATTTCCATGTCTCCTGTACACACAGCATAAACGCACTTGAGGGCTAGAATCACGTTTTTCACCTAAGTGTCACTACAGATGAGACAAAAAATTTATAGGGCATAATTGAGCAAGTAAAACATTTATAGGGCAAAATGGAGCAACCAATACATGTAGATCAGGGCATGTAGATACCAAAGGGTTCCAACCAATACACCTTATTTTTCATATCAATCATTTTCATTATTTTCTCTCAATTAAAATTTAAATATTTAATCAATTTATCAATTTATTCAACTTATTACCACTTTTAATCATTAATTATCATTTTTTTCCAATTAGTTATATTATCATTTTCATTTATCAATTATCATTCTACTTACCACTTGATTTATATTACCACAACTCAATTATCAACGAAAACCCACTGGTTTTCGATTAAACTAAAAACATTAAATCACCCTTTGTTGTTGAAACCTTTTTATTTTTCATTTTTCTTTTTTTCCAAGCACTCTACTTTGATTTCGCTCAAAAAACTTTTATTTTATTTTTATTTTTGATTTCTCAAAAGACCTAATAGAATTCCCTCGGTCTCCATTCCCAATTCCGAGCTAGAATATAATTAGGCATTTTTCCTTTTTTTTTCTCACCACGCACCAAGCATTCACTTTGATTTCTTCCAACTTTTTATTTTTTTTTTACTTTGATTTCTCAAAAGACCTTATGAAATTTCCTCGAATTCCTTTCCAAAATTCAAGCAAAAAAGTAATTAGGCATTTTTCCTTTTTTTTTTCTCACCACGCACCAAGCATTCACTTTGATTTCTTCCAACTTTTTATTTTTTTTTTACTTTGATTTCTCAAAAGACCTTATGAAATTTCCTCGAATTCCTTTCCAAAATTCAAGCAAAAAAGTAATTAGGCATTTTTCCTTTTTTTTCTCACCACGCACCAAGCATTCACTTTGATTTCTTCCAACTTTTTATTTTTATTTTACTTTGATTTCTCAAAAGACCTTATGAAATTTCCTCGAATTCCTTTCCAAAATTCAAGCAAAAAAGTAATTAGGCATTTTTCTTTTTTTTTCTCACCATTCAACCAAACACATTCAATTTTGATTTCATTCAACTACTCTTATTTTATTTTGTTTTGATTTCAAAGCGCCTTATGAAATTTCCTCGATTTCTTTTCTCAAAAGTCGAGCAAAAAAGTAACTAAGCAGTTGTCTTTGTCATCATGCAACAAAATATTTTTCTTTTTCAACCAAACACATTCAATTTTGATTTCATTCAACTATTTTTATATTATTTTTATTTGATTTCAAAAGCCTTAATAGAACTCCCTCGATATCATTTCTTATCTCGAGTAGAATTCGTTTAGGCGCATTTTCTTTTTGCCCACTATGTACCATAACATTCATTGATTTCTTACAATTAAAAAATTTTTTGATTTCTATTAATTATACTCAACCTATATCATCAACACCATTCTATTTTACTTTTATATTACCAGCAATGTTTGTATATAGCCCCTCCATACCCACAACTAATTTTCCCACAAAATTATTTTTCACTTTACAGAATTCTCTCAGGCTAACCCCTTCTTGAATTCTTCACATGTAGGGGGCGCATCTGTCATAATTTGTATATAATTAAATGCAACCCCGACCCACTATGTATGTATCATGTATGATTTTCGAAGACTTAATAAAGAACAAGGTAACTGGAGGGAAGCAAGTAGCATTAAGATATAGGAAGTAGATCTAAGGCTGGCACGACTATTCTGGGCACCCCTGTGTCAATATTGCAGGGGCAGAGACCGGACGTCTCTAGTGACCGCAGAAGTTATTTTAGCCAAGATGCACTCAATACTTCCGGCAAAAACAGGACGTATCTAATATCCGTCGAAGCTATAAGCGTCAAGCCACCCAACACTTCCTGGCGAAATCGGATATATCAAGCAGGCCACATCTTTCATCAAGGAGAGCCGCGGGCCAATCAAAAGACCGCACCTTAAGTAGGTCAACCAATAGGACAAGATCATGTGACATCTCTCGACCAATCAGAGAGACACTGAGGCTTGGTGTTAAATCGAAAAGCAAGAATGGTCAGTAGTGATTTAGCTTCCAAGAAGGTGACATCTGCTCTAGACCTCTCTCCCTCTGCTCATCCCACAGCTAAGTACAATCACCGCCATGTGATCAACTAATTAATAAGTCAAATCGCTCAACTCTTCTCAAGCTTTCTTCCCTCCAACCAGTTGCCTTTTATTTCCAAACTCAATCACGTGTCCTGATTATTCCTAACTGTGTGCTTCACTTACCACTCAACGACTGCGCTTCAACCAATCCTCACCATTCAAATCGAACAACAAGAAATTCCGCAACGATATTGCCACAAATACATATCAATAAGCATCACCACCACCACATACATTGAGTAAATGCGGCCTTGGCCAGACAGAGAGATCTAGGCGAGATGGTGGAGTAGATGAGAACGGCCTTGTTGTTGTCGTCTTGTCCATTGCCAGTCTGGTAAATAGACAACAGCCAAGTGGTTCCAACAACCTTGATAAGCTTTTGATACAAAACCTCGCTACTCGTGTCACACGTGGATAACTTGTTTACAGGAATCCCGGAAGAAGAGATAGGCGAACTGCCTCAATAGAAATATTGGAAGTTTTATTCAACATTGTTACCAAAATAGGCCTTATTTTTATTAATACGTTGAAATATATCATCAATTAAAAATACATATATTGAATCAAAATATATAACTTTTTAATTAACGATCTATTTTTTTTTATGGATTGATCTATTTTCAAAATAGGAATATATAAAAATTGATATAAAGTCGATTATACAGCTTTAATAAAAGAAACACGTCGCCGTAAACTTTTATTCCTTCTTCAAGATGTTGTCTGGGGATTCTTTCTATTGTAATTTAAATTGATAATACATATATTGTTTGCGCCCCTAGCTATGCAAAATAACTTGCCAGGTTGCATTGTGTTCTATATTTATGTACATTTTTAATATTCTAATTTATGTAAATATATATATATATTTAAAAAGAATGAAATTGATAATAAAGTTAAGTCAGTCAGCTAAAACCAGTGAGGCTGTTTGGTCATTCTTTTATTTAAACAGCTTGCTGCTACATCGCACACAAAGAAGTCTCAGTAGTCAGGTCTGGTGTCCACATTCTGCCAGATATCGTCAACATCTAAAACCAGACAAAAGGCTAAGGAGCTAGATGGAACTCCGAGCTAACATTGTTAGGATCCAAGCTCCAACATACTCGTATATATTCAATTTTGCGTCACACACACAGCAAACTTTCCTCATTGCCTCTCTGGTATACGTTTTTAAATTGTTTTGCATTAAAATATATTGTCGTATGCCGTGCTTGGTTTTTTTATCTTTCTCCTCGTTTTTCTTTATTACAACATTATTATATATAACGAATGAAGTCTTTAAGACGCGAATGTTTATTTTCATAAATAAATCAAACTTCTAATGTCCTTACTGCAATGAAAATCCATAGTTTGCTTAAATACTATTTCTAAGATTCCACCCAGAAGAAAGAGAAGGCTCGAGGTCCACCCTGGGAACAACTGATGTCGAGATCACCTCGGTGAAAACTGTCCTCTGATCATCAAATCCAGGTATTTTTAAACTCTTCTTAGTAGGATGAATTATTCCCAAAGGGGAAGGGGGTGAGGCGGGGAATTCCAGGAAATGTTTGTTGTTAGAAGGCTGTACATATGGTCACCTAGGGGTTGTTCTGACCAGGCAATCTTCTCTTCCCACTCCTCATACTCCCACACAGGCCATCTTTATTTACATATTTCTATATATTATCACAAATTATATTATGATGTATTAGTGCTCCATTCGAAACTATTATAGACGCGTATGTTTCTTTTTGAAATTACATAATACCTACTGCCCTTACTGCAATGAAAAAATTAATGGGAGGGCCTGGCTCATCAGTAGATTAAACTGGCGAAACCGCTGGGAGGGTTCATCACTGATGAGCCAGGCCCTCTCATTAATTTTTCCATTCCAGTAAGGGCAGTAGATATTGTTTAATTTCAAAAATCACGGGGTCTATAATAGTTTCGAATTTTCATTATGACAAATATGTACAATAAAAAAATGAATATCCCAGAATTGTTTATACAAAATTTTATTATAATATTGCATACATTAAAAGTACCTCAAGATAAGTAACTTTATACATTTTTACTCATGTTTGACAAATCGATCTCACGCATTTAAGGTGGTAAAGTCTTATAACCATAAATTGATATTATAATCCTTTTGAGATAATATTATGGATGGAAACCGGCAGGAGATTGATCTATAAAAATTCACCTCTCCCGTTAAAATAGACGCTAGAACTAAGAGCCATCTATTGATCGTCTCGGAAAATTAGAGGACTCGAGTCGGTGACAAAGCCTCAATACCAACTTTGGCAAACTGAGAAGCGTCAACCTGGACACCAATTTGACCAGAGATTTTCATCCAGCTAAACACCTATTTGGGGGAATTGTAGCGATTTATTTTTATCCCTTAAGAATCTCATAAAAAAATCGAGTCTGTCTTGGTCTGACGATGGCTATTATCCTGACACTATAGAAAATTAGTGTGGTCTGAGAATTTTAACCGCCTTTAAAGAGAATCACTTCGTTTTACGGGAGATTCCTCACTCTTCCAGGGCGCGATGATCTTGGTTGAGAGCCAATGGTCATCTACACCTGCTGATACCATCAGAACTCCTCAGGCCCCGGTTAACTGAGGTGAACAACGAAGAGCCACAGCCCTGGTATAGACAAGTTTACGACGAGCTGGGTTGACCACGTTGACCAAGGCAAACAACTCCCGATGGAGAAAGAAAACAATGGACCCATTCTTGTTAGTCATGAGAGAAAGAGGCCCTTAGAAGAGGTGGTACATCGGCAGAAAGGACCGCGTCCTGGCTGCAGCCACCGAAAGCCCACTGTCCCCCCCCCCCCCTATGCGAACAAGCTTCGAGTGCAGAGGCGCACCAAGACTCTCTCTGCGCAAACAAGCGGACTTCAGATCCAAGTCGGCGGCCAGTCACGTCTTTCAGGCTCCCGAAGAGCGATGCCGCCAGCTGCAGAACAGAAGATGCGTGGTTCCTTGGTGATTCGCCTGAGAACTTAGTATTGGATTCGGTAGAAACCCTCGCGGATCTACTGAAATAAATCGACCTCAACGATGTCTCAACCTTCTTCGATACTACATTGGATCACATAATGGTTGCCACTATCGGAAGCTGGGTCGACGCGCATCGTCTGGATAGAAACTTACTTCCATCAGGCTTCTGTGACCGCGTCACCCACTACCAAACTAACGACTACGTCTACTCGGTCCTGATCCAAGTAGGAGACCCAGCTCCTACAAGACTTTCCTGCATCGGCAAGCTGTTACGGTCAGACCTATTTTCCGATCGAATAGAAACGTTCATCGATGAAATATCGGAATACTTAAAAATCCTTCTCCTCCGATGTTATGGGAACAATGGACCGGGATCAAGGCATATCTAGTCCCGGAGATACAGTCGCTCTTGCTATCGCCGAGTCCGGCGGTGGATGCATCGAGAGAGCAAGCCGCTTCCTGAGGCGGACCCTGAAAAACGACACTGCCCGTTCTGACTATCCTTCCTTGTCGGACTTCGGGAGTTCCCTTTGAGCCAGACGTCGTTCTCCTCCCACCTTCACCAACGTCGACACCATCGGAGTTTGACTAGTGGGACCAGTTCTTTCTCGCTGACATCTCCAGCGACCAGATAGGAGTAGCCATCCACTTCCTTCCAAACGGCCGTGCCTCGGGATGAGACGGATTACCCTGCGAGTTTGTCAAAGCCTTTGAAGATTTCTTCGCCTAAGAAGTTATTTGACAAGTCTTCGAGCCTTCTCGACTACGTTATTTTACCTTCATCTTAAAGGCGCAGCAAAGTCATCCTGCTGCCGAAGTCGCACATTGGTGGGATCTAAAAGCTTTTCGTCTAATCAGCCTTCCAATGGCCGATTACAAGATCCTCAGCGGCGTGCTTATAGGCCGTCTGCATCGTCATAACCAGACCTCATGCCCAAGTGTCAGACCCACGCCGTTCCAGGACGGTCATTCTCCTGGAACATAGCGTAAGTGTCTAACAACGTTTTCTGAGAGTCGAGACATGACACTCTGTCATCTTCCTAGTCCTGAAGTCGGCTTTTGACTCTCTGAACAGAAACTATCTATACGACCTGTTGGATAAGCAGGGCCTACCATCTGCCTTTCTCGGGATATTTAACAGTGATCCACACCTAGTTACAGGTTCTAGTGAAAGAGGTAATTTCGTTACTTTTTATATAGGTTAATTATGGATAGTTTTTTTTTTTTTCAAAATTATAAATGAAAATATTGACCATACAATCAATATATATCACGAATTGCCTCACAAATTCGGTGAAGTGCATGTATTTAAGACATGTGACGTGAATTAAATTTGTATACATTATTTTTAAATTGGAAAATGGCGTGACCACATAGACAGAGCGT
>CP092865.1:140143059-140196004 GCA_030710605.1 Cordylochernes scorpioides
CTCAGTTAAACCAGAAGTCAAAAGTGTTTGGACTTTGTTCTCCGTTATTGCTGTGATTAACGCAACCAAAGTTTAAACTTAATCTAAATGTAACTAGCATATAAAGTGGGAAAAATCTTTAAATTTCTAATGCTTTAATTATAAATTTAAAAAAGTACGTTTGAACAAGGGATTGGGGAATTTAAAAAAAAATTAAATAGAGAATATTGTGAGAAAGAGCATTTTCTGATCGTGCTACTAAAATTTGCTGATGGTTTGTACCATCTATCGGAATAAATATCAGCTAATCGTTGATTTTTTAATTATTCCTAGAATTGGCCAAATACCGTTTCTTGATTAAATCAAGAAAAGCTAACCACGTACGTGTTTCGGGCTGTTGGCCCTTATTAGCGTGGTGCAAACTGTACCTCAACGACCAAAAAAGGTGGTCTTTGGGATATCTTGAAAAACCGTGAAACAGATATTTAGGCCGGAAGGGCGTGAGAACATATTGTGGTAGAGTTGAATAGGGGAATTTTGAAGATGATTTTGATTATAATCCTAACATGTCAGGAAAGAATGTTCAGGCTGCAACAAGCTATAATCCGACACTAGTTAAAATTCCAAGTCCACACGTGGTGCAAGCGATAAACTTCCTGCAAGCATTGCCCGTTGGCAGGGATCAAGGGAAGGTGCTACAAAGCAGGAGTTCCATTGAGTTGAAAGTAGCAAAAAAAAAAAAAAGCAGAAGAACGCGGAGGTAAAAATGGCGGCACAACGGAACGTACCTATTCCAGCGAGGGTGTCACGTGGTTGGCACGCCTTAGCAACGTGACGTCACTGTCGGCAGGCGACTTCCGCCAGCGTGCCCGAGTCACTTATACGGAACGGTACAGCACTCACGTTGATGGATTAAAGAGATTGATCAGAAATAGAAGAAATCTTTGCCTTCACAGATGTCGTAGAATGGTGTAACCAAAGTATCGTTATGTTGCTTGCAAATAACTAACACACTTTGTAAGGATCTTAAGCAATCTTCATTTTCACATCAATCCATCTTACGTTCCACAAGAAACCTCATCAGAGAGGCCTTCAACATCATCGGGCGGCCCCCTGACCTGCAGGCTTGGATCTTCGGCGGGTCCGGCCTTGAGGACAACGCCCTGACCATCCTGGCGTCGGCAAAGCTGCGCGTCTATCGCCACTTTGGAGTGGAGGACCCGCTCATCGCCTGGACGAGGACTCTCGTGCGCAGGGGATGCCTTCCTTCATCCTCCATCATTTAATTTTCTTTTGTATATATTTTTCAATTTCTTTTCTTTAAACTGTTGTTTCTACCGCTTTTATTGAGCTTGCAAAATTGTCGAGATGACAATAAATATGTTTTAATTGTCAAAAAAAAAAAATTGTCTCATGTAAACAAAGCAATTGATTAAGATTCGAAACTATTATAGACGCGTATGATTCTTTTTAAAAATAAACAATTTCTATTGTCCTTACTGCAATGGAAAAAAAATAATGGAAAATTATCCATTGCAGTAAGGACAGTAGAAATTGTTTATTTTTAAAAAGAATCATAGGCGCCTATAATAGTTTCGTATTTTGATAACAGATGGCGCGCTAATGCATCATAATAAAAAATCAATTGATAATTTAAACATCTTTATCGACTTCTAATCAAAAGTTACAAGATAAAAATGGGAATATACAGTAATTACAAATGAAGGAGGTTCCCCGCCTTGAGAGAGTCCTCCTCCAGACAGAGAGAAGGTCTTCTGGAACACTCTTCAGTTCCACGTCGAGGAAGTACTTGTAAATTCGAGTCTTGGAAGACGCCAGGATGGCCAGGGCGTCATCATCCAGGCCGTAGCTGAAGATCCAGCCTTGCAGGCTGCTGGATAATGGTAAAGGCCTCCCGGACACTTACGGACATCAGAGACTTAAGAGCTCTTTAAACCACTATGCAAATATTCCTCTTCTTCTTTTGAATCTTAATGCCATTCAAGCAATATCATATTTGTATATAATTCTACCCTCCTTGTTGATGTCGCAGGGTGGCTGCTAGGTGACGGCGACCCTCAACTGGATGGTCCGCATGAGCTCGGAGCTGGAGAACGACATCGTGGCTGTCGAGAGGATCCTGGAGTACCATATGTTGCCCATTGAGGTGAGGAAACTGGTACATTGTGGCTATACATGCTAAAAGATACAAGTTTCTTAAGTTTTGTCCATGAGTGTGATTCTACTGCCCTAAAATGTTAATAGTTTGATCAAATACCATAACCAAGATTCCACCTTTCAGTGTCGGGTATAAAAGCAGAATCGTCCAATACAATAGAAGAGCTCTACAAAGCTATACGGCAGATTAAACTGACTAATCAGCTTGGAAAGTTCAGCACTGTGAGTCAGGTCCTCCCATTATTTTTCCATCGTAGTAATTAACAGTTGGACGTTTTTTTATTTGAAAAGAAAAAAATCGCGCTCCCTAATGGTTCTATTTCTTGAATATAGATGACGCGTTATTGCCATGTGTTTTATATCACAAAGGCAGTTTCAATCAATCAGAATGCTGCAGTGGTAATTGTAACGGCCAGTATCAAGTGGTGTAGACTGCACCATCTTCGAAACCTCTCCTCTAAAGCAGGGAGCTTTCAACATATTTTCCACTAACGCCAAAAACTTCAAACTTTTATAGATTTTTGACGCTGATATGAAGGAATTGTGACGAAACATGCGATTTAAATAGATTGAAAAGTTTTATTTTAATCTTTACATCAATCTTCGCAACTTTTAACAAATTTAAGTAATTTACTAAGGAATTGCGCTCTGATCCATATACGCTGAATATATAAGAACAGATTCTCTTCGGAAAGATGGCAGGAATCCAGCTTTATTATAGTTTAGTGTTACAGTAGAACAACCTCCATGAGAGAACACTCACGCTAGAGGACAACTCTCTACAAAGGACAGTTTTCATTGTCAATACAGTAGAACTTCCACACACACATGAGAGAACACTCATGCTAGAGGACACCTCTCTACAAAGGACAGTTTTCATCACCAATAAAGTAGAGATTCCATGAGAGGACACTCACGCTAGAAGACAACTCTCTACAAATGACAGTTTTCATTGCCAATACAGTAGAGCAACCTCCATGAGAGAGCACTAACCCTAGAAGACAACTCTCTACAAAGAATAGTTTTCATCGCCATTACAGTAGAACCTCCATGAGGGAACACTCACGCTAAAGAATAACTCTCTACAAAGAACAATTTTCATCGCCATTACAGTAGAACAATCTCCATGAGAGGACACTCACGCTAGAGGACAACTCTCTACAAAGAACAGTTTTCATCACCAATATAGTAGAACTTCCATGAGAGGACACTCACGTTAGAAGACAACCCTCTACAAAGAACAGTTTTCATTACCATTACAGTAGAACCTCCATGAGAGTACACTCACATTAGAAGACAACTCTCTACAAAGGACAGTTTTCATCACCAAATCATCGCCAATATATTAGAACCTCCATGAGAGGACACTTACGCTAGAGGACACCTCTCTACAAAGGACAGTTTTCATCACCAATAAAGTAAAAATTCCATGAGAGGACACTCACAGCATAGGACAACTCTCTACAAAGGATAGTTTTTATTCCCAAAATAATTATTTTTACTTTTTAGCAACTCTCCGGTAAGAAGACACCTCTCTCTAAAGGACACTTTGGCACTGTAACTAGGTGTCTCTTACGGAGAGGTTCTACTGTATATTTTATATTTGATAAATGTTTGTTTCTAGGTTTAGGTGTATTGTGAATGTGTGTTTTTGATTGCATTAGTGAATGTGTTTTTCTGAATGCGTTTTTTTTTGTGGTTTATGCGTGTATTGATATGGACGTCTGTTTGTGAATGTACGTATTTCTTTGGATGCATATTTGTATATATAACTATTTGTATGAATTTTGTATATATTTTTTCAATTTGCGCCAGTCGAAGAGCGTTTTCGGTTGAAAGCTAGCATGTTTAATTAAAAAAAAACCTGTGCATGTGCAAGTTTGTGCCTGTTTGTGTGTATGTTTGTGTGAATTTATGCATGTGTTTGTGGGAGTATGGACGTATTTGTGTGCATATGTAGGTTTGTGTGAGCTGTGTGTTTTTACAAGTTTATGTATGTATATGTGAAAAAAATATTTAAAAAATAAAATAATAAAAAAGGTCAGGTGTTGGTATTAAAATTAAAAAATACATATCCTGACCACGAGCACATGAGCTTTTTAGATGGCAGAGCGCCATCTAGTGGAACAGAAATCAACTAAACATTGATTTAGCCTGTTCCCTGATATTTTGCCAACCCATTTTTTAAAATAAAAAGCTCATGTTTGTAACGGCTGCTGGATTCATTCTGGATTCATTGATTTCAAAGAAATGAAGACAATGAACTCTGCAGAAACTATTGAATCTCTTAAAAAATGGTTTAGCGTACATGGAATTCCAAGTACTTCTTGCTGATTAACGTCAACCAACAAATACGAGGACGTTACATGGTGGCAGCGGCAGCGGCGCTTGTAAACAACACCACGTGGTAAGAACAATTTATTAATTTCCAATTTCTTAAAGTATTTCAGAACATCTCTAATTGCATGTTCAAATAAAATTCAAATTGCATAAGAATATATACAAAAATAATTTAATTTACAAGCAAGAAGAAATAAGTGTATTTTTAGAAAAAAAATTACAATAACAACAACATGGCGGAAAATGCTATTCGACCTCCAAAACAAATAGGCCTAAACGAACTAAACAAAGAGGACTGGGAATCTTGGTGAATCGAATTGGCTTTGGCCTCCTGGCACTAAGGAGGAATCACCGCCTATTCTTATTTTACCGCTGGTTTTAATTCTATGCTTCTTGACTCAGCGAGCTAATTATAGCTCCTTCAAACTTGAAGGACTGTGGTTGTCTTGTCTCACCAACTCTAATGACTCAACCACGTATACTTTAATAACTCACTTTGTTTTCTAAAATCAAGATTATATACATTTCTAAAATTTACATAATTTAACAATAATTAACAAAAGTAAATTCTAACAATTTTGCATATTTAAGGCTGGAACATACTCCCCCCGGCCGCTGAACCCTGGTTCAGATTTGAAGGGAAGCGGAGCCAACTTCGTAATAGGTCGTAGGTAGACTCCGGTAGCAGCCCGAACATGGGCAACTCGCACCTTCTGGTCAGAGCCCGGATATACCTCGAGGATCCTGGCCAGACGCCACTGTAGAGGTGGAAGGTTATCTTCTTTTATTAGCACTAACTGATTAGGCTTCAAATTGTCTTGTGACAACCTCCATTTATTTCTCTGTTGCAAAGAGTTAATGTACTCTCTTGTCCATCTTGACCAGAAAGAGTTCCTCAGACCTTGTACCATATTCCATCTTGACCGTAAATCTACTCTCTCATAATTTTGCAATCCTGGGTCCTCAATCAGAGGGGAGCCAATCAAGAAATGTCCCGGAGTCAAAGCTCGAAGATCGTTAGGGTCGGGACTTAACTCTACTAACGGTCTGGAATTAAGGCAAGCCTCAACTTGACAGAGTATTGTGATGAATTCCTCAATATTTAAAAGTGATGACTTTATTACCTTGCTCAGATGACCCTTTAAGCATTTGATGTTTGCCTCCCAAAGTCCTCCAAAGTGTGGAGCTGATGGAGGAATGAAATGCCACTCTATAAACTCTCTTCTGCTAAAAAGTCTTTAGTCTCCTTTGAATTCATTATTTTATATTGTTTCTTCATGAAGCTTTCGGTTCCTCTGAAGTTCGTTCCATTGTCTGAGTAAATTTTTGATGGATTTCCTCTACGAGATATAAACCTCCTGAGAGCTGCAATCATTGATATATGGACTTGTCCATCCAGAAAGACTGTTCTTAAGTAGCACACAGCCGAATAAGCTACACTTGACGCGTCACAAAATCCGTGGAGTTGAACATCTCGATCCTTTTCACATGCACATACGTATCTTGGGATACTCAAATCCTCTAATTTTAGTAATTCGGCTCTAAAATTATTCCACTTTTCCTTGATGTCGTTCGGAATATGCTCATCCCAGCCTGTCCCACCTCTCCATAACTCCTGCATTATTATTTTCAAAGCCACTGTAGTAGGTGAGAGGAAACCAATTGGATCGAAAATCCTCGCAATATTGGAGAGAAGATCTCTTTTGGTAACAACTTCTTCAGGAAGAGTTATATTAACTCTAAACGTATCTTGTACATGATCCCATACAATTCCTAAAATCTTGGATATGGCTCCTTTCTCCAAGTTAATTTTCTTCTCTTCGTTTATTTCCTCGACATGAGACACTATCTCGTGGCAATTTGAATTCCACTTTCTTAAGTGAAACCCTCCCTTTTTCATTAAATCTTTTAATTGGTCTATTAGTTCTTTGGTTTCAGCAATCGTTTGAGCTCCTGTTAGCAGATCATCGACATAGAAATCATTCAAGGTCACCCTAGAAGCTTCAGGATAATTTTGGCCTTCATCTTCTGCTAACTGTTGTAATGTTCTCATTGCCAAAAATGGAGCCGAAGTTGTACCATAGGTAACAGTCAGTAGTCGATAGTCCACCACAGGCTCTTCTGGCGATGGTCTCCACAATATCCTCTGATAGTCCGCATCTTCTGGATGAATTCTTATCTGGCGGTACATCTTTTCTATATCAGCAGTTATGGCGACAGGATACGTTCTGAATCTGAGGAGAATGAAAAATACATCCTGTTGGATTTTTGGTCCCTTGTGCAAAAATTGATTTAAAGAAACATTATTTTCAGATTTAGCTGATGCATCAAACACAACTCTCATTTTTGTTGTAGTGGATTGCTCTCTAATTACTGGATGATGAGGCATGTAATAGCATCTGCACAATTCTCGCTTCACTTCTGCAATTGGGACCCTTTCCATGTGGTTTAAGTGTTCATATTCCTTCATGAATCCCCGGTATTGGTAATATAATTTCACATTCTTACACAATTTTCTTTCCAACAAAAGGAATCTTCTTAAAGCTTTTTCTCTTGATTCACCCAGAAGCGGTCGATGTTGTCTGAATGGCAATTTTACCCAATACCTTCCATGGCTATCTCTGCCATGGTTATTCGAAAATAAACTTTCACAATCTTCGTCCTGTGTACAAAGATCCGGTGACGGCACAGATTCAGTTTCCCAGAATCTTTTCATTACGAATTCTAGTTCTGGTTCAGATTGTAAACTCAGGTTACAGACTTCTGTTTTACTCTCCGATGTTCCCATGAGTTTTCCTAGAAGTACCCAACCTAGTCTTGTATTAATAGCCATTGGCAATCCTTATCCGAGAGATATAGAGCCATTCAACATAAGTTCAGTGTATATATCTGCTCCCAATATCATATCTATTGGGGCTTGTATGTAGAACTCTGGGTCTGCCAATTTGAGGTTCTTCAAAGTTGGCCAATTAGGGTCTTTCAACCTGAAGTTCGGAATTTCTTAAGTGAGCACTCCCGTGACTACTGCCTCTACCGAGAATTCCTCAGAATTATTCAGTGGACAAAATGTCACACTTACTGTCGATGAAGAATGCTGCACTGGTATGTTTCCAACCCCTATAATCATCCGATCTGATTTCCTTTGGACAAGTCCCAATCTTTCGCAGCATCCTTTTGTTATCATGGTGACTTGGGAACCGCTGTCCAGTAGGGCTCTGCAGGTGCATAACTTTCCGAGTCCATTTTTTATCTTGATTCCAGCTGTTGCGAGTAGTACGTGGCTATCATTGCAGTTTGCCTGTTGAGTATTAGTCAAATTGATAGCACTTTCATGTTCCTTCGGAGTTGTGTTCTCAACTTGGGCCGAAGCGCCTTCCGTGCTCGGTTTATCATAATGAATCATCGTGTGGTGCTTCCCCTTGCATACTTTGCATCGTTGGTTCAGCCTACAATTCCATGAGAAATGGCCTTTCCTCAAGCAATTGAAGCACAATGTTAAAAATAGATAATTTATAATTGTATGCTTTATAGATTTTCCCCTATTATTATTATGTATATATATTTTTATTTTATTTTTGTTGCCTCTTTCTCTTAATGGGTGGAAAGGAATAAAGAATGGAAGGAGCAAAATTTGTAAACAAACAAGACATCGCCCCCCCATCCCATGCGCGAGCACCTATGCGCGGTGACGGGGAGAAAAAAGAAGAAAGGACAAACGGCAGCACCGGGGAAATACGAGCTCGGGGGAAATATGAGCTCCCTGCCTCAGAAGGAATGAGTAACCACGTGTGAATGAAACAAAGAAGAGAACGCGAAGAGCGTCGTTATAGAATTGCGCACCAATTAAGTGGGTTGCGATATAGTTTCCTGTTAAGGAACAGAAGAATTAATCTGGAAAATTATCTCAAGTGAAGAATTATTTCAAGTGAACTCTTGATCAAATTTATCGACAGAATTGAAAACAAGATTTATTTTTTTTTACAAAACGGAAGCTTAGATAAGTATTTGCAAACTTTGTTTGAAAAAGATTTTGCCTTTCCACCCCTAGTTATTTTGCTCTCTACATTATTTGTTTGTATGTAAATTTAACTTGTATCACTTGTTTTGTTTATTCTAATTTTAAATATATCTAACCTTTTGGCCAATTTGATTATCACCCTTTTTATCTGTTTATTTATTTTTATTGCCCAGTGTCTCATTTTTGATAAGCAAAATAAAATATATATTTAGGCCATTTTTGTTAAATTTTATTTCTACAACTTGTGCAAACACAACTGGTGAATCTCTATTTTCAATCTGGGTAAGATTGACCTTCCCCACATTTTTTTTTTTCTCAAATTCAACATTTTTGGTGAGCCGGACGTGATTTCACCTTGTGGTGTTTATACAATTTGTGGAGATGGATAAGCTTAAAAGAGAAAGAACTCCCTTAAGGAATACTATCACTCGTACCACAAATGAAATAAAATCAGGTCTAAGTCTAGAGGAAGTGGATATAATTTTAATAAGGGCCAAATTTGAAAGGTTAACCATTCTTAATGATAGACTGATATTGATTGATGATAAAATAAAAGAGATCTTATTGGATGATCCGAGGTCCACAGAAGCTCAAATCAATGATGAGATGGAACTATGTGAGACTTATAGCCTACAAGTAGGAATTGTCGCACAGAAGGTGAAAGAATATGAGTCTAAATTGGCAGCACCCTGTGATGATAAAATGTCACAATCTAGCACTTCAGATGTTAAAAGACAAATTAAACTTCCAAAATTTGAACTAAAAAAGTATACAGGTGAGCTAGAGGAATGGCTATCATGGTGGAGTCATTTTGAAAAAATACATTTAGATGAGTCACTGTCTGATGTTGATAAATTTGAATACTTAATACAATCCATGGTTGTTGGGTCAAAGGCCCACAGACTTGTGACTAGCTTCCCTCTTACCCAAAAGAATTACAACAAAGTCATTGGAGATTTATAAGATAGGTTTGGAGACAGAGATATGCTGACTGAGTTGTATGTGCGCAAGCTTTTAAAGTTAGTCATTGCCAGTGCCAGGTCTGAAAAAAGAACCTTGGCTCAACTTTATGATGATTTGGTTGCACATCTCCATTCTTTGGGATCTCTGGGAGTGGATACTAGGTCTGGGGGTGGTGCTTTCTTGTACCCGTTGGTGGAGTCAAGTTTGCCACTTGAACTTATCAAAATATGGCAACGTTCCCGTACACCTTTCAAAGAAAGAGATTACTCCGAGATTGAAGAGGGAATTGAACATAGTGGGGCTAAAGCTTTTGATAAATTAGAGGGTCTGATAGAATTTTTAAAGCAGGAAGTTAAAAATGCAGAACGCATTTCCTTTGTTGCTGAAGGATTTGAACCTTCCCTTCCTCTAAAACAGGGAAAGAGAGAAAATAATCCCCCTAAGATCCACACAGCGTCTGCATTATTTGTTGGAAAAACCAACTTACCGTGTTTATTTTGTGACAAAGATAACCATCTTAGCCAAAACTGTTTTAAGGCAGCCAAGATGTTGGAATCAGACAGATTAAAGAGGGTACAGGATGCGAAAATTTGCTTTAAATGCTTGAGAAAGAATCATTTGAAGAAGGATTGTAGATCTTTTGTAAGATGCAAGCGTTGCCAAGGACCTCATTTTGAGATAATGTGCAGAGGAACCTCACATAGTCAGGAAAATTTAAATTGGAGGTCAGATAACAGATCTCACAATAGTTTAGCAGAGCAGAATGAGGGGATCAGTGAGCCTGTAACAGCAATGGCGAATCAAGTATGCACAAATAATATCTCTTTAATGACTCTCATTGTAAAACTTAAAGGGCCGAAACGTTCCAAAATGGTAAGAGTGCTTTTAGACTCTGGTAGTCAAAAATCTTACATCAGAAGGTCTCTAGCTAAGGAGTTAGACTTACCCAAGGTGGGAGAAGTCAAATTGAATAAATTTTTGTTTGGAGGGCAAACCACAGGAGAAAAGGCTCATTCAATATTTTATTTCCAGTTGGACAATGTTGATGAGGGAAAGGCTTTCAAAATGGAAGCGTTAGAGGAAACAATAATTTGTGGCAATATTTCACCCGTTGAAACAGGACCCAGGCAATGGGAATTGGATAAGAAAGGAATCACTTTGACCAAGGTAGACAATAATAAAACTGAAATAGACATCCTAATCGGTGGAGACTATTATGGGCAGCTTCTCACAGGAAAAATTGAACAGCTGGCAGGAGGATTGACCGCAATTCAAACAGTTCTTGGTTGAACTTTAATAGGTAATACCTCATCAGAGAGACCAGAGACAAGTGCTCAAATGGTTATCACCTTACTTACAACCCAACAGAGAGTAGCATCCTTATGGGAATTAGAAACAATAGGGATACGAGATCCTACAGAGGTCATCTCTGAGAAAGAGAAAAATGTTCTCATGCAAGAAAAGTTTCGTGAGGAAATCTGTCGAGGCCATGATGGACGTTTTCTTGTATCTCTTCCATGGAAGGAAGGAATTGGGACAATACCTAATAACTTGGAAATAGCCAAAAGGCGCTTGAAGGCTATGACTCAAAAGTTGACGCAAAAGGGTCAGTTTGTTCCTTATGATGATGTCCTCCGATCCTGGTTCAGGGAAAACCTTATAGAAGAAGTTGACGGGGAAGACATCAAACCTATTGGACATTATCTACCACATCGCCCAATATATAAGGTTCAGAGTGAGACTACTCCTATTAGACCCGTTTACGATGCATCATGTAAAGCAAGTAAGAGAAGTTTGTCTCTAAATGAATGTTTAGAGACTGGACCTAATCTGATTGAACTTTTACCTGAAATCCTGATAAGATTAGGAAAAAGAAAAGAGGAGCCATCGCTGACATCCGCAAAGCTTTTCAGACTGTAGGTATAGACGAGAAGGAAAGATTCCACAAGGAATACCTCGCCATGCTCGTACAAAAGGGGAATGAAACAGAGGGTAGAAGGTTTCTTCCAGGTGAAGTTGTACTGATTGGTCGAGATTATCAAAAACGAATATTCTGGCCACTAGGCAGAATCTTGGAACTGTATCCCGGGAAGGATGGCAGAGAACGTGTAGCTAGAGTTAGGACTGCTACGGGTGAATTTGTAAGACCGTTAAAGAGACTTTTCTCTTTGGAACTTGGTTCTGATATTTCCAGGGAGGTGAGATTACCTAAGACAGAAGGGATCAAAGCCCAGGAGATATCAACAGATGGAGAACAGTCAATTTTAACTAGGTCTGGAAGAGAAGTGAAAAAACCTACGAGATTGGGGGTGTACACCAATAATCTTTCCTAATTAAGATTTTTTTTATATTCCCATACAAAAAGGTGGGAGTATGTTAAAAATAGATAATTTATAATTGTATGCTTTATAGATTTTCCCCTATTATTATTATGTATATATATTTTTATTTATTTTTGTTGCCTCTTTCTCTTAATGGGTGGAAAGGAATAAAGAATGGAAGGAGCAAAATTTGTAAACAAACAAGACATCGCCCCCCCATCCCATGCGCGAGCACCTATGCGCGGTGACGGGGAGAAAAAAGAAGAAAGGACAAACGGCAGCACCGGGGAAATACGAGCTCGGGGGAAATATGAGCTCCCTGCCTCAGAAGGAATGAGTAACCACGTGTGAATGAAACAAAGAAGAGAACGCGAAGAGTGTCGTTATAGAATTGCGCACCAATTAAGTGGGTTGCGATATAGTTTCCTGTTAAGGAACAGAAGAATTAATCTGGAAAATTATCTCAAGTGAAGAATTATTTCAAGTGAACTCTTGATCAAATTTATCGACAGAATTGAAAACAAGATTTGTTTTTTTTTTTACAAAACGGAAGCTTAGAGAAGTATTTGCAAACTTTGTTTGAAAAAGATTTTGCCTTTCCACCCCTAGTTATTTTGCTCTCTACATTATTTGTTTGTATGTAAATTTAACTTGTATCACTTGTTTTGTTTATTCTAATTTTAAATATATCTAACCTTTTGGCCAATTTGATTATCACCCTTTTTATCTGTTTATTTATTTTTATTGCCCAGTCTCATTTTTGATAAGCAAAATAAAATATATATTTAGGCCATTTTTGTTAAATTTCATTTCTACAACTTGTGCAAACACAACTGGTGAATCTCTATTTTCAATCTGGGTAAGATTGACCTTCCCCACATTTATTTTTTTTTTTCAAATTCAACACACAATTTATGACTCTTTACTACATTTAATTTTTCTTTTAAAGGCATTTTGCAAAATAAGTTGCACATGTATAGTGGAAGATGCTTAGATTTGCATAATATGCAAGTGTCCGATTTCTCAATTAGCATCCCGTAGCTTTGGCATTTGGGAAATCTCGATCCGGTGGTTTCTTCCTTTTTTGAACATTCCTTGACAGCACAAGACATGCTTCTCGCATGTCTGGAAATGAACGCTATGAACTTGTCATAAGATGGAAGAGTGTTGTCCATTGACAGTTCCCAATCCAACCTTAGATTTTCACTCAACTTCTGCTGGAGGAAGTGCACCAGGATCACATCCACAAATTGATTTCTTTTCAATTCCAGCGTTTCTAAGTTTCTTATGGCTTCATTACAAACATCCATGAATTCATGGAGACACTTAGCCGATGGATTCTTAATTGCCCGGAGAGAAAAGATTTTTGACACCTGGGCATAAGCTAGCTCTCTCGGGTTATCAAATCTTGATAACAGTGTACTCCATGCTTGGCCATAATTTTCACTTAGTAAAGGGAAACCCCTTATTAATCTGGCCGCTTCGCCTTTTACTGCAGAATTCAAATATTGTAACTTCTGTATATTAGTTAACCCTGGATGTGCATCGATGGTGGTGAGGAATAGCTCTTTGAAGTTGATCCAAGTGCCCATATCTCCATCATATATCGGCAAGTCAAATTGAGGCAATTTTATATTTGCCTGAGAGCCATTTGGCTTTATGTCCGCCAGTTTGTCTTTGAGTTTTCTTTCATTTTCTATTTTTACCATCAAGCTTCCAATCTTGTTCATTGAACTATCATATGTCTCACTTTCTTTATCTATATCAACTTCATCCAAAGAAAACAGCTCATCGTAAAGTTTCTCAATTTTTTCTTTGATCTCCTTTAATTCTTCACCCATTATTTCTAAGCGTACTGTTTCACCTGCCTCAATAATTGAATCCACAGTTTCAATAAATCCATCAATTCTCCTTATCTGGCAACGTAACTTTCTTTGGAGGATTCTTTCGTCTCGAGACATTTCGCAATTTTATTCTCGCTGAGTTTTTTCCTAAATTTCTTCTGTTTCAAATCCTAATCCAGATATCGAGGGACCATGAATCGAATTGGCTTTGGCCTCCTGGCACTAAGGAGGAATCACCGCCTATTCTTATTTTACCGCTGGTTTTAATTCTATGCTTCTTGACTCAGCGAGCTAATTATAGCTCCTTCAAACTTGAAGGACTGTGGTTGTCTTGTCTCACCAACTCTAATGACTCAACCACGTATACTTTAATAACTCACTTTATTTTCTAAAATCAAGATTATATACATTTCTAAAATTTACATAATTTAACAATAATTAACAAAAGTAAATTCTAACAATTTTGCATATTTAAGGCTGGAACACTTGGCTTGAAAGCTTTGAATGGTATGAAATTGCTACCCAATTAAGTAGTAAAGCACCAGAGGTACAGGTTGCTATCTTTATGGCTGCAATGGGACGAGAGGCTCAAAATATTTTGATATCTTTCAACTTAAATAATGCAGATAAAAATAATATGAGCATTGTAAAAGACAAGTTCAACAACTATTTTTCTCCAAAGCTGAACACTACAATTGAAAGATTCAAATTCAATCAGATGAAACAAAAAGAAGATGAATCATTTAATGATTTTCTGACTAGGATCAAATTACAGATAGCAAACTGCAAATATGCTGTCATGTATGAAGTGAAAATGCCACAAACCAAATGAAACATGTACTATCCGACTCAGACAAAAAGTTGCTGTGACAAAGATGAACAGTAAGAAGTGGGAAGATAGAAAAGAGCCGAGGAAAGAAAATACCACTAACCAAAGTCACAAAATAATAGAAAACTTCAGAAATTGTGGTAGATCCCACAAAATCAACCAATGTCCGGCCATATCAAAAGAGATGCAACAAATGCAAGAAACTCAACCATTTTGCTAATCTTTGCAGATCCCAGAACACAAATTCATACAAAGTCAGACAAATTGTTGGGTCACCAGAACCTGAAATGATTCAAGAATTTGTAATCCAGTCAGTTGAAAACACCAACCTGACAGAAGATTGGTATGAAGAAGTAAAAATCAAAGGCAAAAAGGTAAACATGAAACTAGACACAGGTGCACAGTGTAACGAGTTGCCACTCAGCCTGGCAGGGATATTAAATTTGGAAATCCAAAGGTCTCCAGTAAAAAGTTTAATTTCCTTTTCAGGACATCGAATTCCTGTCGAAGGACAAAGTCTAGCAATGTGCATGGTGAAAAACATGACTGCCTACATACGTTTCATCATATCCAGTGATAACACTTGTCCCATCCTAGGCAGACAAACCTGTTCCAATTTTTGGTCTTGTCAAGCGAGTAAACACCTGTCAAACAATTACACAGGAATACCAAGAATTATTCGAAGGTATAAGATGTTTGAAAGGATATGAATACGAGGCAAAGTTTTAGACTTCGGACATGAACATGCAAGTAAGACCACCCAGACCTATTCCTCTATCTATTAAAGAAAGAGTAAAGAAAGAACTTGAGGAAATGGAAGACAATGGGATCATAAAGAAAGTAAATTACCCTACCCCCATCTCCAGTCAGATGGTTATAGCAAAACAGAAAGGAAAAATACGTATATGCATTGACCCATCGGATATCAATAAAGTAATTCTAAGAAGCCATTTCCCATTACGGACTTTTGATCAGATTGCAGTAAACCTGCATGGTTCAAAATACTTCACAAAGTTGGATCTGAAGAAAGGATACTGGCAGATCAAAGTAGCCCCCAACTCACAACGCTACTTTACCTTCAGCACTCCGTGGGGAAGATATATGTTCTTGAGAGTTCCCTTTGGAATTAAAACTACTCCAGAAATATTCTATAAAATCATGGCAGACTTACTCCAAGACCTAGAGGGTACAGAAAATTCAATGAACGATATCCTGATCCATGCTCCGGATCCACAGACCCTGGAAATAAGAACAAGAGCTGTACTACAGAGGCTTAAAGAAAATGGAATCAAACTGAATAGAGATAAATGCAAATTTCAACTTCAAGAAGTCCAATTTTTAGGTCATATTGTCACGACAGAAGGCATTAAAATTGACCCTGAGAAAGTGCGTGCAATAGGAAAAATTAAGTCACCGAGCAACAAGCAAGAACTACAACGTCTCTTAGGAATGGTACAATACCTGAGCAGGTTCATCCCTAACCTTGCAGAGAAAACCAAAAACATGAGGTTACTTTTGAAAAAAGATACACCTTGGCTATGGGACGAACCCCTCGATTGTGATCTCTTAGAGATCAAGTCTTTGCTCAGAACTGCACCAACTCTGAAATTCTTTAATCCCAACGGAAATCTGACACTTTCAGCAGACGCCAGTTCATATGCCCTTGGAGCGGTTCTGTTACAAAACGGAAAGCCCATAGCCTACGCTTCATCAGCTCTCAGCTCCACTCAGCAGAACTACGCTCAGATAGAAAAGGAAGCACTTGCCATCAAATTTGGATGCGACAAATTCCATCAACTCATTTATGGCAAAACTGTTGACTTCGAGACGGACCACCGTCCTTTAGAAACCATATTCAAGAAGCCATTAAGCAAAGCACCCTCGAGGCTCCAGAGAATTTTTCTACAGATACAACAATATGATCTCAGGATTAAATACAAGAAAGGAAAAGAACTGCTAACAGCTGATCTACTAAGTAGAGACTGCTCATATGAAGACACCTACTTGGAAGAGAACTTTGAAGTACTGATGACCACCCCGACAAATAAGTCAAGCTATGAGGAACTGCAAGCTCTTACAAAAGAGGACCAAGAACTACAAGAACTAAAAAACCTAATCTTATATGGCTGGCCAAACTACAAATCAGCAGTCCCTGAAAGCTGCAAGAAATACTGGCCATATAGAGATGAACTCTCGACAAACGAAGACCTAATCTTCAAAGGTAGCAGAGTCTTCATTCCCCTAAGGTGGAAAGCAAAGATATTCAAGTTAATCCACGAAGGACACCAAGGAACAAACAGCTGCTTGAGAATGGCCCGAGACTCAATATACTGGCATGGCATGTCCCAAGACATCATCAACACAGTAGAAATTGTAGGACTTGCCAAGCAAATCAGAGGAACAAGACAAAAGAACCAATGATCATAAAAAATATACCGAGTCTTCCTTGGGAGATAGTCGCAGCTGACATTTTTTCAATAAAAGGAAAAAATTACCTGTTAATAACAGATAACTACTCTGGATTCATTGATTTCAAAGAAATGAAGACAATGAACTCTGCAGAAACTATTGAATCTCTTAAAAAATGGTTTAGCGTACATGGAATTCCCAGACTCCTGGAAACTGATAATGGGCCAAACTTTACGTCCAGGGACTTTAAAGACTTTCAAAAGAAGTGGTTGTTCGACCACCAGACATCAAGTCCTCTATATCCTAAATCAAACGGATTAGCAGAGAGAGCGGTACAGACAGCCAAGAACCTCATCAGGAAGTGTTTGGATTCAGGACAAGAAGTGGAACTAGCACTTTTGAACTTTTACAACACTCCTAGAGATGGTCTTCCTTCACCGGCTCAGTGTCTGTTCAGTCGCAGGACCAGAACCCTCCTTCCCACTAGCATTCATCAGTTGGAACCAGAAATACAAAAGGGACATACACAAAACCTAAGAAATAAGTGGGAGAAGCAGAAAACACACCACGATAAGACAGCTAAGACAACGCGAAGCTTCAAGGAAGGTGAAAAGATAATGCTGAAACAGCATCACCGTGAATGGATCCCTGCCAGAGTTACCCAAGAAGTAGCTCCAAGATCATATAAAGTGCAAACACCTACTGGTGAGTACCGCCGCAACAGCTCCTTCATACGACATACGAATCCTGGAGATCCCCAAGTCAACTCTACCGGAAGGACCTGGCCCGAGCGGTGATAAGGAACAGGCTCAAGTTCCTGAAGAACTCAATACTTCTACAAGACCATTCTCAGGCCAGGAACCCAGGAGTGATCACCAGAACGCGGAGCACAAGAACGGCACCCTGCCCATTACAACAAGGTCCGGGCGGATCATCAAGCCACCCAAACGATTTGAAGAAGGAATTTCTTCAAAGGGGGAGATGTAACGGCTGCTGGCATGCCTATATAGTAAATTATCAGTGAGCACATATTTATCACTGATGATACTCTGTGCAGTTTCCTTTTGACTTGTTGTAATATATACCACATGTAAACTTATGTCTGATAATTAATATGCTATATCTGATGTTAGCCTAAAAGAAATAAAGTATTTTTTTAAACTTCCAAGTGCTTCTTGCTGATTAACGTCAACCAACAAATACGAGGACGTTACAATGTTCTCGTGGTCAGGATATGCCTTTTTTAAATTTAATTATGTATATGTGCTTGTGTGAGTCTGGGCGTGTTTATGTGCATGTGTAGGTTTGTGCGAGTTGTGTTTTTGTGGTTTATATATGAATATATGTGTGAGTTTATGCATGTGAGTTTGTGTGCATGTGTGTACAAGACCCCAAGACCTGTTAACTGCCTCAAAGTGGCGGGGGAGGACCCTGGACGGGACAGGACAGTATGTCTGGAGAACTCCTGGTACCCAAGACATGAATCCCACTATGTCCAGCTTACATCTCTACCTACATCACATGTCCCATCAACAGACATCTAAATACTCCAGTGAATTCTGCTCCCCTATAACTACCATCGCGAAATTGGAGAGGAGTGGACTTCAGGAATTGGTTTAACCATGGAGATAAGCACCCCCACCACATACATTGAGTAAATGCGGCCTTGGCCAGACAGACAGAGAGATCTAGGCGAGATGGTGGAGTAGATGAGAACGGCCTTGTTGTTGTCGTCTTGTCCATTGCCAGTCTGGTAAATAGACAACAGCCAAGTGGTTCCAACAACCTTGATAGGCTTTGATACAAAACCTCGCTACTCGTGTCACACGTGGATAATTTGTTTACAGGAATCCCGGAAGAAGAGATCGAAGAACTGACTCATAGAAATATTGGAAGTTTTATTAAACATTGTGATCCAAAAAATAAGACTTATTTTTATTAATACATTGAAATATATATAAATTTATAATATTCAATTTTGCTTCACACACACACAAAAACTTCACATATTGTCGCTCTGGTATACGTTTTTAATTTTTTTTACATTAAAATAAATGTGTGTGCCGTGCTTGGTTTTTTTTTTTTCATTTTTCTCCTCGTTTTTCTATATTACAACTAGGGCCTCCAATCCCGGGATCCCGTTTCCCGGGATCCCGGAGCCAAATAATGATCCCGAAATCCCGGGATTCTGCTCGAAAAATCCCGGGATTACTGATTTGTGCATGAAAACCAGCGCAAAAATATTTTTTTCTTATCTAGCATTTTTGTAATCAAACAGATGATGAGATAGCACACTTTTGACGTTTTGTTTATACAGCTGCATTTCGGGTCCTTTTTTTTCTGAGAGATTCGAAATTATTTTCATGCACTAATAACGAAGGGTTATTCTGCAAGATCTTTCCAAAATGGCAGCCTCTAGAATGAGAGTATGCAGCAGTATACATGGAGGGCCCCCCAGTTTTTGTTGACATGCAAATAGTGGCTTCTTAGATAGTAGCGACATCCCTTTATTTTTGTGGCGGACCTGCGTGTAACATGGACCCGCCACTAACCTCTTATCTGGGCTCCAAATTGTTTTATATATTTTTTTAAATCTATTTTTATACTCTCCATCCTGTACTCTGAATGCATGGGTCATCATGAACGCACTGCTCTGCTGTTCATTTTGTGTACCTCTCGCTAGCTTTTTCGTCATTTAATTTAAATTAAATTTATTTAATGTAATTTCATTAAATGCTTCGTCACTATCAATCATCAGCCTAAAGTAGTTTTCAACTTATACGAACATAAAACAAAGTCTCTAAAACAATATTATCGGACCTTGTTATTTCTCAATAGAAAACGCGTCGGACATTTTGGTAAGCTTATCACTTCTTGATTGTGATGGCGAAGTTTATTCCTTTTAAATCAGAAGGAATCTGGTGCTATTACCTACGAGACGGATCTGGCCAAAATGCACAGTGTATAGCGTGCAAAAAGATATTGAAATGCGTCGGTGGGTCAACAAAAGGGCTGCATGTACACCAGAAGGCGGTCCACGGAATCGAAACTTCGAAGAGAAAAATTAAAGACGAAGTTGATACACAGACCCCTGCAAAAAAAGATCCCCAAGATATCAATTCTCGATCATTTTTCGTCTGTTTCCATCGATCGATCGACTGATGCTGTGCTAGCTAGAATGATAGCTCTCGACAGATTGCCATTCTCCGTTTTTGTCACATCTAAGAATCTACGCAAGTGCCTCAATGCTCTTTGACATGAAATTCCTCTCTCCGCAGAGACCATTAAGATCAAAGTGTGTCGTTATGCGGACACATTTCGTGAGAAGGTCGTTCGAGAGCTTCAGATTTCGAATCCCGGTATTGAAAATATGTAGCGGGATTGGAGGCCCTAATTACAACATTATTATATATAACGAATGAAGACATTAAGACGCGAATGTTTCTTTTCACAAATAAATCAAATTTTTACTGTCCTTACTGCGATGAAAATCCATAGTTTGCTTAAATACCATTTCAAAGATTCCACCCTTCAGTGTAGCATATAAAAGCAGAATGATCCAATATAGTATTAGAGCTCTAAATAAGCAATATGGTAGATTAAATTGGCGAAACCGCTGGGAGGGTTCACCACTGATGAGCCAAGCCCTCCCAATATTTTTTTCATCGCAGTAAGGATAGTAGAAGTTTGGTATATTTGTGAAAAGAAACATTCACGACTTAATGTCTTCATTCGTTTATATAGATGGTGCGTTATTGCTCTGTGTTATTATATATATTTGAGTGCCCTAACTCTGGGTAAAAAAAAAAATAAATGGTATTTCGAAAAAATTGGCAAATTCCTAATATACTCAGGTATATATATATATATACTAGCGGATGTACCCGGCTTCGCCCGGGTTTTACCAGAGTAAAGGTTTATCTAACGAATTTGTTAAAACAATTCTCTATAAACTTATTTTAAAAAAGATATATTTTGATAATTTGAAACTCGTAAATTTGAATCTCGATAAAGTGAACATTTTTTCCCGGTCCCTTGAAAAATACTCGATAAGTTGAATAAAATCAATATTAATTATCATTATTCTTGTCTCAAATAAATTTCCGTGTCATCCTGAATTTTGTCTTTCCTAATTTTCTACATTACAAGATCATCATTTTATCTATTCTCCCAATATATATGTTGTAGATAAATGATAAAACTAACTTTGACATGTGCGCAATTAATAGGTGGAAAATCTTACTTTTGATAAATAATCTTTAAGATAATAAACTTATAAAAAAAATAATAGATATATTTTGATAATTTGAAACTCGTAAATTTGAATCTCTCGATAAAGTGAACATTTTTTCCCGGTCCCTTGAAAAATACTCGATAAGATGAATAAAATCAATATTAATTGGTTCCCTCGGTAATTGGAAGTTAAAGGAATAGTATCTTGCCTTGGAATTGTATCATTATTCTTGTCTCAAATAAATTGCCGTGTCATCCAGAATTTTGTCTTTCCTAATTTTCTACATTACAAAATCATCATTTTATCTATTCTCCCAATATATATGTTGTAGATAAATGATAAAACTAACTTTGACTTGTGCGCAATTAATAGGTAGAAAATCTTACTTTTGATAAATAATCTTTAAGACAATAAACTTATAAAAAAAATAGATATACACCTATCCCCGATTTACACGGTAGATACGTTCCTGAGAAAAACGTGTAAATCGGGGGATAGGTGTACACAGAAATAAAAATAAAATGCATTGACAGGTTAAAATATGTAGTCAGCACATAAGCTCGGGATTCCTCGTGAGATGTGTACACAGCGCATGTGTTCAATCACAGTAGCATTTAGTATAGTGCGATAAAAAAAAACTTATTTGGAAAACCGTGTAAAAGCGAAAACGTGTAAAAAAAGTACCGTGTAAATCGGGGGGATAGGAGTATTTTGATAATTTAAAACTCGTAAATTTGAATCTCTCGATAAAGTGAACATTTTTCCCGGCCCCTTGAAAAATACTCGATAAGTTGAATAAAATCAATATTAATTATCATTATTCTTGTCTCAAATAAATTGCCGTGTCATCTTGAATTTTGTCTTTCCTAATTTTCTACGTTACAAAATCATCATTTTATCTAGTGAAAAATTCTCTATTCTCCCAATATATATGTTGTAGATAAATGATAAAACTAACTTTGACTTGTGCGCAATTAATAGGTAGAAAATCTTACTTTTGATAAATAATCATCATCATTTAGTTAAATCTACAAATCTGCAAATAACTCTAAGGATATTCAAGATATTTAAGAAATTACTTTTCAAAAACCTTCCTGGGGATATACCTAATAATATCCCAAAATTTCACGGCGATTGGATGTATGGTTTTTGAATCTATAGTGTACAAACATACAGACAGACAGACATTCAATTATATATATATATAGATACTAGCCGAGTGACCCGGGCAACGCCCCGGGTTTACTCGAAGGGCCCGCAGGTGAGAAACTATAGGCATTGGTTCCTATGCCTAAAAAAATATTTAAAATGAAAAAAGAAGAAAAATATTAACAAATCAGAAAATAAAATTGCAAAAAACACATCTACACTACTTCAAGAACATGAGAGCACATGCACTGTGTCACCATACGTGTACCATTTGCAAAGACCCTGCTTAGGATTAAAATTTCTCAGAAGCATAACAATACAACCAACTCGTGTTTGGTAAGCAATTTCAGGAAAGAAACTATAGGCATTAGTTGAAGAGTTTAAATAAATATATTTAGAGTGAAAAAATGACACAAATCAGCAAATAAAATTGCAAACAATGCTACTATATCGCAAATAAGACAACATATAAAAGGAATGAAATTATTTAAAGGACCTCATTAAAACTACATTTCTAGTTTTAGATATACAATATAACCTCGATAATTCGACCATGCTTTGTTGTCCTGACCTACAGCCTATCATATAACAAACTGTAATTCAACACTATCGATAATTCGACCATTTTAAATTTCAACAATTGATTGTTGCTTAAATATAACTTCACTGCTAAAAAGGTATTACAGAGAAAACGGCTGACATTGTAAATGTACAAAATGTATGTATAGAGCAGGGGAATAATAAATAAAGACCAAAATCAAATTAATTGATAATAAATAGATTATTACCAAAAAAAAAATACAAAAAATATTTTCTTCTCCTTTCTTATCTTCACTCAATCATATTAGAGTGTCAAGCTTGTAAAGCTTGAAATTAACAACCATCATGATTGGGTGAAGTAGAATGCGTCTGCCTTTGTCATCAAGACTGGGAGCACTACTCAGTGGCAGGCCACTGACTTAGCTCCAAAAGAAATGCCGCCTCTGACATGAGGAACAGACTCATGTGCAGCCGCTCCTAACATGGAGTACAAACGCTGCTCATCCTGTATCCCTGGATTAGGAGCCCTTACAAGGTACTATCAGCCGGGCCAGCTGAGCCTAGGTTTTTTTAGTGAGCTTGTTACTGCTCCCCCTCCTCCTTTTTCATCCTGGCTTGGGACCGGCGAAGGCGGAGTTTTTTTTCTTTCAGGTGAGAAACTTTAGGCATTGGTGAAAAGTGTGAATATATATTTTGGAAATGAAAAAAAAAAGGATAAAATAAATCAGAATATAAATTTACAAACTATATTTCAGAGGAGACGATTTATAATAGGAATTCATTTAAATGACCTCATTAAAAACTACATTTTATATATACTGGGGTTAAACTTTACATGTATGCTATCCAAAGTTCGCACACTTGAAAAAGTCACATAAAGTCGTCTGTGCGTAAACACAGGCTCTTGTAGCAAAGGTTTGGCCTTGAGCCCTCTTTATAGTTATAGCAAAAGCCAACCTTAGTGAAACATAAAGCCTCTCTAGAATGAAGCGAAAGTTGGTATCCGAAGGGGACAAAGATATTTCAGACATTATACAGTGTGTTCAACTTTGGGCACTGTCAGTATATGTGCTTCAAGGAGACATGAGGGATATAAGAAAATAAATTAGAATATAAATTTACAAACTATATTTCAGAGGAGACAAATATATTTGAAAGGAAAAAAAAAGCAAATTGCAAACAACACAACTATATTGCAGATATGACAACATATTAAAGGAATAAATTCATTTAAAAGACCTCATTAAAAACAACAATTCTATATTTTTATATATACAATATAATCTAATTAATTCAACACACGATAATTCGACCATTTTTGATGTCTCGACCTACGGCCTATCATATGACAAACTAATTCGACACTTTCGATAATTCAACTATTTGAAATTCAAATTTCAACAGTTGATATTTGTCTAAAACCCCTATTATTAACAACATATTAGACTGCAGAGTGCAAAAATGTAGAAAATTGTATGTATATAATTGTATGCATATATTTGTATGTATATAATTGTATGCAAATAATTGTATGTATAGATCAATGAGTAAAATAACTTTTTTTTTTTTTTGCTTATCCCTAGTACACGTGGTACTTCGACACTTTCGATAATTCAACTATTTTGAAATTCAAATTTCAACAGTTGATATTTGTCTAAAACCCCTATTATTAACAACATATTAGACTGCAGAGTGCAAAAATGTAGAAAATTGTATGTATATAATTGTATGCATATATTTGTATGTATATAATTGTATGCAAATAATTGTATGTATAGATCAATGAGTAAAATAATTTTTTGCTTATCCCTAGTACACGTGGTACAGGCCTTGATAATCATGGTGGGTAGAGTAGGCGACTGCTTTTACTGTAAGTACACCACATGTCTAAACATGTGAAAAGCAGTTCGACTTTGCATTTACAAATGTGCCAGAGCCCCGTTTGACTACTTGCGCTTGCTGGTGGGGTTGGACTTATGCAAGAATCGGAAGCCATTGGAGCATTTTTTTTTTGTCAGAAAAAGTGCCTAATGCGGGAATCGAACCCGGGTCGTAGCGGTCGAAAACCAACGGCTTAGACCATCCTTCCACCAACCCCCAGTAAAATAAGTAAATAAAAAGAAGACCAAAAATAATTTATAATAGTTTATTGAATAACAAATAAAATCTTTCAGGTGAAAAATTATAGGCATTGGTAAAAAAGTAAACAAGAGAAATAGCAATTGGGGTTTTGTTCCTGCGGCGAGTCATATTAGCACGCCTAGCGGTTAGGGGAGTGAGTCTTCCACGGCCTTTTCGAGGCATGACAGAAGACGCTGAAAAAAAAAGGTAAAATAAGAACCAAGCAGAGGAAAACTATAAAACTGAATGCCAGGACAGGCATAAAAAGAAAATTCCAAGCATGTGAGGAAACAATTGATGAAAAAAAAAAAGGATTCCAAAAAAATACTTCAAAAAAGAAACCAGACACAAAAAGCAACAATTGATTACACAAATACAGCATCAGCCTATTTATGAGAAGAAAAAAAATGACAGACACAAAAATGGAGCTAAATTCAAATGAAAAACTATAACAGATCAAGTAATCAAATCAGGCATTATGAAAGATACTTCAAAAAAGAAAATCAGACACAAAAATGGAGCTAAATTCAAATGAAAACTATAACAGATCAAGTAAGGAAATCAGGCTTTATGAAAGATACTGCAAAAAAGAAAATCAGACACAAAAATGGAGCTAAATTCAAATGAAAACTATAACAGATCAAGTAATCAAATCAGGCATTATGAAAGATACTGCAAAAAAGAAAATCAGACACAAAAATGGAGCTAAATTCAAATGAAAACTATAACAGATCAAGTAATCAAATCAGGCATTATGAAAGATACTGCAAAAAAGTAAATCAGACACAAAAATGGAGCTAAATTCAAATGAAAAACAATAACAAATTAATACAAGAAAATAAGACCTAATCCAAATAATTTAATAGTGTGTGATGTTTTGGCAACAGCAATGTCACCATCATCAGACAAAAGAATAAATGAGATTTTATTCTTTAGTTCATTTATTCTTTTGTCTGATGCTGTTGCTGAAACGTCACACACTATTAAATTATTCGGATTAGGTCTTATTAATGAGAAAAAAAAAGATACCAAAGAGAGATGAAAAGATGCCAAAAAAGATAACCAGATACAAAAAGTGTGCTAAATTCAAATGAAAAACTATAACAAACACTTACTAAATATAATTATTATAGAATAAAAGTAAAAATTCAATCTACAATTCGAAAAATAATATAACCTCAGCCTATTTATGAGAAAAAAAATGTTGCCAAAGACATTAGGAAAGATACTGTAAATAGAAAACATACACAAAAATTGAGCTATATTTAAATGAAAAACTATAACAAAGTACTTACAAATTATAATTATAATCAAATGAATCAGAAATACGAAATTATATATTATAAATTATTATATATTACTAGCGGACGTACCCGGCTTCGCCCGGGTTTTACCCGAGTAAAAGTTTGTCTAACGAATCTCTCGATAAAGTGAACATTTTTTTCCCGGTCCCTTGAAAAATACTCGATAAGTTGAATAAAATCAATATTAATTGGTTCCCTCGGTAATTGGAGGTTAAAGGAATAGTATCTTGCCTTGGAATTGTATCATTATTCTTGTATGGATGTACCCGGCTTCGCCCGGGTTTTACCCGAGTAAAGGTTTGTTTAACGAATCTCTCGATAAAGTGAACATTTTTTCCCGGTCCCTTGAAAAATACTCGATAAGTTGAATAAAATCAATATTAATTGGTTCCCTCGGTAATTGGAAGTTAAAGGAATAGTATCTTGCCTTGGAATTGTATCATTATTCTTGTATGGATGTACCCGGCTTCGCCCGGGTTTTACCCGAGTAAAGGTTTGTTTAACGAATCTCTCGATAAAGTGAACATTTTTTCCCGGTCCCTTGAAAAATACTCGATAAGTTGAATAAAATCAATATTAATTGGTTCCCTCGGTAATTGGAAGTTAAAGGAATAGTATCTTGCCTTTGAATTGTATCATTATTCTTGTCTCAAATAAATTGCCGTGTCATCCTGAATTTTGTCTTTCCTAATTTTCTACATTACAAAATCATCGTATCATCATGATAATATTTAGAGCAGATTGTTGAATTATAACAGATAAATTAGAATATTTATCTTGATTATTTCTAGGCGAAAAGTTATTTCAAAAATTTTATTTGCTAGAAACCTTCCCAGTACTATAGTAAATAACTTCCCAAAGTTTCATGGCGATCCAATGAGTGGTTTGGTCAGGCATAAAAGACAAACAAACAAACAAACAAACAGACACACATACATTCATTTTTATATATATAGATATATTATTTTATATTATAAATTAGTAAAAGGTAATAAGACAAAAGAACGCATTTCAAAACAAAGGAATTGATGATGATAAATGCAAAAAATCTACGATTGTAAAATAGATTAAATTAAAAAATAAAAATAACTGTTAACATTAGGAAAATAAAAACAGAACTATCATACGAAGAAAAAAATAACGAAAATTTTGGTATATAGATCGTTATGTGTAGTTCAGAATCTTCGGAGGAGATAGCTTAGGACTTTACAATGGAAAACTCTGTTACGGTATTATCTATATAGATGTGGTGATTTGAGAGCAGAAAGAGAGAGTCGTGGTAGTTGTGTGGCAAGTGGTAAGGACACACACAGGATCCAGGAGCAAACACCCGTGAGGAGTAGATCGGAGAAGAAAGAGAAGGCTCGAGGACCACCCTGGGAACAACTGGTGTCGAGACCACCTCGGTGGGAACTGTCCTCTGATCATCAAATCCAGGTGTTTTTAAACTCTTTTCGGTAGGATGAATTATTCCCCAGGGGGAAGAGGGGTGAGACAGGGAGTTCCCGGAAATGTTTCTATATAGAAGGCTGGACATATGGTTACCCAGGGGGTTGTTCTGACCAAGCAACCTTCTCTTCCCACTCCTCATACTCCCACACAGGCCATCTTTATTTACATATTTCTAAATATTGTGACAAATTATATTATGATGCATTAGCGCGCCATTCGAAACTATTATAGACGCGTAAGATTCTTTTTGAAATTACACAATATCTACTGCCCTTACTGCAATGGAAAATTTAATGGGAGGGTCTGACTCATCAGTAGATTAAACTGGCGAAACCGCTGGGAGAGTTCACCACTGATGAGCCAGGCCCTCCCATTAATTTTTCCATTCCAGTAAGGGCAGTAGATGTTGTTTAATTTCAAAAAGAATCCTACGCGTCTATAATAGTTTCGAATTTTCATTACGAAAAATATGTACAATGAAAAAAAAAAGAATATCCCAGAATTGTTTATACAAAATTTTAATATAATATTGCATACATTAAAAGTACCTCAAGATAAGTAACTTTATACATTTTTACTCATGTTTGACAAATCGATCTCACGCATTTAAGGTGGTAAAGTCTTAATAACCATAAATTGATATTATAATCATTTTGATAATATTATGGATGGAAACCGGCAGGAGATTGATCTATAAAAATTCACCTCTCCCGTTAAAATAGACGCTACAACTAAGCGCCCTCTATTGACCGTCTCGGAAAATTAGAGGACTCGAGTCGATGACAAAGCCTCAATACCAACTTTGGCAAACTGAGAAGCGTCAACCTGGACACCATTTTGACCATAGATTTTCAGCCAGCTAAACACCTCTTTGGGGGAATTGTAGCGATTTAATTTTATCCCTTAAGAATCTCATTAAAAAATCGAGCCTGTCTTGGTCTGACGATGGCTATTATCCTGACACTATAGAAAATTAGTGTGGTCTGAGAATTTTACCCGCCTTTAAAGAGAATCACTTCGTTTTACGGGGGATTCCTCACTCTTCCAGGGCGCGATGGTCTTGGTTGAGAGCCAATGGTCATCTACACCTGCTGATACCATCAGAACTCCTTAGGCCCCGGTCAACTGAGGTGAACAACGAAGAGCCACAGCCCTGGTATAGACAAGTTTACGACGAGCTGGGTTGACCACGTTGACCAAGGCAAACAACTCCCGATGGAGAAAGAAAACAATGGATCCATTCTTGTTAGTCATGAGAGAAAGAGGCCCTTAAAAGAGGGGGTACATCGGCAGAAAGGACCGCGTCCTGGCTGCAACCACCGAAAGCCCACTGTTCCTCCCCTCTGCGAACAAGCTTCGAGTGCAGAGGCGCACCAAGACTCTCTCTGCGCAAACAAGCGGACTTCAGATCTAAGTCGGCGGCCAGTCACGTCTTTCAGGCTCCCGAAGAGCGATGCCGCCAGCTGCATACCAGAAGATGCGTGGTTCCTTGGTGATTCGCCTGAGAACTTAGTATTGGGTTCGGTAGAAACCCTCGCGGATCTACTGAAACAAACCGACCTCAACGATGTCTCAACCTTCTTCGATACTGCATTGGATCACATAATGGTTGCCACTATCGGAAGCTGGGTCGACGCGCGTCGTCTGGACAGAATCCTACTTCCATCAGGCTTCTGTGACCGAGTCACCCAATACCAAACTAACGACTACGTCTACTCGGACCACCGTGCCGTCCTGATCCAAGTAGGAGACTTAGCTCCTACAAGACTTCCCTGCATAGGCAAGCTGCTACGGTCAGACCTATTTGTCGATCGATGAAATATCGGAAGACCTAAAAAAATCCTTCACTCCCGATGTTATGGGAACAATGGACCAGGATCAAGGCAGATCTAGTCGCGGAGATACAGTCACTCGCTCTTGCCATCGCAAATTCCGGCGGTGGATACATCGAGAGAGCAAGCCGCTTCCTGAGACGGACCCTGGAGAAAGACACTGCCCGTTCTGACTATCCTTCCTTGTCGGACTTCGGGAGTTCCCTTCGAGCCAGACGTCGTTCTCCTCCCACCTTCACCTTCTCTATCGACGCTATCGGTGTTCGACGAGTGGGATCAGCTCTTTCTCGCTGACATCTCCAGCGACCAGATAGGAGCAGCCATCCACTTCCTTCCAAACGGCCATGACTAGGGATGAGACGGATTACCCTGCGAGTTTGTCAAAGCCTTTGAAGATTTCTTCGCCGAAGAAGTTCTTTGGCAAGTCTTCGAGCCTTCTCGACTACGTGAGATTTTGCCTCCATCTTCAAGGCGCAGCAAAGTCATCCTGCTGCCGAAGTCGTACGTTGGTGGAGTCTAAAAGCTTTTCGTCTAATCAGCCTTCCATTGGCCGATTACAAAATTCTCAGCGGCGTTCTTCTGGGCCTTCTGCATCGTCATAACCAGGCCTCGTGCCCAAGTGTCAGACCCACGCCGTTCCAGGACGGTCATTCTCCTGGAACATAGCGTGTCTGATAACGTTTCCTGAGCGTTGAGACATGACACGTTGTCATTTCTCTGGACCTGAAGTCGGCTTTTGACTCTCTGAACAGAAACTATCTATACGGCTTGTTGGAAAGGCAGGGCCTACCATCTGCCTTTCTCGGGATATTTAACAGTGATCCTCACCTAGTTACAGATTCTAGTCAAAGAGGTAATTTCACCACTTTTTATATAGGTAATTATTGATGGAGATTTTTTTTCAAAATTAGAAATGAACATAATAACCATACAATACATATCACGAATTGCCTCACCAATTCGGTGAAATGCATGTACTTAAGACATGTGACGTGAATTAAATTTGTATATATTATTTTTAAATTAGAGAATGGCGTGATCACATAGACAAGGCGTGATCAGTGGCCATCAAACTTACTTCGTTTCATACTTAACTGCACGAGCCAAAGTTGAATGCAGATATTAAAATACAACGAACAAGTCTTTTATTGGGGACCTATGCTCTACACAAGATTCACCCAGATGCATAATTACATAGAAAAGATTAAGTTTGCCTGGAGGAAAATGATCTATAAAATCATAGGGCGCCTCTCCCGTCAAATTAAACGTCAAAACAAGACGCCACCGTCACCGCAAACTAGCAAAATTCAACAAGATCTTCTGAAAGTGCATGAAATTACTGCAAATTGGAAAATTTCAAATATTACTATGATATTTACACGAAGAATAATTACCTATTCAATATTAAGATTTAGAGTCGGGAGCGGATTAAGTAGGGATGTCTGCCACGCTGATGGGCGAAGTGGATGGGGCCCTTCAGAGATCAGGTGTTCTTTTGTTTAATATTGCTATCGAAAAAGGCATTCAAAGAATAACAATCAAGACCTGAAAATTTTCGAATACTTCAAGGCCATAAAACTAGCTTTGGTAAACTGAGAGGCGTCGCTGATCTGAGGCCGCTAGTTGGCGGCGACGGTCAATAGATGGCGTCTTGTTTTGACGTCTAATTTGACGGAGCCTCGCCCTTTTTATTAGAAAAGAGTAGCTATTTACAGATGATCATTCATTTACAATACCATTTACATACGGCTCTCTTTTCTTAATGTTTCTTCTCTTGCACAGTCCTTTAAAACTTGTACAGGGCCAATGTATTGGATTTATCCTTTGTACTATGCAACAGAGCCTCCAGAGCAAGATGATTTGATCCAATTTTATTCAAAAAAGTTTCCTCTTTTCACTTATTAACTTTAAAGAAAAAAATATGTTGCACTAGCGCGCCATCTGTTATCAAAATTCGAAATTATTTTAAAGGGGTAAGATTCTTTTTGAAAATAAACAATTTATACTACCCTTACTGGAATGGAATTTCCATTGCAGTAAGAGCAGTAGAAATTGTTTATTTTCAAAAAAAATCTTACCCCTTTAAAATAATTTCGAATTTTGATAACAGATGGCGCGCTAGTGTAACATATTTTTTTAAGGGCAGTAGAAATTGTTTATTTTCAAAAAGAATCTTACGCCTTTAAAAAAATATGTGATACTCCAGTTCCTAGTCGGTTTTTTTACTACGTAATGTTTCAAAACGTCTCTCGTTGGAAGCTATGAAATATAAACCGCCTCTGTACTGATGTACTAACGACTGCGGTCATACCACATTGGTAACATCGACTCCTGTCCAATCACCGAAGTTAAGCAATCCCAGACCTGGTCAGTACTTGGGAGGGTGACCACCTAGGAACACCGGGTGCTGCTGTAGGATAAAGGTAGGAAACTAATAATAGTCATCATAGTCTGAAATCATTGTATACAGGTTGTTAGCTTTTCCAAAACTGGTTTTGTAGCACATTCTTTCATATCCACTTGTGTTTTATGCACCGAGATTATAAATAAAATACATCATTTTGTTTTTAATAAAACATTTGCTTTTTAATAGCCTTCACAAGAGACTAGACAATTTGCTATAAGACATGTCCTTTATAAAGTAGAGATTTAATGTAATTTTGAAGGGACTCCCGATTTTGTCCGCTATATAGCAAAGGCGGTTATATTGAATGGTTGTCTTATAAACAGAGAAGACTGTATTTACTAACTGATGGACACTAATGGATTAATGTCGTCGGTCGTCTCTGTTTTTTTTTGTTTTGTTTTTTTTAAGGAGACAAAGACATTTTTGTTCACACTTTTGGTTATCTCGTGTGTCTTCAATAAAGGTCACAGTATAATCTTTCAGAGTAATTGTCTCAATCCCGATATACATGCTGAAAGGTACAACTTTCTTAAGTTTTGTCCATGAGTGTAACTTTCAGAGGTATTGTCTGAATCCCGATATACATGCTGAAAGGTACAACTTTCTTAAGTTATGTCCATGAGTGTACATCCCATTGGTTAAAGACAATTGTGAAGGAGGCTTCACATCGTTAAAATAACTTGAGGCACTTTCAGTTTTATTTATAGAGGTTCCAGGGAAAGGTATTTCTGTACGAGAGGCAGCTCACCTATGACTTGGCTTGTGCCGCTCTGGACTATTGTCGTGTTTATGGTCGACATTCTGTCATGAGAAATGTTAACCTCCTTCTTATTGACCAAGTGTCGGCAATCTTTTGAGTCGGAAGAGTCGAAAATTACAATTTACGAAATTTCAATTTTTTAAAACACCAACATATCATTAGAAATCGGTTGACCCTTAGCGCGCATGTCGCGGATTCTCCCTTTCGAAAACAATATCAGTCCATTGTTCTTTAATCCAATATGCACAATAGACAAAAGTAAAGGAAATTGAAAGTCTTTAATGTCGCCTATCGTCTATCTTTTTTTTTAAGGAGACAGAGGCAATTTTGTTCACACTTAGTTATCTGGTGTGTCTTCAATAAAAGTCACTGTTTATCAAATATCTTTCAGAGTTATTGACTGAATACCGATATACATGATAAAAAGGTACAACTTCCTTAGGTTTTGTCTATAAGTGTATTCAGGTAGTTATATATATATTTAGCTAGTGTATTCATGCAAGTTGTGACGATATATTCCTCGCAGTGATCGCTTTCTTATTTAAGATACGTGATAAGTAAAACCATCATCCTCTATTGAAGAACTTCTATCTTTGTACGGATAAACCTGACTTGAAATTTGAGTCAAATTTGTAGAGAAGGCAGGTGTTGTTGGACACAAGTCCGACTGTGGTTTATTGAGCCGAGAGTCCAGCGTCCCGCGCTAGGCCGTAGAAGAAGGAGTTGGGATTCTTCATCAGGACCTCAGGGCGGTCCATCTCTACCACGTGACCGGAGTCCATCACCATCACCCTGGGACACAGTAGTCCGTACAATGATCCTTCTGGCTACACTTAGACAGAACATGGCAATAGCATGCGTACATCCCAAAGTTGTCCTAGCCCGGAACATATGATCAGGAATGGACGGCTGGTGTTCACTTCCATCCTTCCTCTTTTTAAAATTTTCGAAAAGAGCATTTTACAGTTGTTATTGTCGTGTTCAATGAAGAGATGTCTCCGTGCATCTCTATCACAGCAATGTTCTCTATCTTGGGTGTGTAAAGCTGCTGTTCTGGGTCCATGTCAATTTTCTGTTGTTGTTGTCGTGTTCAATGAACAGATGTCTCCGTACATCTCTATCACAGCAATGCTCTCTATCTTGGGTGTGTAAAGCTGCTGTTCTGGGTCCATGTCAATTTTCTATTGCTGTTGTCGTGTTCAATGAACAGATGTCTCCGTGCATCTCTATCACAGCAATGTTCTCTATCTTGGGTGTGTAAAGCTGCTGTTCTGGGTCCATGTCAGTTTTCTGTTGTTGTTGTCGTGTTCAATGAACAGATGTCTCCGTACATCTCTATCACAGCAATGTTCTCTATCTTGGGTGTGTAAAGCTGCTGTTCTGGGTCCATGTCAATTTTCTGTTGTTGTTGTTGTCGTGTCTCCAATGAAGAGCTTCAGATGTCACCGTGCATCTCTATCACAGCAGTCGCAATGTCCTCTATCTTGGGTTTGTAAAGCTGCTGTTCTGGGTCCATGTCAATTTTCTGTTGTTGTTGTTGTCGTGTCTCCAATGAAGAGCTTCAGATGTCACCGTGCATCTCTATCACAGCAGTCGCAATGTTCTCTATCTTGGGTTTGTAAAGCTGCTGTTCTGGGTCTATGTCAATTGTCTGCAAGGCTGCGGCATTGGCAATTTTATAGTAGAAAGGACAAGAGATATTTTAGATTTCCCTTGTTAATGACTATGACACTAAACTTCTTTTCAAAGAAAAAAATTATTTAAAAAAAAACTGTTAATTCCCTCATTTTTATATGTTTACCATGATCATATATCGGTATTGTGTCAAAAATGGCTGGAGCAACTCAAGCCAAACTACCAAAGAACTTATGCAGGAAACCACGGCATTCAAACAGCGTCTAGAAGGATGGTATTCCAAATATCCCGATAGATGTCAGATTCATCGATGAAGTTTGACTGTCAAACCGCCGCTAGTTGCGGCGACGGTCAATAGATGGCGTCTAGTTTTGACGTCTATTTTGGCGGGAGAGGCGACCTTAATTTATTTTTCTTTATGTTTGACAAATAATTTGACAGTCAAACTTCATCGATGAATCTGACATCTATCGGGATATTTGGAATACCATCCTTCTAGACGCTGTTTGAATGCCGTGGTGTCCTGCATAAGTTCTTAGGTAGTTTGGCTTGTGTTGCTCCAGCCATTTTTGACACAATACCGATATATGATCTTGGAGAACATATAAAAATGAGGGAATTAATAGTTTTTTTTTTTAATATTTTTTTTATTTGAAAAGAAGTTTAGTGTCATAGACATTAACAAGGGAAATCTAAAATATCTCTTGTCCTTTCTACTATAAAATTGCCAATGCCGCAGCCTTGCAGAAAATTGACATGGACCCAGAACAGCAGCTTTACAAACCCAAGATAGAGAACATTGCGACTGCTGTGATAGAGATGCATGGTGTCATCTGAAGTTCTTCAATGGAAACAACAGCAGCAACAACAGAAAATTGACATGGACCCTCCCGGCAAAATTTCCATTTATGAAAATAAATAAATTATAAGGCAATAACACGTCATCTATGTATAAGAAATGAAAGCATTAAATCACGAATGTTTCTGTTACACATAAAACAATTTGAAACATTTCAGTTATGTGGGGGAGAAATGTTGATTATTTGTTAAGCCAACTAATCTACCAAGCCTTTCTATTAGACAAATGTGACCGTGTTTGTACATAAAAGAGATTCAATAATTTTTAACGCCAAATGTTGGTGCCTCCTGACGAGGACAATAGATTTTTGTCGAAACGTCGATAAAATAAAAAGATTTACTGGCCAAAGTATCTTAATTTTAAGAATCTTTACGAATTTCACACAACTCTAGATGATTCTAGGCAAATGCTACACGAAAGATTGGAAATAAGATCTAGGCGTGTGACAACCGACCTGTTACAGTCGAGGATGGCGGGCAGACGATGGGAGATGGTCAGTACGGTGCAGTCGGCAAACTGCTGTCGAATGGCTGAACGGATGAGGGCGTCTGTCTCGACATCCACGGAGGCTGTCACCTCGTCAAGCACCAGTATCTGTGTCTTACGGAGCAGGGCACGGGCGAGACACAGTAGCTGCCTCTGGCCCAAGCTGGCAGACACAAGCCTCTCTGTGGTAGATCAGGATGGACAAAAACCTAACTAACATCTTCAATAGAAGTGTATTAAACAATTAAAAATATTTCCAGAGATGAGTTTCTTTTTAAGTTTGTCATCAGGAGGCCTTTTATTCATTGTATATGTTCTCCTGTTGAAGGACACACAGTAAAACACAGTAGATCTCTTATGGGATAACACTTAAAAGCATGGCTAAAATCGGATTCTCCTTGAAACATCTCCATCTCCTTGAAATTAAACAATTTCTACTGCCCTCACTGCAATGGAAAAATTTAATGGGAGGGACTTGCTCATCAGTAGTGAAGCCCAGATTAAACTGGTAAAACCGCTGGGAGGGTTCACCACTGATGAGTCAGGCCCTCCCATAAATTTTCCATTGAAGTAAGGGCAGTATAAATTGTTTAATTTCAAAAAGAATCTTGCGCGTCTAAAATAGTTTCGAATTTTCACTAAGATATCTATAAAACAAATATTAACAAATCAAATGATGACTTAAGTTACGGATGATGATTCACAGATTAGTCACCACAGATTATTCTGTGACAATATTTACGGTACTTGCTTTCTTTCACCCAATTGTCAAACCTAGGTACTCTCTCTCTCCAAAGAGACTCATTTAAAGAAACCGCTTTTAAAGGGATTTTTATCAAAGATTGTAGCGGTTGAAGACTCTAGCTGTCATTGTGGCAACGAATTCCAGGACTCGAGACACCTACTGCTGAAATCCCCACTCCTCTTTACCGCTAGACAACAGACAGTAAATAATGTTGTAGATCTATATCAATTTGTAAATAGCAGAGAGAATTATAATAGCTTTAACTATTTTTGTAAATATTTTTGTGATTATCTTTCTAACCTGAAAGGTTCAGGTTCCTAATATATATTATTGTTTCTCTTTTTTTTTATTACTTTCTTGTATATAACTATTTCTGTTTAAAAAATGCAAATCGACGCAATCATCCCTAGCCGGGATATCGCGTTTTGTGTGTTGAAATAAATAAAAAGAATCCGCTAACCATCCAATCCACAACACCAAATCTCCAAGAGAAACGGCCTCTACAGATCACTTTACAACAGGTAGAGGACGATAGCTTGAATGCCAACACCATCCTAGAATCTCTTTATATTACAGGGAGGAGATTGTCTCCCCTTCTAACAGGGAGGACGAGTATCTGTCACCTGAGCAGAGGTCTGTTCTGAAGCTATTCCTCGACATGACAACAGCACATGTCGGGCTGAAGTCCGATCTACGCGGAACGCTGTCCAAACTTCAGGACGGAATGTGACATCATACCAGACGACCCTCAGTAGGATTTGTAATATATTAGCTAATTAGTTTAATATTTGTTTTTATTCAATTGTTTTGCACAGAGTTAATGATGATAATTGTGTGTATATGTATATATATAGTGTTTGTGTATATAGAGGTTGGTTGTATTTTAATATGGAATTGTGTTAACTATGTTTGTTGTTAGCATTGAAAATAAATACTATTTTTAAATCTTCTGGCTAGAATACATTGCATTGAGGAAATATGAAGAATTTTGTTTATAATTAAAGAAGAAAGAAGTTATTGGAAATTTACATAAGAAAAATTGTTTCATGATGGCTCATTACCATTTTAAGGAATTTGAAGGAAAAAATGAAAATTTTGTTCATTTATCGAGCGTTTTGAACAGTTTCTAATTCTAGAAGAGGCAAATGAAGAAAAGAAAAGAGCCTATTTGTTGACTCTAATTGGCGGGAAGGCGTATGATACATTGAAGAATTTATGTAGCCCGAAGTTACCTAAAGAGTATAAGTATGAAGAATTAATTGAGAAACGTGTTGACTATTTTTCCCCAAGGCGATCTATAATCGTAGAGAGATTTATGTTTTTTGGAAGAATACAAAAGGAAACGGAAAGCGTTTCAGAATATCTGGTGGAAATCAAGCGGCTAGCCTCAACTTGTGGATTTGGCGAATTTTTGAAGGAATCTTTAAGAGACAAATTGGTGTGCGGATTGAGAAATGCAAAAATTCAGAGGAGGATCTTGTCTGAAGGAGATGTGCCGTTGGCAAGAGTAGTTGAAATTGCGTTGTCGATGGAGGCAGCAGAAAAAAATACCAGAATATTCCATGTCAATGAGCCTGCAGATAGCGTGGACAAAATACGCGCAGAAGTCAGGAATAGATATGATAGAGAGCAAAAGAGAAAGTGCATACATTGCGGGAGGTTGCACAAAGACTTATGCAGATTTAGAGAGGCGACCTGTTTTAGATGCGGGAAAAGAGGACACATTGCAACCATCGTGAGGAAGTGAGCCGTGAGGAACATACAAGCGGAAGACAGGTGAGCCGGTTTCTGAACCAGAGAAAGATTCATCGGATCGAGGATCAAGAGGAGGAGGAGGAAGAATCCGTTCAAAGAATGGTCTTCATTAGGACGTATGATTATAGAGTCAAGTATGCTACGAATGACCCTCCCTATGTGATTAAGGTGAGAGTAGAGGATACTTTGATGACTTTTGAAATCGATACGGGTAGCTGTCTGACTTTAATATCGGAGAAGGATTTCAAGAGATACCTCCCAGACGTGCAGGTAAAAGAAGCGGGAATAATTATAAAGACCTATGACGGAACTGTGGTACCGATTCTGGGTGAAATAGATGTCAAGGTCGATTTTCGGGGAACGATCGCTAAGCTTAGAGCTGTCGTGGTGAGAGGAGAAAGGAAGGCCTTGTTGGGGAGAGAATGGATCAAAGTGTTGAAAATTGGAAATTATTTTGTAAATCAGATGCCTTTGGAGAAAACGTTGACGGAATTATTGAGTGAACACCAGGTTGTGTTCGGGGAGACAACAGATCCAATAAAGGGATTCACATTTGCAGTGAATATTCAGGATGTAAACCCCATATTTCATAAGGCTCGACCAGTACCCTTTGCGATTAGAACGGCGGTAAACGAAGTACTAGAAAGAATGGTGGAGAAGGGCTACTTGTATCAAGTACCAAGCAGCAAGTGGGCAACTCCAGTGGTGGTTGTGCCCAAGAAGAATAAAGAGTTTAGGATTTGTTGTGATTTCAAAGTAACTTTAAATAGGTTCTTGGATACTGCGGCCTATCCACTACCTACTCAGCAGGACCTGTTTTCCGTATTGGCTAGAGGGAAGTATTTCTCCAAACAAGATTCGAGCAATGCATACCTTCAATTAGAGGTAAACCCTAGCACCCAGCCACCCCTGACTATTAATACGCATAAGGGGCTTTTTAGGTTTAAAAGAATGCCTTTTGGATTGGCAAATGCCCCTAGTTTTTTTTTCAGTCAGTTATGGATAGAATATTGGCGGAAATTAATGGGGTTATTTGTTACATTGACGATGTACTCGTATCCACGGCGTCAGTGGAGGAACATATAGCGGTATTAAAAACTATTTTTGTTCGGTTGCAGAAGCACAACATAAAATTAAAAGAGGAAAAATGTGAATTTCTGCGAAGAGAAATACAGTATTTGGGACATCTCATCAAAGAAGATGGTAATCGGCCTTTAGATGACAAGATACAAGGGTTACATAAAGCCAAAAGCCCGACAAATGTCTCGGAATTGAGATCTTTTCTGGGATTGGTGAACTATTATGGAAAGTTTATTCCGAAATTTCCAGAGCTGTTGGAGCCACTTCACAAGCTGCTGAAAAAGAATAGTTGTTGGAAGTGGACAAAGGAGTGTGAGGAGGCGATCTCGGAGTGTAAAAAAAAGAATTACCTCCGAGAAAGTGTTGATGCCATATGATGCCACGTTGCCTTTATCTTTGGCCACGGACGCATCTCAGATTGGAGTGGGGGCGGTGCTGTCCCATGTTATCGAGGGCCAAGAGAAACCAATCATGTTTGCCTCACGAACACTTTCCGGGGCCGAACGTAATTATTCCCAAATAGAAAGAGAAGCTCTCGCAATAATATATGGTGTGACCAAGTTTTACCAGTTTATCTATGGAAGACGATTTACCCTGATTACAGATCATAAACCCTTGGTGTCTATTTTGGGGCCGAGAGCAGGGATTCCCACTTTGTCTACTTCAAGATTGCAGAGATGGGACTGACTTTGGCGGCTTATACATATGAAATTAAGTTCCGAAGAACTCAAGATCATGGAAATGCAGACCTTCTCTCACGGTTGCCAGTAGAGAGTGACGAAAAACCGGTTTTGAATCAAACGTTCATATTATCATACGTGGAAGATTTGCCGGTTACAGCAGAAGAAATAGGTGTGGAAACTAAAAAAGATGAAGTATTGTCAGTGGTAAAGCGCTATACGCAGCAAGGCTGGCCTGAAAGAGTTGGGGAACACCTCAGGCCCTACTTTCAGAGAAAGTTGGAGTTAACTATGGACGGGGAATGCTTATTGTGTGGGGAATGCGAGTGATCATCCCGTCTTAGGAAAAATATGTTGAGTTGTCTACACGAGACCCATTCGGGGATGGGCAAAATGAAAGCGGTTGCTAGGTCGCATTTTTGGTGGCCAAATCTTGACAACCAGATTGAATGCATAGTAAATGGGTGTAAAAATTGCCAGCAAACTCAGACAGGCCCAAGTAAAGTAAAGTAAAGTGGAGACCGTGGGTGTGGGCAACCAGGCCCTGGCAACGGATCCATATGGATTTTGCATTTAAAGATGGAGTGAATTTGTTAATCGTGGTGGATAGCCACTTAAAATGGGTCGAGGCGATCCCGATGAGAGAGATAACCGCAAGAAAGACGATTGAGCAGTTAAGAAGATTGTTTTCAGCGTATGGGTTACCAGAGGAAGTGGTGTCGGATAATGGCCCACAGTTTACAGGGGTAGAGATGAAGAGTTTTTTCGAAAGAAATGGAGTCAAGCAAACTCTGATTCCAGCATACCATCCACAGAGTAATGGTTTAGCGGAAAGAGCGGTTCAATTGATAAAGATGGCTTTGGAAAAAAATAAAAGGAAGTTTGAAGATACCATTCAAGATACACTGTCAAGAATTCTCCTCGCGTATCGATGCACGCCGCATGAGACAACTGGGAAGACCCCATCAGAGCTGTTTATGGGACGGTCTCTGCGGACCAGACTGACATTAATACACCAGAGTCTGGACAATAGGGTGAGGGAACGACAGGCCTGGCAGATGAGGTATGATCGAGGAAAAGGCCAAGAGGAGTTCGAGGTGGACGATCAGGTGTGGTGTAAGAATTTTAGAGGTGTCGGATGGATCCCAGGAAGAATAGTGGGCAGAAAGGGGAGCAGAGTCTATACAGTTTTGATAAATGGACAGGTGAAGACCTACCACCGAGATCAGATAAGGAGAAGATGGACTAGTGGTGAAAGTGGATATGAGGCCAGAGAGAAAAGAGAGGAGGAAGATGACCCAATATGGATGGCTCCTGAGAGTATGAACAGCCGGAGGTACAGAGAATCGTTTTCGTCGGAAACAGCTGGGCAGCCGCAGGGTCCGGGGACCTAGGCGTGGAGATTGAAAGCAATCCATGGGAATCTGCGTGTTCCTCAGACAGAGAAGCCCGGACGGAGGAAAGGCCCCTGCCAAGAAGAAACTCTCCAAGGGATCGGAGACCTCCTATACGATATCAAAGCATGTAGGGGGAAGATGGTGTAATATATTAGCTAATTAGTTTAATATTTGTTTTTATTCAATTGTTTTGCACAGATTTAATGATGATAATTGTGTGTATATGTATATATATAGTGTTTGTGTATATAGAGGTTGGTTGTATTTTAATATGGAATTGTGTTAACTATGTTTGTTGTTAGCATTGAAAATAAATACTATTTTTAAATCTTCTGGCTAGAATATATTGCAGGATTCGGCCGATGAAAATAATATTAAAGTTTATTTTTTTTAAATATATGACATAATAAAAATCATATTTTTATTATTCATTAATATAATTATAATTTAAATAATCATAGAATTAACACAGAGTTAATTTTTTAAAATCCTTAACAAAAGGAGTACAACGCAATATTGTTTTTTGTTTATACTTAGAATATCATATAGAATTGTATGTATGCAAAACTGTTTGTTCTTAAAAATATAATCATTAAAATAAATTTAATTTTGGATATAAAGTTATCGTTTCAATTCAATCCACGACTGCATGAATGAATTGGTAACGTACCTAAAACACATCTTTTTTTACGACATCCTTTATTAATAGTCGACAGGATGTATTTTAACCCTGTGCGAGAAGAATTCCAATAGATTTCAAAGCCATATATTGCAACTAAGATATTTGGGAAAAGATATAGATAAAATAATAGCAATTATGGAAGTCGAAACTTTAATTAAGAAATTAAAAAGGATAAAAAAAAGTATAAAAGGCATTGAAGAAAATATCGAATCCATTGTGTCTATGGTAGATGTAAATGCAACGAAATGCAAACTAGAGTATGCAAATAATGATTTGATGAAAATGAGTGATATTTTCTTGCAGCAACTTGAAGATGATGAATTGAATGACGAAGTGGAAAATTGCATAGATAAGTGTATAAGATTAAAGTGTGAATTGGATTTAAGGCATAATGGGCAAGAAACATCTGAGAAAAAAGTAAATTTACATGTTAAAATGCCTAAACTTGAATTGCCAACTTTCGATGGTAGATTAGAATCATGGCTTTCATTTAAGGATCTATTTTTTTCTGCGGTTGGTTCTAACTCACAAATACCTAATATTGAAAAGTTACAATATTTAAAAGGCCAACTGAGAGGCGAAGCCCTAAGACTGGTAAACGCATTTCCAATTACAGCCGATAATTATGTTGAGGTTTGGCAAACCTTATTAACAAGATATGATAATCCAAAGGATCTGATTTTCACCCAAATAGATAATGCATTAAGATTACCAAAGTTAGCCGATGACAACCATAAGTCAATGTTTAAACTTCTAGATAGTTGCAACGAGATAGTAAGAACAGTGAAGGTATTAGGTTACCAAATCGATAGTTTATCTGATGTGTTTCTCGTCAAGATCATACAAGATAAGCTTGATAAAACCACAAGAAAACAGTGGGAATTGCAGAACAACCCAAGGGTTGTGCCTTCAAGTAAGGATTTAATGGAATTTCTAGAAATTCACGCAAAAAGCTTGCAGAATTTGCCAAATAAAGATGCAAATGTGGAGGAGTCATCTATTAAAAGGGAAACAGCCCCAAGAATGGAAGTACAACAAAAGCAATGGGGACATCCAGGAAGAAGCCCTATGGACTATAGTTCTAAAAGACGCCCCTGCCGAATTTGCCTAAACAGGGGACATGCCGGACGCTTCCATCCTGAGAATAGGTGCTGGTTTCGGGAGAAGGCCGTACAAGCCTCCCCAGCTGCAAGCTTCATGTCCGTGCCGTCTCGATCCATGGATACCTTGACGCAGACAGCAGCCCCTTCGAGCGAATGCCGACCAGCTCCGCCTCAACACTCCTGACGCCAAGGTCTGTATATAAATCTAAAAATGAACAATATCAATATTATAGCTCTCATAGATACTGGCTGTACCTTCTCGATAATTCCTCAACACATGTTAGATAAGATTCAACCAAACTATGTTGCTTTTGATAATTTACCTCTTATTAAACAGACATCCGGTATGCTAAATATAAATTCAAAAATTAATGTTAATACAACTATAGGATCTATTACTAGAGATATTGATTTTTATTCCTCTGATATTAATATGCCATATGTATTGCTTTCTTTACACCATATAAGATTATTTAAATTAGACATTGATTTTCAAAGTTTTACAATTACTCAATTTGGTAGAATTCTTAATGTTAATTACCATAACCCTAATAATAATAATTATACACATCATAATGTAATTCCTTTATTTAAATCTATTATTCCTCCTAATGAAAATGATTTTAGAAATTTTAATAGTGTAGAATTTGATGAAAAACTTTCACCATATGAAAAATCTGATTTAATTAAATTAATTAAGGAAAATAAAGAAGCTGATTTTCTCAGCAGATACCCCATAGCTCATTTTGTTGATGGACCACTACAACAGATGCCAATAGCTACACACCCAAATCATATTTTTTCTTTAGACACAATGGGAGGCTTACATAATTATGGGACAACCAAACACAGTATCCATATGATAGTAGATCATCACAGTAGATTCCTTTGGACCTTTCCTACAAAATCTGTATCCACTGATTCATATATAACTTGTTTAAAAAATTTATTCCAAATTAACAAACCTGAAATATTAATAACTGACAGAAATGCAGCTTTTCTTAGCAATAAATTTAAACAATTTATAGGAAAAAATAATGTTAAGCATCTACTCACCAGTGCCCATCACCCAGAAACAAATGCAAAAGTAGAAGGATTAAATTCCACTATCATAAATAGGTTAAGATGTGAATATAATCATAATTTAAAGATCCCTTGGACAAAATATATTCCTAATATTACTAAAAGTTATAATGATACAGTACATACTATAACAGGCTTTACACCTAGGTTCTTATACTATGGAATACAACCACAGTATATAGAACATGACACAGAAACACATACACCAATAGAAAAAGCAAGAAAATTAACCAATGAAAGAACCATAAATAAACCCCTTATACCTCAAAGAAAACAAACAGAAATTATACACTCAAATAAACTTAAATTATTTTACCCAGAATCAGATTTTTTACTTCAAAATAGCACTAATTTAGAAAATGACTTAATAGTAAACCAAATTTCTAACACAAAGTTAATAGATATTGATGATAAACCATATTTTTTACAGAAAGGCCATATTTTGGATATGGACAATGGAGAATATCAACCCCAATTCTTTTGCCTACACACATAACTTAATGTCACTTCAAATATCTCTTTATAATCATTTAATTACTCATCCATTTTATTGAAAAATACTTTTATATATTATTTACATGCATTTAAATGTTTATATTTTAGGAAAAACTCATTTTAAATTATATTTGTGTAAAAATAAACATTTCTACTGCCATTTAATATTTTGAAATACAGCAGGCATAACGACATAATTATTCATATTTTAAATACCTTTTTTGGCTTCATATAAATTTTTATATTAATCTATCATTATTATTTCTTATATATAGTTTTATTTTAATTTCATATTTATATAAATTATTTATAAACAAACTTTCTTTTGTTTATTTTGAAAAAATATAGACATTGATTTTTATTGTTTAATTTGTAATTATTTTATAGACATTTTGATTTCGTTTAATTAATTATTTTTGTAATAGCCATTTTTATTTTCAAATTTTAACTTTTTTAAAATTTTTTTCACAGGGGGGAAATATTATATAATCTAAAAATGCAGGTGTTTTATTTTATTTTAAAGACATATTTTATTTTCATTCATTGACTGTTATATATATTTGACCATAGATGCAGAACATGCCACTTTTGATTAATGTTGTTGTAAATATTTTACATTTTGATTTTATTTGTTGAGGAATTCACTCATATGATTCTTTATATTTTCCCTCACAAATTTTATATGGAACATTTCATATTCGAACATTCTTTTTTTTTAATGTAAATAATAAAACTTCATGTGTAAATATTTTTCATTATGTGGAAATAACCCATTATTTTATGTTTTTATTCTGATCAAACCAAATAAATGTGAAACAAGATGTTGGATACCACTCGTCATTATGAGAAATAAATTTGTGATTTTCAAAGATATATATTTTTTTGGCATGTGGCAAAATACCTTTTGAATCTTGAGAGCCTGAGAAGGCCTACTCAATTCATGAGGTAAATCCCCTTATGAATTATAGGAAGGAGACACCTATAAATTCAAATAAGATTGGATAGTTTTCAGCTACTGTCAAACAAAGGTACAAATAAGAATATGTAGAATGAATAAAGAGAATCATTGATATAGTTTCAATTGGTATCCTCCATCTTAATTGATAATCTATGTAAATAATAATGATACTTTTTTTTTTACTTTGAAAATTACTCCCTAATTTTTATCCTTGGAGGGAAGAAATGACATAATAAAAATCATATTTTTATTATTCATTAATATAATTATAATTTAAATAATCATAGAATTAACACAGAGTTAATTTTTTAAAATCCTTAACAAAAGGAGTACAACGCAATATTGTTTTTTGTTTATACTTAGAATATCATATAGAATTGTATGTATGCAAAACTGTTTGTTCTTAAAAATATAATCATTAAAATAAATTTAATTTTGGATATAAAGTTATCGTTTCAATTCAATCCACGACTGCATGAATGAATTGGTAACGTACCTAAAACACATCTTTTTTTACGACATATATATTATTACGTTGATAGACATGTGAAATTTCCAATTGTTGTCCCCCTCCTGCGGCAAAGCATGCCATCTACGTTTTCTTCGTTGTTCGCGAAATGCGTGGTGTCGCCGGAGACCCATTGGCGATCTTCCATCAAACTCTGCAGCGGTGGCGCCATGTACATAGTTGTATATTTTAACCATAATCATCAACCTCATTGTAAATTTATCATTATCACATAAAGAGTACGGCGGACTGTGCACTTTACATGTATTGACAAGAGGTCAATAAAACTATGTCAATTGTCTTTCTCTCTCTTTGGTGTCGGCCTCCATCCCGGGGCAATGAAGTTAACCAGTGTGGCGAAGGCTACCATCTACAAGTACCATCTTGGTCTTGAGTAGGGTAACATCAGCCATCATATCGACCTGCCCACTCTGTGGGAAAGAACTCTCGCAGTCCATCGGTGGTGGAGTCTTTCCCGCGGTGGGAGCCACCAATGACGACTTGTATATATTTATATTTATTAATTATTTAGATTTATACCTATTTAATCATATATTTATCATTATATAATCTTATTTATTTATATTTATTCTGTATTTAACCTTATATAATCTTATATGGACATTGAAATAAAGTAGTTTCAAACTCAATCTCTCTCAGTATTTAGGAACCTAGAACTCAGCATTGAGAAATCGTATTTCAATATTCGGGTTTGATCAAGTCACAAAGAATGATATTCCGGCTATTTGTTTCTCAAAAGCCATTCAGAATATTGGAAGGAAAACTGTTGTTTAAGAGATGAGCTATGCGGAGATGAAATTCAAGATAGGATGTCCCATTGTATTCTAAAATCTTCCCAGCTTCAGGAGGAGAACAAAAATTGGCAGTTTCATACGTCTATCAATGTAAAAAGTCAAAGCTTTTTACAAACATTTCTCTGATTCATTGGCCAATGAAAGCTACCAGTTCCACAGTTATTTTTTTAAAAAGCTGAAAATATCGTTTTAAAAAACCTAAAAAGAGAATTTTTTTGTCAAAAGGCGATCCATCAATTAAGTTTATATAAAAGGGCGTACCTTATTTTTGACCAATGACAAATTTGTTTTCATGTGATCTACAAGAATTTGGAAATTAAATTTACTGTGCAATAAATTGATAAAGAGGGAGCAATCTCTCGAAATATTTAGAGATTTTTTTTTTCTTTACAGATCCAGGTACGCCCTTTTATATGACTAAAAAGAGAAGTTGACTAGAAACACGCAGTGTTGGTTATGTATTTCCACTATATATAGCTGTTTACCTATTAACGTATTCATATTTTCTATTTCATTGCTTGTTTTTTTCGTCTAAAACTTCGTAATGAGTCTAAAAAAATTATACGAAATGTCCTAATAAAAGACTTTTATTGTCCATATTCGGTCGTCCTTTATTCCAAGATCCAGCATTTGTTGTACAACTGACCTTGGATGAGCGTCCTTCTACAATTGTTCGAGATCCTATTGTGAGATTCTTCTTTCTGTAATTCTAAAGGAATGCTTCAGTGAACGTCCTAAACACCACTCTCGACTTTTATTAAGATAAAACTTCAACAGAATGTTGAAAATAATTGTCTATCTCTCAGTAGAGATATTTTAGCTTTTAAAATAAAATTAAAATATTTATATATGTATGTGGTATAATAAGTGGGGAAAGAGAAATAATCACACCACAATTTGTAGAAGGAACCCAGGCAACCAGAGAGAGAGAGCCGGGCGGCCGTTCGTGTCGCACACAATCCCCAACTGTCTTAAAAGTCCCGAGGTGTTAAGTGACAAGCCCCAGTAGTCGCCCCTTGGAATGTCGCTGATGTCTCAAGTGACCGGTCCTTACCCTCCCGTCTCTCATTGGGTTGACTGTAGGCTTGCTTTATTATTCCTGGAAGAGTATATATTATGACATGTATATATTGTCACAGAATGTGTTGGTCTACTCGGTGAAATTATCATCAATCACATGATGTCAGCATTTTATTTGTAAATTGTTTAGATATTTCTCAGTTGTATTTTGGCGATCTGGGGAAATTTGTAAATATTTTCCTTGTTAAAATAAATTAGTTTTATGATTACTTGTTCTGGTCTGACTTATAATCTTGATATGGACCAAAAGGAGGAGGGGGAGCAGTAACAAGCTCGCTAAAAAACCTGGGTTCAGCTGGCCCGGCTGATAGTACCCTGTAAGGGCTCCTAATCTAGGGATACAGGATGAGCAGCGTTTGTACTCCATGTTAGGAGCAGCTGCACATGGCGTCTGTTCCTCATGTCAGAGGCGGCCATTTATATTGAAGCTAAGTCGGCCTGCCACTGAGTAGTGCCCCCAGTCTTAATGACAAAGGCAAACGCATTCTACTTCACCCAGTGCCCTAATATGATTGAGTGAAGCTAAGAAAGAAGAAGATATGGAGCAATCAAATATAGACATGAAGCCAATCTCCCAGTACGGTACAACTATATATGTATATATATACCCATTCCTATTTTGTATATCTGTATTTTCATTATTATATATTTGCATATCCATATATATTTGCATACCATAGTCAAAAGCTAAACAAACGTGATTATTTTACACCAATCAGTTACACGGTGATGGCTTTAAGATTTGAACAGACTCCTTTCAAATTTACACAAAATGTTATTTATTTAATTCAATTGATTCAAATAAACTTGATTTAAGCGAAGGTTGTACATTCTACATGTTGAGGTAATCTATGCACCCCCCGTATAATGATAATACACATTCGATGAGAGAATATATTTGCACTCTATGTAATATTATACATTCTACATAAGAAATTAAAGCTATTTTTCACGCGAATGTTTCTTTCTAAAATAAAACCATTTTATACTGCCCTTACTGCAATGATAAAATAATAGGAGGGGGCCTGGCTAATCATTTTATCATTGCAGTAAGGGCAGTAGAATTTGTTTTATTAAAAAAAAAAAAGAAATAAACATTCGCGTCAAAACTAGTTTCAATTTTTTATAGTGAATGACGTTCTAATGTCTAATGTTAAATGTCTAATGTGTCATATTAAAAGAAAATAAGATCTAATCCAGATAATTTATTAGTTTGTGACGTTTCGGAAACATTGTCACCATCATCAGACAAAAGAATAATTATTCTTATAAAATTATAATAATTAAAAGATTTTATTCTTTTGTCTGATGATGGTGACAATGTTGTTGCCGAAACGTCACACACTAATAATTTATCTGGATTAGGTCTTATTTTCTTTTATTATAATCTATAATCCAAATTGTGCCTTATCAATGTGTCATATTAATACACACACGCATTCTACATGTTGAATTTATCTATGCCCACTCTATGTGTGATGATGATATATTTGATCATAGAATATATATGCTCTATGTAAATAAGGTGAAAATTTCTATTAAGTATAAAATTAAAATATGTTGTTGTTGCTTATTCCTCAAATCGTTTAAACAATCTCCATTAGGTTCCATTGTCTCAGCTTTTCTATTATAGTCCTGGGGTTTTCTCAGAGGTCTTTTTTGGAGGATTTGATACAATTCAATAGATGTTCAGGACTGGCAGTCTGGGAATCGCATTTGAGGCATTTCGGGAATGTTTTGTTTTTTTCCATTAAATTTGAGCATTCTAAGATGTCCTGTTCGTAAAAATAGAAACAGTAGCAATGCGTTTCTTTATTTGTTACAAGTGCAAGCTTTCGGATCTTTATAATGCCTGTGGAAGGATTATAAAGATCCGTTAGCATGCACTTGTAACAAATAAAGAAACGTATTGCTAATGTTTATATTTTTATTTTATGTAAATAAGTGTTCTCTAGCACATAGAGCATCTACATCCATCCATCCTACCTGAGGTTCTCCCCGCCTTCCGCCACCTCGAAGTCGAGCTGCCGAGGCAAGGTGAGAACAAACGACCTCAGATGTGCCAGCTCGAGTACCCGCCACAGATGGGAGTCGTTGCATTGCTCGGCAGGGTCGAGGTTGAGTCGCAGCGAGCCGGCAAAGACGAAGGGTTCCTGCGGGATGACTGTGAGACGGGAGCGGAGCGTGTGCAGACCCAGGCGGGCGATGTCTACCCCGTCCACCACCACGGAGCCCTCCGTCACCTCCAGGACACGGAAGAGCGCCAAGGCCAGCGAGGACTTCCCGGAACCAGTACGGCCTACCAACCCCACCTTCTCTTTGGACTCGATGGACACCGATACCTGGCGCAGGGCAGGATCGGCTTCAGGGCGATGTCGGGCCGTCAGACCTTCGAACTGAATCTCCCCTCGCTCTGGCCATTCTACGTCTCCTAGGGCCAGGGCGTCCTCTTCCAGTTGCCAGGGATCCTGTACAAGCTGTCTATAGCAACCATGAAGCACGAAGGTTTCGAATGAAACAAACTTTCTACTGTCCCTACTGTGATTAAACAATATGGGAGGACAGCTCATCACCCGCATGACGAACCGCTGGGAGGATTCGTTCATTTAATTCACCAGCCCGCGAGCTTTTTAAAGCATTAATACTGTATTGGACGATTCTGCTTATGTATACGACACTGTGAAAGGTAGAATCTATGTTATGGTATTTGAGAAAACTATAATTAGGGCAGTAGAATCACACTCATGGACAAAACTTAAGAAATTTGTATCTTTTAGCATGTATAGCCACAATGTACCAGTCTCCTCACCTCAATGGGCAACATATGGTACTCCAGGATCCTCTCGACAGCCACGATGTCGTTCTCCAGCTCCGAGCTCATGCGGACCATCCAGTTGAGGGTCGCCGTCACCTAGTAGCCACCCTGCGACATCAACAACCGCTGGGACGACCGTGCTGAGGTACTTACCGTGAAGGCGTAGCTGATGGCCAGCCCGACCTGTCCTGGGGTCAGCCTCTCCTTCTCCAGCACGGCAAAGAGAGCGGCGAAGAACACGATGAAGTTTCCGCAGAGTTCCAGCCGAATAGCCAGCCACCTGTCCCGTTCAAGCTATTAGCCTTGATTTTCATTTAGGGAAAAAAGCTTCCATGGATAAGATTATTTTATATATCTTTCATTAACTAAAGCTTTCGGAGCTTGGAGCCCTTCTATAGTTATCTTGCAATATTCTCTCCTGTAGAAGGGTTCCAAATCAAGAAAAATCTTGAGGTAATAAAATATCCGTCAAATCTCTACGAACAGACACACACGACGCGTCCACATTGCACCGGCTATGGCGAATGGTTAAAACAAGGAACTGTGGCTCTGTTGAGGGGTGCTGTTGCGGACTGAGTGACGTCAGCACGCGTGACCGACGCATCCGACAAATGGCGTTGGCGGCCCAAAGTCTACTAATGCCGTCATTTTATCTGGATATGCAGGACACTCTTTTTAGCAGATCACCCCTGATTCGTATGACAGCCCAATGATACGTGGTTGACGTGCTGCGGCCATTGGCGCTACCCTTTTTACAGGGGATACCAAATGCCACTTTTCAGCAGATAACGCCCGACCTCCCACAACAGCCAACATGTCCTGTATGACACCTCATTGTTTCCATGGCCACCAGTCTCTTCTGATATCTGACCTATAGAACACGTCTGGGACCAATTAGACGTCGTTTGTGTACGCTGCCACAGCCGCGTTTAGAAGATGAACTATGGCTGATGGTTGACAGGGAATGGGCAGCCATCCTTCTGGGTACCATCCGCATTGAGTCAGTGCCAAGACATATTGCTGCCTGCATAGCCGCCCGCGGTAGTCCCACAACATATTGAGTGGACAGCGATGTCGCTCAGTGTATAGGTGTATTCTGTTCTAATAAAGATCATTCATTGTTTGTCACTGCGGTATTCTCTTTACGCAAATTTTCTCCCCACTAATTCTTTGTGTTTCAAATTCACTGTCACGTAGTGTATAAAGGATAAAATATAAGTTATAATTGCCCATAATTCATTCATTATATAAAATTTGCCTACAATATACACATACATATAAATTTTTCTCTTTTTTAAAATAAAACAAACTTCTCACTGTTTATACTGAGATATAAAATATTAGAGGGTCCTGGTTCATCAGTGGTGAACCCTCCCAGCGGTTACACCAGTTTAGTATGCCTATACCACTTCAATATTAGGTTTCACTGTACCGAAGCTTTACTTATAGTGTCTTGGTACCATTCCAATATCCGTGTAGAGAGAGTGCAGGGACGTGCCTGTTGGCCATGAGCGATGGGTAGACACAGCTGTGGTTGCGGTCCACCAGTTGCTGGAAGTGCTGCACGAAATGAGGCTGGACCCTGAATGCCCGGACGGTAGCCATTCCCTGCAGGGTCTCGCTGAAGTACGAGATGATGGGAGACTTGGAATTGGAGTCGAGGCGTTTCAGCTGTCTGGCCGACGCCCCGTAGAGCCTCTGCCACCGGCGTCAACACTCGCGCTGTGTCAACTCTGGGATATCTCTCACCTGAACGAGGAAGTAGAGCAGACCCAGCGGTGCGATGACTGCCAGGAACCCCGGTGTCTGGAAGGAGATGAGCGCCAGCGTGGCTATCACCTGGAGCATACACACCAGCCAGGAGCGGAAGGTGACCGGGATGGCAGCGTCCACGGCGTCGAGGTCCCGGGAGAAGCGGCTGAGAACGTGTCCGCGGCTTGTCACCTCGAACCACGGCAGGGGACAGCGCAGAACGCGACAGAGCAGCCCCGAATGGACGATCCGCGAAGCACGCGTGCTAGCGCCAACTAAGAGTAGCGATGCCACGAGCACGCAAAGCCCTAAAACACACAGTCCTCGAATTGTGCAG